>CM042412.1:17025123-17522623 GCA_023634145.1 Thymallus thymallus | reverse complement strand
GGTGAAGAAATGGTGCAAGTAGTTGATGACTGTGCTGCTGCCTTTGCTGGATGACATGCCTTCATCAATCAAGTAGTTGACTTGTTGTGGTATTCCTTCACAGCAGACACCAAACAAGCCACACTTGCGAGGAGTTAAAAGGTAGTTGGGACCAGGTTGCATAGAGTGTACCTGCAAACAACAGAAGAACATTACAAAATTGATTGTCTCACCCCTGTCAGTCTGTCTTTACACAGCTCAGTGAAAGGAATTTGCCTGCCTCCTGTAAGAGAAAAATATATGTATGTACTTGATTTGTTTAATACTAATAGTTAACAAATAATATGCTTAAACAATAATAGAGGCATTTATTTGTGCCAACGCTGTGCTTCTAAGAAAAGATGATTCATCTCTTTCACGCAGTTGGTCTAGGCATGTAGTCATGGACATTGTGAGGGTGTGAGGGTAGTGAGCACAAAAACGGAGGAGATTGAAACAAAATGATAAAGTAAAGCGAGGGGCACCGCCGAGATAGAAGGCACCGCCGAGATAGAAGGCACCGCCGAGATAGAAGGCACCACCGAGATAGAAGGCACAGGCGTGACAGACATGGGATAGAGATAAACTTGAGGAACAGATAGACCTGTATTGTTTCAATGTCTCTTCTCTTCTGGTCCCACGGCATGAGACATAGGGCCTCTGACAGGTGGCTATAGTTCTTCTGCCCATCCTGCTATTTACTATCTTCCAAGGGCACAGCTGTCGGGAGTCAGAAGAGAATGGAGGCTAGCTTGGTAGAAAGGAGTCAACGGAACTATCGTTATCACTTGTTTGTGTGCGATAACTTCAGATAGCTTATGATGCCCTGATCTGCCAGGGAGGGGCTGAACTAACCATGACTAAGCTGTTTTTGTGTGACTATATAAACCCCTTGAGTTTCTGCATTATTTGACCACTCAATTGATTCACCCTGTGTGTGTGTGTTGTATTGACCTGCTCCCTTGTTAGCAAGATTTTAATAAATATTTAGTTTAAGTATAACTCTGACTTGTGTACAGTATATACTGTATATATATTTTTTATCAGTATAAAGGAGGAAATGTTGCTGTAAAGCATCCTGATGTCTTTGCTTGCTGGATCAGTAGGGGTCCCCAGAGACAACTGCAGGTCTTGAGAGGTGGTCTTGCAGTCAGCAATCATCTTCTGGTAGACAGACTGCTCACTCTGAAAAAGCAGGAGATGCTGCTCTTGCTTCTTCAGCTTCTGGCAGATCTGAAGACCTGATAGTTGTTGCTCTGGCACTGCCAGCACAGGTCTGTCCTCGGCTTAGTGCTTGAGATGTGGGGCAGCAATTTTATCCACAAATTCCTGAAGAAAGACAGCCCAACTACACGTACCTCTGGAAAATACAGAAATAGTGTGAGATCAATAAAAGTAGTGCCAATCATGTTGGAGGTCAATTAAATAATAAACACGTGTGGTTTATGCTTTACATACCAAGAGTTGTCATCGATTCCTAGTAGAGACGCCAAACTGCTGCTTTTGTCACATGAGATGGCAGCAGCTTTCCAACAAACTGTTTTTGTCCGGGGTGGCGTCCTGGTAATACTATTGCATTATCCTCTGCGTAGTTGTTGATGAAGTTAACCACTCGCTGCAAGTTCTCAAGTGTAACTTGTGCTTGCTTGGGCCAGTTCTCTTTTTGATGGGAGGCATTATACCTTTCTCCGTGTATGACTGGTGGAGGAGAGTCAGGCGTGTTCTACTGATACTGAAAGACACATTCCAGATACAAATGTTTTGGCATTATTATACAATAGATAGCAGTAATCGCCGTCAGACACACCTGGCTAACTTGATGGGTCGTCAGCTACCTATCGTTAGCTAACATTAGGCTATAACTAGCAATGCGAAATGGCATTCTGAGATGACTTCACTACACATAGATCCCACACGTAATCTTAGCTAGTAAGCCAACCATCTAACTTCAGCTAGCTAGCTAACAATAAGCGTTAAAGTGGGGTCTTTTCTTTAAACGTGTAGCTAGCCAGATAGCTGAACCAAATAGGTTCAACATTAGTCTATTACTAGCGATGCAAAATTGCATAACATCTGAAACTTTAGCTAGACTCTTACTCGTATACATGGATGAATGCTTCACGGCAGACTGAAACCCCTTTCATTAAATAAGACGTCCTGTGTTGTTTCCATTTTGTTTGTACAGAAAACAAACGTCTTCTGTAACAACAACACTGTTGAACGCCATTTCTTCCCCATCACTGTCATCAGAAGACTCTTCAATTAAAATGTTTTGACCTAAATCAGGGATTTCTTCATTGTCTGATTCATTTTCAGAGTCAGAGAGTGTCACCATGGCACGATCGTCCCCCAGAAAGTAGTCCATCACAACTTTTCCCCACTGACCTTTGTCGATAGCAACTGGTAAATTTAGGGAAGCAATGTTATTGAGCACAGTAGCAAGACATTTGCAGTTATCCATGGCTAACGTCATATATTTAAAAAAAACTGCAGTAGAAAGGAGTACCTACACATAACGAGCAGTTCATTTTATAGACACTAGATGCTACACCGCAAACCAATCTGAAACTCATCTCCCCAGCCCACTCATTATCTCAGCCAATCATGGCTAGCGGGAAGGTTCCTGTCTATTTCTGTGGCTAAAACAATTAGGCTCGTAATTTAACAAATGTATTTGTATTTACAGATGGCATACACGTTTGGTATTAAGGCACTTGAAAGTTAAAATGTTCCAGAAGTCGGTTCTACCATTATTATTTGATAATAATAAAAAAAAATGTTTAAATGGCCCTCCTGTGAAGTCATGACTTGCGACATACACCTAGTTTCCTGAAACGGGTCACAAATGGTCTATGGAATTCCGCTATTCCTATACTCAAGAGTTATAAGGGTAGGTAGACCTGCTGCCTATATACTACTTCAGCATCTGCTGTAGGGAGTGGAACACTTTTAGCTCGGCAGTTCGGAATACCGGCCTTCCATTAAGGACTATGAAATGTCGGTATTCCAAACTGAAGAAGTTACTCGGTTATGTACATCAGTGGCCATTTATGATGAGGGAGGACACATTTTTTTTCTTCATAAGCATGGCCTTATTTCTATTACAACATATTGGATGACTGTCATTCATATTCCATTCACACAGTTCATTGTAACATCGATAGATTTAGGCTACTACATGATACTCAATGTTTCCCTATACCCATCATGAGGTTGCTACAACCTAGCCTATGAAAGACAGTTTACAGCGTAGGTGCTAAAAACTTTGAGGTGACAGACAGTGACACATGGACAGACAGTGACACATTCAATACTGCCTTGCACACTCTTGCTTGAATCTAGCTGATCTAGGGTGTAATTATTTGTCCGTCAGTTGTGTCGTGACATGACCTTTATTAATCTGATGACTGTTATTTGTCTAATCAACTAACTATGTTTAATTGTTACCAGATTACATTAATCATGTAACAATTAACTCACTAGGACTTGGGGCACCACGGGAGCGGTTGTTTAAAGAGTTACCATCTCCCGAATTAAACTCAAGAAGGTTTATACCTATTACATTGATAAACAGTCAACTTATTAATCATAACCTCGTATCATATCATCATTCTGAATGTCGTATCCTCATTGCATCTGCAAAAACCTGAGCATTACTTATGATTCAGTACTACACAAATTGTTTGAATTATTTATTTATTAGCTAACTAAATAATAACACAGGATAAACACAAACACACTATACAGATTATGGACAGGAAACTTAATACGATGGAAACAGGTCCCTAGGGGACTGGCACAATATGACGGCTTGTTACAAAAGAGATGGAGAGGGGGAGGAGCAGAGAGGGACATAGACATAATACTTTGGTACATTTAGAAACTACTCTCACAGTAATCGTATACTTTGCACACAAACCGCTGCCAGTTTGGAGTAAGAAATCATGAAATATTTACGTGAGGTGCCTTGGTTCGCCGTGGATCTCTCAGTTGAACAGACTGTCTTGAAAGGGGGTGGGCCTTTTCACGGCCCGCTTGTTAGCCTCTGATTGTCCACAACGGGTCACAATGTCTTTCTTTTTAGTTGTCCGTCTCCAATGACTTGTCATGTAGTCCAGATTTTTTTTCTATTCACTCTGGAGAGGATCCTTTGAAGATAGACTAGCCAGCCGTGCCGATGGTCCCCAGTGGGGTGATGAGAGTAGTGTAGTATACGATTGTTTGAAGAGAGTAGTAGGTTGGCCACACTTAAATTCTATTTTCTAGATAATTTGCTCAGGACAGCTAATCAGCCGTACCATTGATTATCCGGTAGGGGAGTTTTCTTCTCCACCTCATGTTGCAATTCAGAGTTCGAACCACTTTAGACGTCAGCTGCAGCTTCATGGTCTGATATGTTGATGCTTAACCAATCCTTTTATACACTCTGGTTGAAAGGGCCGGTTCCATCAGGCTGACACGCTCTCTGACCTCACCTTGGGCGTGGCTACTTACTATGCAAAGTTTATAGATAGCAAATTATATCTAATGGCTCCTAAAATCACATTGCTATCTTAACTAAAACACTTTTATCATTTTTCATATTATATGCACAACATATTGGATGGAAACTTGACATAAAAAGGGGGTATACTTTCCAAGTTACAGTATTTCCTTTATAAGTGTTTTAATGACGTCACAAAAAATGACGTCTATAGACCTCCTCTGATCATTCCTCACATTCTTATATGAGAATTATTGTTCCAGTATTCACTTTTGGAAAGTTAGAGTTTTGGCGGGAAAAGTTAACAAAGCACATTCCTTGAGTTAATACTGGAGGGGGAGAGAGAGAGTCTTCTTATCCTTTAATTTACGACAGGGCGTGAGCGGTCAAAATTCCCCACACCAGTTCCCACCTCCCTTCTGCAGATGAGAGGGGCTCTGGTGGAAGTTTATTCATTGTAAACCTGATCTGACCCATTTGGATCACACAAGGACAGTCATGACAGTTGCAAATTAGAGTTTCTATTGGACAAAATGTTTATCCCCGCTTTGTTCCATTTCCTTCTGTTTAAGAAATGTTTCCAACAAAATCAGTGGAATGAATACACCCCTACAAGCTCTCCTCCTCTCACCTTTTTCCTTCTTTTGTGGACTTCAATGCATAACACATCAGCTGTATGTGACCAGGCAAAAAACCTTTCCAAGCCAAACCATATCATAACCGCTATACACAGCCTACATCATTGTCACCATATTAGCTAAAGTAACGTCATAGTCAACTTAACTAATATAACTAATACTTTAGTAAACCCTCTACAATCATGCAGCAATGTTAAAGTGTATAGTCAGTAAGCAGTTTAGCAGTTAGTAAAACCAAAAGCTTACCTTGACTTGGAAGAGTTCCAGTGTTGTGTTGGATAGTCATAGCCATCTAGCTAACATAGCATTCCTCTGTTTGAGCAGGGTGTTTGAGTAGGCTAAACTAGCTAGCTGTATTTGCTAACTAAGTAAGTGAAACTGAAAGTGAAAACAAAATGTATTTGTTCAAAACTGTCTTTCTCTCTCTCTGTTCAACTACTCACCACATGTTATGCACTGCGTGCTAGCTAGCTGTAGCTTATGTTTTCAGTGCTAGATTCATTTTCTGATCCTTTGATTGGGTGGACAACATTTCAATAAATGCTGCAAGAGCTCTGATAGGTTGGAGTAGGTCCTCCGGAAGTTGTCATAATTACTGTGTAAGTCTATGGAAGGGGGTGAGAACCAAGAGTATCCTAGGTTTTGTATTGAAATCAATGTACCCAGAAGAGGACAGAAGCTAGCTGTCTTCCGGCTACACCATGGTGCTACCCTACAGTGTGCTGTTGAGGCTACTGTAGACCTTCATTGCAAAACAGTGTGTTTTAATCATTTATTTGTTGACTTGTGAATATATTTATTATAGTTTTATCTAAAAACGATAACTTTTTAAATGTAAAAAAAATAAAAATAAAATGAAATTCACTGAGGAGAATGGTCCTCCCCTTCCTCCTCTGAGGAGCCTCCACTGTACACCTACTGTATAAGTAGACATTTTAACAATAGCATATAGTGTATACTTACTGCAATTGTAGTGGCTGATTTTCCAACAATACACCAATTGACAAGCTCAGTTGACATACATTCAGCTCAAAACTGAAAGATTTATGACGTTATATATAGGATCATCAAGAACTTCAAGGAGAGAGGTTAAATTGTTGTGAAGAAGGCGTCAGGGCGTCCAAGAAAGTCCAACAAGCGCCAGGACCGTGTCCTAAAGTTAATTCAGCTCCGAGATCGGGGCACCACCAGTGCAGAGCTTGCTCAGGAATGGCAGCAGGCAGGTGTGAATGCATCTGCACGCACAGTGAGGCGAAGACTTTTGGAAGATGGCCTGGTGTCAAGAAGGGCAGCAAAAAAGCACTTCTCTCCTGGAAAAACATCAGGGACAGACTGATATTCTGCAAAAGGTACAGGGATTGGACTGCTGAGGACTGGGTTAGAGTCATTTTCCGATTGTTTGGGCCATCCGGAAAACACCTTGTCCGGAGAAGACAAGGTGAGCGCTACCATCAGTCCTGTGTCATGCCAACAGTAAAGCATCCTCAGACCATTCATGTGTGGGGTTGCTTCTCAGCCAAGGAAGTGGGCTCACTCACAATTTTGCCTAAGAATGCAGCCATGAATAAAGAATTGTACCAACACATCCTCTGAGAGGAACTTCTCCCAACCATCCAAGAACAGTTTGGTGACGACCAATGCCTTTTCCAGCATGATGGAGCACCTTGCCAAAAGGCAAAAGTGATAACTAAGTGGCTCAGTGGCCCAAAACATCGACATCGACATTTAGACTCCCCAGACCTTAATCCCATTGAGAACTTGTGGTCGATCCTCAAGAGGCGGGTGGACAAACAAAAACCCACAACGTCTGACAAACTCCAAGCATTGATTATGCAAGAATGGCCTGCCATAAGTCAGGATGTGGCCCAGAAGTTAATTGACAGCATGCCAGGGCGGATTGCAGAGGTCTTGAAAAAGAAGGGTCAACACTGCAAATATTGACTTTTTGCATAAACTGAATGTCATTGTCAATGTCTTTGACACTTATGGAATACTTGTAATTATACTTCAGTGTACCATAGTAACTACTGACATAAAGATCTAAGAACACTGAAGCAGCAAACTTTGTGGAGACCAATACTTGTGTCATTCTCAAAACCTTTGGCCACGACTGTACATACGAAACAACAGTCCATAGAAGTCCTATTTTCATTTTCGTAATATATTATTGCTGCCAAGGCACTCAGGATGCTGATCGAATAAAGAGGTGGGTTGTAAAGTTTTTCATTCAAAGACGAAGAAAAGAAAACAATAGCACACTTTGTGAGCAGCTTGCAGAGCAGTAGGAGGAAGAGCAGAGAGAGAGAGAAAGAGAGAGAGACTGAAAGAGCGAGAGTGGGTGAAAGAGAGAAAGAGACAGAGAGAGAGAGAGAGAGAGAGAGAGAGAGAGAGAGAGAGAGAGAGAAATAAAAGCAAGGCTGGTGCAGAAGTTGTTCAAGTTGAGGAATTCTAAATGTTTGACTGATATTATGACGGAGCTGGCAGAACATTCCCTGTGTTTGGCTGTGAAGTGGTGGGGAAGACGCCAGGCCCTGTTCCTCTAGAGGGCCCAATGTGAGAGAACAGAACAACAGCACTTCACATAATGGCACACACACACACATGCTGCTAGAGAGAAAATTATTCACATTAGTTTCATAAGTGTGTGAATGACAGATTATATAACAGCAGTGGTCTAAGACTGAACATTGATGAAGGATGAAGTTGCCCGTATCCGCTGCAATGAACTTGTCCCAATACAAAATAAAACGACCCATGATTCTACACTGAGTATACAAAACATTAAGAACATGCTCTTTCCATGACATAGACGAACCAGGTGAATCCAGATGAAAGCTATGATCTCTTATCGAAATAAATCCTCTTCAATCAGTGTAGATTAAAGAAGGATTTTTAAGACTTGAGACAATTGAGACGTGGATTGTGTATGTGTGCCGTTCAGAGGGTGAATGGGCAAGACAAAATATTTAAGGGCCTTTGAACGGTGTATGGTAGTAGGTGCCAGGCTCACCAGTTTGTGCAAGAACTGCAATGCTGCTGGGTTTTTCACACTCAACAGTTTCCTGTGTGTATCAAGAATGGTCTATCACCTAAAGGACAACAAGCCAACTTGACACAACTGTGGGAAGCACTGGAGTCAGCATGGGCCAGCATCCCTGTGGAACACTTTTGTCCATGCCCTGATGAATTGGGTTGTGAGGGCAAAAAGTGGGGGGTGCAACTCAATATTAGGAAGGTGTTCATAATTTTTGGTATACTCAGTGCACATCTATACATGTATGACACATGTATAACTGGCATATCTATTGTGATGGATTGACATTCCCTAAATGAGCCCTCAGTTAGTGTACAGTGTTGGTAGTATAAGATGTTAAGACATATCATATTCTCATCTGCAGTCCCTAGGTAGGAATTGGTGGTTGTTATAGTTAGTATGTGTGTGTTTGTGTGTGTGTTCATACGTGCAGGCGTGCGTGTGTATGTTTGTGTGTGTGTGTATAGGAGTCTGGGTTGGTTGACAGAGTTAGAGAGCCATTGCATGCCTTCACCAGACTGCCCAGAAGCATGTGCCACACTGGGTGCCACTGGATAGGAGAGAATGCATGACACAGCATTTTTCATTTTCCATGTGTAGAGTAGAGGGAACACTGAAGTTGAGACATGCACACACAGGCATGCACGAACGAATGAACATGTGCATACACATACACACACGCACACACTCACACTCACACACACAGATAGAAAGACAGACAGGCAGGTACACACGCACACACAAACACACATACAAACACAGCAGCAGCATTTAGAAAGAGAAGGGAATTCTGCTGACATTTCTGCTTCTACAGAGAAAGCCTCCCAGTCCAGTCAAAGAGCTACAGAGTGGACTACCTGTTGCAACCACACTCTTCTATCCCTCCACTGTATTACTGTTCGGTACCAATACTATTTGAACTCTTTCAAAAACTTTTAGCATTCCCTTTAGCCTGCCTGGAGTGGGGTTTGCAGTTTTGCGGCAATTCTATTGGTTACATAGCACAAAGCAAGCTCAATCAATCCAAGTATTTGCAATGATTTCAAATATTACTTGAACACAGGTCTGCTATGTATCCACTGAGCTAATGAAACATGATCCAGTGCAAAATGGTCTGAACAAATGCCTGTTGAAAGTACAGATGGTGTCTTTTTGTGTGCACGTCACAGCACAGCGCCACACCCTGCAATCACCTGTGTCAAAATCAACGGTGTAATTTATTTGAAATAACAAATGCCACATGTCCTCGTCATCACCAGGGAAATTACATTATTTTGTGTCTGCCTTTCTCTAACAGATTTTGTGCTGTGCTGTGACGTGATGTGTGCCAAAAAATCTTTACAGTGAGTGTCATATTCTGCATTTAAAAGTAACACAAATTCTGGACAACAAAAGTTGTGACACTAACTTACTCAACCTCAACTCAAAAGCAGTGGTGTGTATTTATGGATGCCAAGGTAAGCCAGGCTTCCCCCAAAAATGTACCAATAACAAATATTTGTCTATCTGTGATGTTCATACTTTTCCTTAAATTCAGAAAAGGCTGAATGTATCACACATGAGAAAGCATCTGAGTGAGCAAAACAGCGCCCCTCTGTCTCTGTATGTGTAGGCCATCTATCTGATGCTGTCTGGTCCAAACAAGTAGGACATTGTTGCAGCCCGTAGCATTGAAGGTAAGGGAAGCCAGTAAGCATCTGGCCTCCATTGACAAAAAAACGACATTGTTTATTGAAATGAATAAACTATACTGATGGAACTATACAAAATAACAAACGCAATATAATAACAGAAACACACGTACTCACGACACGGGACAACATACAACAATGAACCACGCCATAGGAATGGAACATGCACATATACAGTGGGGAGAACAAGTATTTGATACACTGCCGATTTTTCCTACTTACAAAGCATGTAGAGGTCTGTAATTTGTATCATAGGTACACTTAAACTGTGAGAGACGGAATCAAAAATCCAGAAAATCACATTGTATGATTTTTAAATAATTAATTTGCATTTTATTGCATGACATAAGTATTTGATCACCTACCAACCAGTAAGAATTCCTGCTCTCACAGACCTGTTAGTTTTTCTTTAAGAAGCCCTCCTGTTCTCCACTCATTACCTGTATTAACTGCACCTGTTTGAACTCGTTACCTGTATAAAAGACACCTGTCCACACACTCAATCAAACAGACTCCAACCTCTCCACAATGGCCAAGACCAGAGAGCTGTGTAAGGACATCAGGGATAAAATTGTAGACCTGCACAAGGCTGGGATGGGCTACAGGACAATAGGCAAGCAGCTTGGTGAGAAGGCAACAACTGTTGGCGCAATTATTATAAAATGGAAGAAGTTCAAGATGACGATCAATCTCCCTCGGTCTGGGGCACCATGCAAGATCTCAGCTCGTGGGGCATCAATGATCATGAGGAAGGTGAGGGATCAGCCCAGAACTACACGGCAGTACCTGGTCAATGACCTGAAGAGAGCTGGGACCACAGTCTCAAAGAAAACCATTAGTAACACACTACGCCGTCATGGATTAAAATCCTGCAGCGCACGCAAGGTCCTCCTGCTCTAGCCAGCGCATGTCCAGGCCCGTCTGAAGTTTGCCAATGACCATCTGGATGATCCAGAGGAGGAATGGGAGAAGGTCATGTGGTCTGGTGAGACAAAAATAGAGCTTTTTGGTCTAAACTCCACTCGCCGTGTTTGGAGGAAGAAGAAGGATGAGTACAACCCCAAGAACACCATCTCAACCGTGAAGCATGGAGGTGGAAACATCATTCTTTGGGGATTCTTTTCTGCAAAGGGGACAGGACGACTGCACCGTATTGAGGGGAGGATGGATGGGGCCATGTATCGCGAGATCTTGGCCAACAACCTCCTTCCCTCAGTAAGAGCATGAAGATGGGTCGTGGCTGGGTCTTCCAGCATGACAACGACCCGAAACACACAGCCAGGGCAACTAAGGAGTGGCTCCGTAAGAAGCATCTCAAGGTCCTGGAGTGGCCTAGCCAGTCTCCAGACCTGAACCCAATAGAAAATCTTTGGAGGGAGCTGAAAGTCCGTATTGCCCAGCGACAGCCCCGAAACCTGAAGGATCTGGATGGAGGAGTGGGCAAAAATCCCTGCTGCAGTGTGTGCAAACCTGGTCAAGAACTACAGGAAACGTATGATCTCTGTAATTACAAACAAAGGTTTCTGTACCAAATATTAAGTTCTGCTTTTCTGATGTATCAAATACTTATGTCATGCAATAAAATGCAAATTAATTACTTAAAAATCATACAATGTGAATTTCTGGATTTTTGTTTTAGATTCCGTCACTCACAGTTGAAGAGTACCTATGATAAAAATTACAGACTTCTACATGCTTTGTAAGTGGGAAAACCTGCAAAATCGGCAGTGTATCAAATACTTGTTCTCCCCACTGTAAGTAGGATCCCTAATTAGAGGTAATGCAATGCAGCTGCCTCTAATTAGAGATCCCACACACAACACCACACAGACGTAGAAATCCTAGATCTGCCAGACTCTGACCATAGAAATATAGAGAAGCAAAGCTTCTCTATGGCCAGAGCCTGACAGTACCCCCCCTCAAAGGCGCGGACTCCCGGCCGCAAGAAAAACAAACACAAAAACATGAGGGAAGGGTCAGGGACCATCTTCCTCCTCATTTCTACTGGGCCCGGACTGGGCACCGGTGTGGCAGGCGACTCAGGCCATTTAAAGGGGTAACCCACCGGTCCTGGAAATGACAATGGTGGGGCAAAAGGCTCAGGCCATGGAGCGGGGCAAATAACCGGGCCAGGACTGGGCACCGGTGTGGCAGGCGACTCCGGCCTTTTAAAGGGATAACCCACCGGTCCTGGAAATGACAATGGTGGGGCAAAAGACTCAGGCCTTGGAGCGGGGCAAATAACCGGGCCAGGACAGAGCACCGGTGTGGCAGGTGACTCCGGCCTTTCAAAGAGGTAAGCAACCGGTCCTAAAAATGGCACCGGTGGGGGAAAAGACTCAGGCCATGGAGCGGGGCAAATAACCGGGCCAGGACTGGGCACCGGTGTGGCAGGCGACTCCGGCCTGTGGACCACCACGGGAGGCTCCGGGCTGTCGACCATTACGGGAGGCTCCGGGCTGTCGACCATCACGGGAGGCTCCGGGCTGTCGACCATCACGGGAGGCTCCGGGCTGGGGAGACGCACCGGCGGTCTGGTGCGTGGAGCCGGCACTGGAGGTACCTGGCTGGGCGCACGCACTGGAGGTCGGGTGCGGGGAGCCGGCACGGGACGTACCGGACTGGAGAGGCGCACTGGAGGCCTGGTGCGTGGAGCCGGCACTGGAGGCACCTGGCTGGGCGCACGCACTGGAGGTCGGGTGCGGGGAGCCGGCACAGGACGTACCGAACTGGAGACGCGCACTTGAGGCCTGGTGCGTGGAGTCGGCACTGGTGGCACCGGACTAATGACACGCACCTCAGGGCTAGTGCGGGGAGCAGGCACAGGACGTACCGGACTGGAGACGCGCACTGGAAACCTGGTGCGTGGAGTCGGCACTGTTGGCACCGGACTAATGACACGCACCTCAGGGCGAGTGCGGGGAGCAGGCACAGGACGTACCGGACTGGAGACGCGCACTGGAAGCCTGGTGCGTGGAGTCGGCACTGGTGGCACCAGACTAATAACACGCACCTCAGGGCTAGTGCGGGGAGCAGGCACAGGACGTACCGGACTGCAGAGACGCGCACTGGAAGCCTGGTGCGTGGAGTCGGCACTGGTGGCACCGGACTAATAACACGCACCTCAAGGCTAGTGCGGGGAGCAGGCACAGGACGTACCGGACTGGAGACGCGCACTTGAAGCCTGGTGCGTGGAGTCGGCACTGGTGGCACCGGACTAATGACACGCACTTTAGGGCGAGTGCGGGGAGCCGGTACTGAGCTTACCGGACTGCAGAGACGCACTGGAGTGTAGCAGACGGCCGGACTTGGACTGGGCACCGGTGGAACGGACTGCTCTGGCACTGGAGTGTAGCAGACGGCCTGACCCAGACTGGGCACCGGTGGAGCGGACTGCTCTGACACTGGAGTGTAGCAGACGGCCGGACCCGGACTGGGCACCGATGGAACGGACTGCTCTGGCACTGGAGTTCTGACATGTGAAACCGGCGTAGGTTGCACCGGACTGGTGACACGCACTTCAGAGCGCATACCGGAAGCCGGCATGGAACATACCGGAGTGGGGAGGCGCACTGGAGACTCGGCGCGGGATGTGGGCATCGAACGACCCGGACTGGGAATGCACACCGTGGGCACCTTTAGCTCCAGCTCCTTCCGCTCGTTCTCACACTCCTCCCAATTTCACCTACACAGCTCCATAATGCTATTATATACCCCCTTCAGGTATTCCTCTTCCTCCTTCTCCACCGTATTCCACATGGAGAGTGGTACTGGCGCGTCCTCTTCGTAGCCAGACCATCCCCATAGCCCCCCCCCGAAATTTTCTTGGGGTTGACTACGGGCTCCGTTACCTCCGTTTCCTCGATTACGCCGTTGTCCTCTCTTCTTCTCCTTTGCTCCCTCATTACGCTGCTTGGTCTGGTGGTGGTTCATTCTGTCACGTTCGGGTGTGTAGAGAGACCAAGGCGCAGCGTAGCGATAGTTCGACATCGTTTATTTATTATTAACAAATGCAATATAATAACAGAAACACACGTACTCACGACACGGGACAACATACAACAATGAACCACGCCATAGGAATGGAACATGCACATATAAGTAGGATCCCTAATTAGAGGTAATGCAATGCAGCTGCCTCTAATTAGGGATCCCACACACAACACCACACAGACGTAGAAATCCTAGATCTGCCAGACTCTGACCATAGAAATATAGAGAAGCAAAGCATCTCTATGGTTGCCTATACCTGGTGGCTTATAATAATAATAATAATAATAATAATAATAATAATAATAATAATAATAATAATAATAATAATAATAAATTACATTTCTATAGGGCTTTTCAAAGAATATCAAAGTGATTTAAGAGAAAAAATCAAACAAGCAATATTTCATGAAAGGTTAACTCTTAAACTGGGTTAAATCAAGGTTTATCTATTAATCTTGCTTCACCAAACTTTAAACCTAGTATAAAATGTATCCTAGTTAAATGTAATGTTTCCTCTAATCTAAGTGTAGTTTTCACTTTAAACCTATATTAATTTTAAGCCTGTTGCTTAATTCTTAAAAAAATTGAATATAAATTTAGATTGGAGATTAATTCTAAACTGCACTTGAGGTGGTTTAAGTGAAAAAATGGCATCATATCTGCTTTGGAGAGACTAAAAACGACGGAGTTCCTCAGTGAATAATTAGAGACAGGTTAAATCCTGTTGAGTTTTATGATAATGGTGAGTTTTCAAGTAGATAACGCTAATCCAAGGACTCTGTAATGCAACTGGGAAGAAAGGTTGGACCAACCATTAAGCATGGTATTTATAGGAACGCGGCTGTACCCCCAGTACTTCAGCTTCTGGTGGCCCTACGGTTCTACGCAACTGGATGATTCCAGATAGTGGATGGGGACCTTTTTGGACTCCACAAGTCAACTGCAGGGTTTTAGTCAGTGTCCAGTGCTATTGCAGGTCTGAAGAATCAATACACAAGGTTCAATCCAACAGAGGAAACAGCAGCTGGATTTTACAGGAGAACTAGATTCCCAGCTGTATTAGGGGCAATAGGCTGTACGTACAGACGTTCCTATTCCCAAACCTGGTGGCGAGAATGGACAACTGTTCTATAATCTGTCTATGAGACAAAGGTCAGCTCACCAACATTGTAGCTAGATGGCCAGGATCCACCCATGACAGCAGAAACTTTGACAATAGTCATCTGTGTGCTGGAAAGGGGGGCATATGAAGGACACCTACTAGGTGCTTATGGTTATGGCTGTCGTGGGAATCTTATGACTCCCCTTTTAAACCCCCAGACACCCGAAGAGAGAGAACACAACACCTCTTACATCCTGGCAAGAGGTCAGTGGCAGATTTGTATAACTTCACCCCAGTGAAGCAAGTTTACGTCAAGGATCTCTCTGTACTTAGCTAATTTAATCTTTCCTTCAATCCTGACTAGACTCCCGGTCCCTGCAGCTGAAAAACATCCCCACAGCATGATGCTGCTCCACCGTAGGGATGGTGCCAGGTTTCCTCCACACCTGACACTTGGCATTCAGGCCAAAGAGATCAATCTTGTTTTCATCAGACCAGAGAATCTTGTTTCTCATGGTCTGATATTTCTTTAGGTGCCTTTTGGCAAACTCCTAGAGGGCTGCCATGTGCCTTTTACTGGCCACTCTACTAAAAATACCTGATTGGTGGAGTGCTGCAGAGATGGTTGTCCTTCTGGAAGGTTCTCCCATCTCTACAGAGGAACTCTGGAACTCTGTCAGAGTGACCATGGGTTCCTCGTCACCACCCTGACCAAAGCCCTTCTCCTCTGATTGCTCAGTTTCGCCAGGCAGCCAGCCTGGCGAAAGAAGAGTCTTGGTGGAGGCCACTGTGTTCTTGGGGACCTTTAATGCTGCAGACATGTTTTTGTACCCTTCCGCAGATTGTAGAAACATGTACCCCCTCAGAGAGAGGGATGAAATGACAGTGAAACTGGTGGTGAAACCGTCAGAGGGGAGATCAGTGAATAAAGTCCTGCGCCAAGGTGGGCCACCAATACTTCTCGGATATGGATTGAGTAGTACGAGTAATACCTGAAAGCCCAGCGAGGACAGCTGTGTGCAACAAGGTCAGCAGCCGATCCCTTATCCCCGTGTGAGCGTAGATGCACTCAGGAGGACAGGTTGTGGGTGCGAGTTGCCTCTCCAGAGCCTGGCGAATGTCCACATAGGTTAGCGTGAAGTCAAATCTAGTAAAGGGTTCAGCCGCCTCGCTGTCTGTTTGTACTCCAGGTTCCGATGGTTGGTGAGGATGATGAATGGGTACTTGACACCCTCCAGCCAGTGTCTCCACTCCTATAGTCTCACCGCTAGGAGCTGTCATACACACAAGGATTCAATTTTTGTAGATTACCTTGTCGTTGAGACAGGACAGCCCCCACACCCACCTCTGAAGCTTCCACCTCCACCACAAAGAGTAGTATAGGATCTGGGTGTTTGAGCAATGGGGTGGAGGTGAAACGCCCCTTCAGTAGGCGGAAGGCCTCGTCAGCTGCTGGACTCCACACCAACCTAAGGGGACCACCCCTGAGGAGAGGCGATGGAGATAAAGTTCCTGATGAAATGGCAGTAGAAGTTGGCAAACCCCCAAAAACATTGTAACCCCTTTAAGGGGGTTGGGACTGGCCATGACCTGACCGCATCTATCTTCTTAACATCCATCATCACTTCATGCGGGCTGATCTGGTAGCCTATATAGGAGACAGCTTCCTGATGAAATTGGCACTTCTCTACCTTGACATATAGTTGGTTGGCCAGGAGGCGTTACAGGACTACTCGATATACACGATCACCTGGCATACGAGCATGTCCTGGAACACCTTGTTGACGAATGCCTGGAACACTGACGGAGCATTGGCTAAGCCAAAAGGCATCATCAAGTTACTCGTAGTGACCAGACATCGTGCCGAAAGCTGTCTTCCATTCATTCCCCTCCCAGACGCAGAGGAGATTGTATGCACTCCTCAGGTCCAATCTGGTAAAGAACAGGGCCCCTCGGAGCAGTTCGATGGCTGCCGGCATCAACAGGAGAGGGTAACGGTACATGGAGGTGATCTCATTCAGTCCTCTGTAATCAATACATGGGTGTAATCCTCCATCCTTCTTAGCCACGAAGAAGAAGCCTGCAGACTCAGGAGAGGTGGACGTGTGGATGAAACCTTGTTGGAGCGCCTCATGGATGTACTCCATGGCCTTGGTTTCAGCCACCGACAGAGGGTAGATGCGTCTGCGTGGAACCACAGGGGACGGGAAAGCAGGTCCTCCGGCATTCGGGTGCCCAGTCCATGATCTTGTGATCTGGTGCACTAGTGATGAAGAACAGAATGTTCTCCTGATGGATGGACTCGATGGTGAGGGTGAGTGGTGTGGTAATGTGTGTGATGGTCCCTGATCCTAGTGGACGATTATCAAGGGCTTTAACCGGAAACGGAGAGGAGAGCGGATATGAGGTGAAGTTAAGAGAGGAGGCAAGGGTCTGGTCAACAAAGTTCCCCATGGCACCAGAATCCACTAGCATTGTAGAAACATGAGGGACAGTCAGCTAGTGTGATCGACACTAAAAAGGGTTTGACAGAAAGTGATGAAGAGGGGATACTCACACCTGCCCCAGGAGGTGGCTGATCACGTGACCTCCCCTCTGCTCTCATGGATCCCGAGTTGGAATGTACCGGACACTGCTGGAGCCCTCCTCGACCACAATAGAGACAGAGCCCCAGCTGTCTCCGTCTGTGTCGCTCTACCGCGGGGAGGCGTGTGACCCTTACCTACATGGGTGCAGAGTGTTCACTGAAGAGAGAAGCGATGAGGGTCTTGACAGTTCTGCCTGGAACTCCTCGCGCAGTCCTCTTCTGAATAGTATACGAAGCGCCAGCTCATTCAATCCGCTGGATGCTTCTATTGTCTGGAAGGTGAGTGCGTACTCGGCAGCGGCCTGGTCATCCTGCCGTAGTTGGAGTAGGCGCTCACCCCCCTCTCTGCCCTCCGGTGGATGATCGAAGATAGCTCTGAACAGAGGCATGAACCCCTCATACCAATCCTGGTCCTCCTCTCCCCTCTCCCAGAGGGCCTTGGTCCATTCCAACACACGCCCAGTCAGCAAAGAAATAACCGTGGCAACCTTGGACCTCTCGGAGGTGGGGGCTTTCATCTGGTGCGCAAAATAGAGAGAGCACTGTAGTAGGAAGCCACGGCATTTAGATGGGGTCCCAACATATTTAACCGGGATGGACAAACGGGCATCGCTGACCTGGGATGGTGTGCTGGCTCGCTGGGTCGACTGGTGGCAGATTATCCTCCTCTAGTTGAAGGGAACGCCTCTCGGATATGTTAGAGACGATATGTATTGCGAAAAACCTCTTCCTTAGCCGACACCAGTTGCGCAAGCTGGTCATGTATCCCTGTTCGTCGACCGTCTGGGAGATGTCCTGGGAGTCGAGAAGCAGGTGCAGGTGGTGAGTTTAATAAAACAATGAACATGGAACAATACAAAACAGGAGTAGCGTCTGGACATGAAACACATAATCAATACTGCTTGGGGAAGGTGACAGATATAGGGAAGGCAATCAGTAAAGTGATGGAGTCCAAGTGAGTCTCATAATGAGGCGCAGTGATTAGTAAACCGGTGACATTGAGTGCCGGAGAGGGGGAGCGGAAGTAGACGTGACAGTCCCCCCCCCCCCGACACGTGGTTCCAGCCGCAGGACGACGCCTGCTGCAATATTCTGTAATGGAGACGCTGGGAGTCGAGAAGCAGGTGCAGGTGGGGATAAGACTTTCCCGAAGCGGATTCTTTGCTTGCTCTCCTCAGGGCAATTTAACTGATTCCAGAGGCTGATTTAAAACGAGAGGCACTCGGAGCGGCCTGCTGGTTCGACTTAGGGGGCGTGCACACCACCCACCGCTTCTGAGTATATTACTCGCTAATGTTCAGTCTCTGGATAACAAAGTTGACGAGCTTAGGGAAAGGGTTTCTTTCCAAAGAGACATCAGGGACTGTAAAATACTTTGTTTCATGGAAATATGGCTCTCTCAGGATATTCTGTCTGAATTGGTCCAGCCAGTTGGGTTCTCAGTGTCGTGATGTGACTATCATTAATGTGATCATTTAATCATGTAACAATTAACTCATCAGTAAGCTGGGGCACCATGGGAAAATGTGTTTCAAGAGTTACTATCTCCCGAATTAAACATGATATATTTTCATATCACAGATAACAGTTGCTTATTAATGGATTATTACCTCCTTCAGTCTCATTTTGAACTTCGTAATTCCTTGTAGTCTGCACAAACCCTAACTTTATTGATGAATCAGCAATACACAAATTGGCTTAATATTTTTTTACTAACTAATGAAACAATTACAGAATACATAAAACATACTCATATTATAGAGTAAATACAGTCTCTAGAGGACTAACGAAACAGGACAGTTTGGTTATAACATAATGGCGAATTCAGAGAGAGGAGGGGGCGGGGGGGCGGTGAATAGACAAAGGAATTCCTCTATCGGACATTGGTAAACTACGCTCATGGAAATACAAATCCTTAGCACTCTAATAACCGCTCAATCGGAAAAAGGAATGCAATTCGTATTTTATGTGTAGTTGTCTTCGATAGTTGAGTTTTTTTATTTATTTATTTCACCTTTATTTAACCAGGTAGGTCAGTTGAGAACAAGTTCTCATTAGCAACTGCGACCTGGCCAAGACAAAGCAAAGCAGTGCGACAAAAAACAACACAGAGTTACACATTAAACAAACAGTCAAAAACACAATAGAAAATCTATATACAGAATGCAAAATGTAGTGCAAAAATGCAGTAAGGTTAGGAGGTAGGACAATAAATAGACTATAGTGGTGAAATAAATTACAGAATTATCATCATTAACACAGGAATGAAGGATGTGCAAATTATGATGTGCAAATAGAGATACTGGAGTGCAAGATTAGTGAAAATAAACAAAAATAAATATGGGGATGAGGTAGTAGTGTGGGCTATTTACAGAAGGGCTATATACAGGTGCAGTGATCGATAAGCAGCTTTGACAACTGATGCTTAAAGTTATTGAGGGAGATAGGAACCTCTAGCTTCAATAATTTTTGCAATTCGTTCCAGTCATTGGCAGCAGCGAACTGGAAGGAATGGCGGCCAAAGGAGGTGTTGGCTTTGGGGTTGACCAGTGAGATATACCTGCTGGAGCGCATGCTACGGGTGGGTGTTGCTATAGTGACCAGTGAGCTGAGATAGGGCGGGGATTTACCTAACAAAGACTTGTAGATGACCTGGAGCCAGTGGGTTTGGCGACGAATATATAATGAAGGCCAGCCAACGAGAGCATACAGGTCGCAGTGGTGGGTAGTGTATGGGGCTTTGGTGACAAAACGGATGGCACTGTGATAGACTACATCCAATTTGCTAAGTAGAGTGTTGGGGGCTATGTTGATGAGGTAAGTTGATGAGGTAAGACTCTGGTTGACCCACCAGAGATCACAATGTCCTTTTTGGAGTCCCTGGTCGTAGTGGTGGTTAGAATTGATACTTCAATGGTTGTCATTGTTCTCATCCTAGGCTACGCATATTTTGAGCTGCAGACTTTTAAAGGGACGGCCTAGGATTTATCACTTCTTCTTTAGTGATCGGTAGTAGTGATTGATAGTTTCAGAGTTTAACTATTTCAACGTGTGGACCAGCCTGACGTTCTTTTGTCTAGTAGAAATTCAACCATTTGCAACCTTCGGCTTATACCTTAAGTCTGCTTGGTCTCATATGTAAATTCTTAGCGAGTCCTTTTAAGCACTTTGGTCGGAAAAGCGGTTCCTTCACACTGACCCGCTCTTCTGACCTCTTTAGGGACGTGACTTCGTTAGTGGGCAACAGACATGAAAAACCATTATCTCATTAAAAGACTAAAATCACATTTCTATCTTTTCAGAAGTATTCTTATACTTAATCATTCATTTTATACAACATTCAGATGCAAACCTCATAATTGAGGAGTGTACGCTTTCAGAGATACAGTTATGTTGTTATACCGTCCTTAGTTACATCATAGATTAGTAACGAATTGGGCATAATTGTTCTTTAAGTCCCCACCGACCATTTCCGACAAAAATATTGTTTCATTCTCCACTTTTGCGATGTTAGAGTTTTGGCGTTAGAGTCTTTTCCCCACTACTGCATGACAAGGAAAGGTATTTACGGCCATCATTTTGTTCACCCGACCTAGAATAACTCACAATCAAATGCTGACCGTATTATCTCAAAAGAAAAAAAAATTGGTTATAGCCATTGCCCCCTCAAGCCAATATCACGACGGCCCTCAAAGAACACTGGACTTTATGCAAACTGGAAACCACATATCCTGAGGCTGTATTTATTGTAGCTTGGGATTTTAACAAAGCAAATTTGAAGACTAGGCTGCCGAAGTTCTATCTACATATCGACTGTTGTACACGCTCTGCTAAAACACTCAACCATTGCTATTCCAACTTCCGGGATGCTTACAAGGCCCTCCCCCGCTTCCGGATAAGATAACACAGTGCCACCGACGTGGGCCACTACGTGGGTCTGAACCCCGCCCTGTGCAACTGGGTCCTGGACTTCCTGACGGGCCGCCCCCAGGTGGTGAAGGTAGGAAGCAACACCTCCACAACACTGGGGCCCCACAAGGGTGCATGCTCAGCCCACTCCTGTACTCCCTGTTGACTCCATAACTGCGTGGCCAAGCACGCCTCCAACTCAATCATCAAGTTTACAGACCACACAACAGTAGTACACTTGATTACCAACAATGACGAGACAGCTTACAGGGAGGAGGTGAGGGCTCTGGGAGTGTGGTGACAGGAAATAACCTCTCACTCAAAGTCAACAAAACAAAGGAGATGATCGTGGAGGGAGCACCACCCTATCCACATCGTCGGGACCGCAGTGGAGAAGGTGGAAAGCTTCAAGTTCCTTGGCGTACACATCAGACAGTTTGGTGAAGAAGGTGCAACAGAGCCTCTTCAACCTCAGGAGGCTGAAGAAATTTGTCTTGGCACGTAAAACCCTCACAAACATTTACAGATGCACAATTGAGAGCATCCTGTCAGCTGTATCATTGCCTGGTACGGCAACTGCACCGTCCGCAACCGCAGGGCTCTCCAGAGGGTGGTGCAGTCTGCCCAACGCATTACCGGGGGCAAACTACCTGCCCTCTAGGACACCTAAATCACCCAATGTCACAGGATGGCCAAAAAGATCATCAAGGAAATCAACCACTCGAGCCACTGCCTGTTCACCCTGCTATCATCCAGAAGGCGAGGTCAGTACAGGTGCATCAAAGCTGGGACCGAGAAACTGAAAAACAGCTTCTATCTCAAGGCCACCAGACTGTTAAATTGCCATCACTAGCACATTAGAGGCTGCTGCCTATAGATATAGACTAGAAATCACAGGCCAATTTAAGAAATGGAACACTAGTCACTTTAATAATGTTTAGATATTTTGCATTACTCATCTCATATGTATTTACTGTATTCTTTACTATTCTACTGTATCTTAGTCCATGCCGCTCTGACATTGCTCGTCCATATATGTACGTATATATTCTTAATTCCATTCCTTACTTAGATTTGTGTGTATTGGGTATATGTTGTGAAATAGTTAGATATTACTTGTTAGATATTACTGCACTGTCAGAGCTAGAAGCACAGGCATGTCGCTACACCCACAATAACATCTGCTAAACATGTGTATGTGACCAATAAAATTTGATTTGATTTGAGTTTTATCCACATTATTACATTATATGAATGTTATGTGATGTTAGAAAGTTATTGATTTCATGAACCTTATTTCTAACTTAACATATATTAATATGGGCTATTCTGAGCTTTTTCCAGGCTAGCTTATCAGAGATAGACATAATATTAAGAGAAATAAAGTAAAATATATTTTTTTAATTGCTAAATCTGGCACTTGTGAGTATCAGTTGGTGTGTGTGTGTGTGTGGTGTTGGGCTAAAGCTACTGACCCTCAAGCTTGGCTCTCTCACTCCACCCAGGCTTTTGGGAGGAGGGTGGACAGTGTGCTTGTTGTAGTGAATGTAAGCAATGTTCCCACGCTGGCAGCTTTCATAGCTGGGATAAGTTATTTACTCCTCTCACGCACAGCTTCAGAGAAGTCCTCGTTGAGGAAGATGTTGGTTCCTCTCAAATTCTTGGCTCTCTCCAGAGCAGCCACCTAGTCCTTGAACCATAGGAACTTTGACTTCTCTGGGGAGAGAAGTCAAAGCTGAGTCCACAGGTATGTGGACAAAGCTCTTGAAGCTATTCTCCTTTTGCTGAAACAATTGCTTGTAGACACATTTTTGTTGATTTTTAAAGATCACACACCTGTAGCTAAACACTGTCCTCTCCATTACTCCAACCTTCTTTACCTTTGAGCGGCATTATGGTAGCAGTATGGGCTAATGCTGGTACTCCACACAATTCCAGCCAGCACAGCTCACAGGGCCAATAGAATAAGCAACAAACAGCAGGGATTTAAACAACCACAAGCCCGGGACTATCCGTAGTCCCAACCACATGGGCTAACCGCGTCTTGGGCTGTATTCAAACTGTCAAGGAAACCTGACTAGCTTGATTGCTAGCAGCTAGTCTAGCTGCTTTGCCAAGCAGAAGCTCTTTATACTTTAGGATTTGGTAGTATCACGGGACAGATGGTAGCAGTCCCAGCAACTGAGGCTAACCGCGTTGCAGTATCCAAATTAAACAGGTAGGCTAAACATAATTTTTTTCTCAAGGAAACACTTTTTCAGAAGCTTTCAAAACAACAAACCAAGCTCTCTCATTGCGCGTATAGCATCCGTTGCGCTCTGATGATGGTAGCAACGGTATGGTTCAACCTGGTAGCAATGGTCTGGTAGCAATGGTCTGGTAGCAATGGTCTGTAAAACAAAGGGGTGTCTATTTCCAGGTAGATACAACGTAGGTACATGTGATGTACCACCACATTGGATGACTCGATTCCATGAAGGTAACAGCAAGTCTGTCCGTAATCTTAAAACCTGTTGTTACATGGTACCACCTTCACACTTACAGGGTAGATATAAGGTAAGGGGACACACTCTTTTCAATCCACTTTTTCTAGCAGGTTAGGAGAGCATTTTCTCTAACACTAACCCTTTTCCTAGCCTTAACCTCAATTTCACAACCTGCTATGTTAAATCCTAACCTGCTGCGTAACTTCTCTTAAACTGCTATGCAAAAATCACTTTGATATCGAAGTGGTGTGAAAAGAGTGTTTCTCACGAGGTAAGAAAGCTGTAAAATGAAACTGTTGCTAAAACCATGTAAATATCACATAGTTGTATATTTACCCCAGTATAATAGTGCAACACTTTTGAAAAAGCAATGTCACAAAAGGGCATTATTTTGTGTATCTCAGATATTTAAGCCAAAACTTAACTTTAAGTGCTTGCTGCCTGTAATCTAGATGACCACCAATATCCTTCAGTAAGGGCTGTAGAGAGAAAGTATAAATGTAATTAGTATTACCATTCTGAATATAGGCTTAAATGTCAAAGTAAAGTATGTAGGCCCATTACTGTTCATGCAGACTTCATTTTACAAAATAACGTGGATAATTTTAGCTTAGCCTTTCACACCCAAACATGTTTTTAATTTCCACTTCAGAAAATAGGCATATTTCAATACTTCGCACACAGTAATTGCATACACGTGCTAGCAGAGATGTAGCCTATGTTGTACCTAGCAAGCTAGCTGAGTGGCATAGCATAGTTACATATTGCCAAAAAATATGCCTTTTATTTATCAAGCTACAAAGCCATACATCCATAATCATATTTCAAACCAATATCCGAAATGTGTAAGCAACTTTCTTTCAACACTCTTTTTACAGGGCTTGGGTTAGTTAACTAGCTAGCTATCTTGTCTATTGCACTAGCTAGCTAATGTTAGCTAACTAACATGCTGACATGGTTACATGCTTTGTTCGACAATTTGGATAGGGATAGGGATCTTAACAATGCAGAAATTCTCTAAAAATGATACCACACACAAACAACGGTCAAACATTACAACCCGTAGCTATATAGCCAAGTTTAAATATTACTCACCTTGTGAAACCTCAGCTAAGGGGGCAGCATGTACTCCGGTGTTGTAACACTGGCTTGTTGTGTGTGGAAAACACTGCAAAAAAGGTCCAGTCAGCTTCTTACAACGTCACTTGCAGAGCTTGGCTTGCCTGCATTTACAGAAATTTCCAGCTTTCATTCATTTAAAATATAAACTGATATAATGGGCGTTGCTTTGCATCATTACTTACCCACCACTCTTCTGGAATGTTCAAGTCATTCTAGCTAGCTAGCTCAAAGGTACCATCCAGATGTAGGGTGAAGGAGAAGAGAGATTGAGATGTACCCCACACAGACCCACAACCCCCCCCCTTCTCCGGGGCGCGCCAGCCTATGTCAAGAACCTGCTGGGAGGACGGCGTGTGGGGACGCCAGAAGTTAACGTGTCGCTGGCCAAGGTCTAAAGGATTTGGAGGAAGAGAAGGGGTGAGAGGGGGGTTTCGTTTTGTGCCAGGGAAGCAGAGGATGCCAGGATACGGGCAGAGGGAAGAGGCATAGAGGAATGGAATTCTCTTCTCTGTCTCTCTCAGTCTTTCTTTTTGTTTTGAATTGTGATGAACACAAAGATGGAAGGATGGAGGGATATGGGCTTTTTTGTGGAGTGATGGCACCCGTAGTGATGCCCCGTGGCTCTGGTGTCTTCACTGTTAACCTTTGATGATGGACATACACACACACTGGTAAAAGTCACACACACAGGCATTCAAGAACACGCACGCACTCACACACACACACACACACACACACACACACATACACTAGTAATAGTCATAAACACTCTAGTGTTTCACGCTGCCCTTTGATGACACATATATGCACGCACACGCACATGCACACATTCATGCACACACACTAGTAGCAATCACGCACGCCCAAACACACACGAGTTATCATCGTTATCCCCCCACCCTCCCTCCACAAACACACACACACACACACACACACACACACACACACACACACACACACACACACACACACATCATCACCACTGCTCCTTTGATGGTACAGCTCAACCATGGTAAAGACATAACGTATTTAATAATATTGGGCAATTACGTTTCTTCAGCTGCCATTGCAATGGACTAATCACAATAGTTTGAGAATATTATCGTCAAACCAACACTTTGGTTGTGTGTGCTGTGAGGCACAGTATAGTATGTGAGTGATTACTAACTTTTGGTTTAGATTAGGCCCATGCCAAGGACAATAAAGGGATAGGATGGTTACTGTGTGTGTGTGTGTGTGTGTGTGTGTGTGTGTGTGTGTGTGTGTGTGTGTGTGTGTGTGTGTGTGTGTGTGTGTGTGTGTGTGTGTGTGTGTGTGTGTGTGTGTGTGTGTGGGTGTGCAGGGAAATCGTTCAAGATTGATTTCAAAATTAGACGTCTATTCATGTCCTGAGGACGTCGGGAAATGCCTTCGAAACCAGCCACTATGGGCAAGAGCGAGTGCTATTACCATCAAGTAGGTTTGAGTTTTGCTAGAGCGTTATGGACGGGGATAGTCATAGTGTATGTGCGTAATCCCATGACTCTGGATCAGAAGGTTGCTTGTTTGATAACAGCCGTATATACTGTTTTTAAATCTTTTGGTTTTAACAATATCCCAAATCTTAACCCTTACCTTAACAATTCGGAATGAGTGCCTAAAGTTAATGTTTTAAACCTATCCAAACCTTAACTCTTAGCTTAACCATTCAGAATGAGTGCATAAACTTCACCCTTAACTTCTAAATTTGACGTTTGAAGAAATTGAATGATACAGAGCAGCAGGAGTCAACCCAGGGTGTGAAAAACATTTCGTAATTTGACTTTTGAAGAACATGGATTAACTTCTAATTCTGCAGTGAGACTGTGAGTGCTTGGTGTGTGTGCGCGTGTGTGTGTGTGTATGTGTCTGTGCGTGCACATGTGTGTGTGAGTGTGTGTGAGGCACTGATGACTGAGCTCCTTATTCTAAAATGGATTAAATTGTTTTTTCCCTCAAAATCTACACACAAAACCCCACAATGACAAAGCCAAAAATGTTTTTTTAGAAATGTTTGCACATTTATACAAAATTAAAAACTGAAATATAACATTTACATAAGTATTAAGACCCTTTACTCAGTACTTGTTGAAGCACCTTTGGCTGCATAACAGTTTAGATTATTCTTGGGTATGACGCCACAAGCTTGGCACACCTGTATTTGGTTTTTCCCCCATTCTTCTCTGAAGATCCTCTCAAGCTTGCGGCGGCAGGTAGCCGAGTGGTTAGAGTGTTGGGCCTGTAACTGAAAGGTTGCTGGATCGAAATCCCTGAGCTGACAAGGTAAAAATCTGTCGTTATGCCCTTGAACAAGGCAGTTGACCCACTGTTCCTAGGATGTCATTGTAAATAAGAATTTTCTCTTAACTGACTTGCCTAGTAAAATAAAGGTTAAATAAAAAATAAAAAGCTTTGGCAGGTTTGGCAGGTTGGATGGGCAGGCTGCACAGTTTTTTTCAGGTCTCCCCAGAGATGTTCGATCAGGTTCAAATCCGGGCTCTGGCTGGGCCACTCAAGGACATTCAGAGACTTGTCCCGAAGCCACTCCTGCGTTGTCTTGGCTGTGTGCTTAGGGTCATTGTCCTGTTGGAAGGTAAAACCTTCGCTCCAGTCTGAGGTCCTGAGTGCTCTGGGGCAGGTTTTCAGACTGGAGCGAAGGTTCACAGGTACTTTGCTCTGTTAATCTTTCATTTGATCCTGACTAGTTTCCAAGTCCTTGCCGCTGAAAAACATCCCTACAGCATGATGCAGCCAACACCATGCTTCACCATAGCGATGGAGCCAGGTTTCCTCCAGATGTGACGCTTGGCATTCATGCCAAAGAGTTCAATCTTGGTTTCATCAGACCAGATAATCTTGTTTCTCATGGTCTGAGAGTCTTTAGGTGTCTTTTGGCAAACTCCAAGCGGGCTGTCATGTGCCTTTTACTGAGGAGTGTCTTCCGTCTGGCCCCTCTACCATAAAGGCCTGATTGGTGGAGTGCTGCAGAGATGGTTGTCCTTCAGCAAGGTTCTCCCACCTCCACAGAGGAACTCTGGAGCTCTGTCAGAGTAACCATCGAGTTCTTGGTCACCTCCCTGACCAAGGCTCTTCTCCCCCGATTGCTCAGTTTGGACTTAGCAGCCAGCTCGAGGAAGAGTCTTGGTGGTTCCAAACTTCTTCCATTAAAGAATGATGGAGGACACTGTGTTCTTGGGGACCTTCAATGCTGCAGAAATGTTTTGGTACCCTTCCCTGGATCTGTGCCTCGACACCGTCCTGTCTCGGAGCTCTACGGACAATTCCTTCAACCTCATGGCTTGGTTTTGCTCTGACATGCACTGGGATCTTATATAGACGTGTGTGCCTTTCCAAATCATGTCCAATCAACTGAATATACCACAGGTGGACTCCAATCAAGTTGTAGAAACATCTCAAGGATGATCAATGGAAACAGAATCCACCTGAGCTCAATTTCGAGTCTCATAGTAAAGGGTCTGAATACTTAATAATATGTCAATAATACACAAACAATGTGTATTCGTTTTGTCATTACAGGGTATTGTGTGTAGATTGATGAGGAAAATGTTTAATTTAATCAATTTTATAATAAGGCTGCAACGTAACAAAATGTGGAAAATGTCAAGTGGTCTGAATACTTTCTGAAAGCACTGTAAGTACTTCTTAACTCTGATCAAACAAACCACCAGCCGAGCAGAGATTATTCATCATCTCACTACTCTCTTTCTATCCCCCTCTGGAAGTCTTTAAAATAGGTGCCTGCTCTCCCAGGTAGGAAACAGAGAAGATAGGGAAAAAAGGGGAGGGAGGTAGGGAGTCTGTTCTAATCTGTCGGTGGTGGCCTGGCAGCCTCTCAAACCAATTGGACCTAAATGATCCCTCACCTCTCTTGCAGCTCACTGCAACATCAGCGGGGCACAAGTTAATACTATTGTAACAAACACTCACTTAACTGGTTAGGATATGAGTGACGTGCAGTGAGGGCACAGACAGACGGATATACGGACAACTGGACAAACAGACAGTCAGACAGACAGAGGAAGCAAAGGGACAGGGCAATAGTTTAAGATTACATCAGTAAACCGACTAAAGTGTCTCTTGTGTAGTTAAGGTGGAGGAGATGGCATTTTTCAACCTCTCTCGCTCTCTCTCTCTCTCTCTCTCTCTCTGGTTATCACAGAACCAAGTGACGTGGTGTACAAATCAGAGAGCGAACAGAAAGGGACCTAGTTCTAAGGGTTTCGCAAGTCTTTTGTGAAGGGTTAAAGTACTTGGTCCCTTTCTGTTTGCTCTCTGATTTAGACACTAGACACTGATATTGGTTCAGTTTTTCATTTTCCCCACTAAGTTAAGTTTAGGATTGGGGGAGGGGAAGCTGCTCCTAGATCTGTATCTAGGGGAACTTTACCCCAGTGTCAGTCAGACACTGATTTACTTCTTTCACATATTATTCATGGTATGTTGCCTATAAAAACAATTTGGCAATGTTTATATGATCCCTTTTTAAACAGCCCCATTTTAACCTCTATTGTGTAAATTCCAATTCTTTATAGTTATTGTATAATTTCAAATTCCTTATAGCTCCCTGAATATACTCAGCTTGGTATGTTT
Source organism: Thymallus thymallus (assembly GCA_023634145.1). Classification (NCBI taxonomy): domain Eukaryota; kingdom Metazoa; phylum Chordata; class Actinopteri; order Salmoniformes; family Salmonidae; genus Thymallus; species Thymallus thymallus. Next base: position 17,492,931 of record CM042412.1, on the reverse strand, counting down.
TAAAGCAGAAACAAGATCTCTTTGTCCTCAGCAGATGAGAGTAGGGTGTAGGCAACCCCCTACCACTCAGCAGGTTGACCTTTGACCAGGGGAATGTTACCAGAGTCAGGAGACTCCCCCAGGGATAAAGGCTTCCTGTGTACCTCCCATTTTCCTGACTTAGAACTAGACATGTATTCTGTGCCAAAGTTATCTCCAAATAAGGAGAAAGCGAGAAGTAGCATCAGGAGTTTTGAGACCTGGGTGGAGCTGTGATAACTGTGTCTAATGAATAAACATTTAACAACTTGTACATAAGCCAAAAACTTAGAGAGGTACGGGAGTGGTTCCTGCGGGGAGTGGTTCCTGCGGGGAGTGGTTCCTGCAGGGGGCAGTGGTTCCTGCGGGGAGTGATTCCTGCAGGGCACTCGGCTTTGTTGTCTTTTTGCAATAAAGTCTATCTTGCTTCTACAAACTCCAGAAGTGCCTTCGTTTTTAAAGAGGAAGAGTTTTTTCCACTACATTTGGCACCCCAGATGGGACTGGGAAAAGAGACTGGTTGACCATCGGGGGCATCTGAACGAAATACGCAAACGATAAAACACCAATGGCCATGGTGTAAGAGGTAAGCAAAGTTCTTACTATAAGTCTGCGTGATTCGATCAGTTGCCACCGGGGGTCAGGTACTAAATTCAGGTCTCTCCAGAATACGGGCTACATCTAATTGTTTAAAGTAAAAGGCACAGAGTTTGTAGAAGAAAGAAATATAGTATGATTGAAGTGTGATGAATGTGTGTGAATCCCTGTCTGTACTAATACACGAAGTTACCCGAAGTGCGAGGAACGTATTGTAGGAGTGCATAGGCAGGTAGAGGCCCTGTGAGTACTTTATAGATACATATCGAAGTGCGTATAGGTATACTATGGGGTTACAATGAGCAGGGTAGTTAGTTGGGTTATTGGAATCTGTCGAAGTGCGTACAGCCCCATATTGAAACACCTATCGAAGAGCGTATAGTGTGTTGTGTTGAGTTATGGGAATCTATCGAAGAGCGTATAGTGTGTTGTGTGTGTGATGGGAATCTATCGATGAGCGTATAGCCCCATATGATTGTAAATCCTGCAAATACCGCCTTTAAGTACATCCTAGAGGGACTGAATGGACAGGCAACCTGTAGAAAACAAGCCTTGGCACATGCTAGGGTTCTGAAAGAACAGGTTTAATATATAAGTTGAATGATGGGAATCTATCGATGAGCGTATAGCCCCATATTAGTGTAAATCCTGTGAATACCGCCTTTAAGTACAACCTGAAGGGACTGGATGGACAGGGAACCTGTAGAAAACAGACTTGGCTTATGCTAGGGTTCTGAAAAAACAGGTTAAATATATAAGAAACCGGTATTATAAATGCGCATAACATATATTGTAAAATAAATAGTAGGAACCTACATTGTATGAATAATATTTAGAGGAACATATACTATGGATTTAATGGAAGAGGAGATGTGCGTCTTTCCGGGAAGTTGCCCGGTAGAAAGGTTGCATTCGATCACTGCGGCCCAGGGAAAAGATAAGGTATGTGGAAGTGAGACTGTGAAGGAGGTGCGTTTGATAAGTTAATCTTGAAACCCCGCTGTGTGCGCGTTTACCCAAGTTACTTATATTGTAAATCTAAGCTGTAGAATTGTAATCATGTATATTGTATGGTATGGAACAGGAAGTGTGAATCTAAGCGATGGGCTGCGTTTAGAGGCTTGTATCAAAGGAGTGGTATTTGAGCTGGTATTGTGCAAATTTAGAGGACGCACGTAATGAGGTATTTTAAGGTGTTACATGGGGAAGTTTAAAAGAGTACTCAGAGAAGGTATGACAGATTAAGGCCTATGGTTGTATGTTGGAATGGGAGGACGATAAACTGACGAGTTGTGTCGTGATTGTGTGTGGAACGGTAATAACCAATATGTGGCATCGTTTGTCTCTGATTGTTGATTGTTGTATGTCGTGTGATGGACTGTAAGTAAAAAGTTTGTCTTTGTGTGGGAATAACCGATTGTGTATAAACGTTGATTAATGGCTGTGTCGCGATAAACATTTTTAGATATGATAAAATGGTTATAGTAATTAATGAGTTCAGGTTGTCGTTGGCTGTATTGAGTGAAACCTTTTTAAACTAATTTAGGGCCATTTCCCAATGGAACGTTACTTAGGGAAGTTAGAATAATAACTTTGACGTTACCAATCACTTCCCTTGGTCCTGTGTTATTGAGCCTTTTACAGTAGCCTGGCTGGCTAGTGCACGTACAACTGTTGAGATATTTGTTCAATCGGGCCACATTAAGTTTAAAGTAAATTACTACTCTTGTTTGGGGTTTTTCTTTCCCCATAATATACATTTTACTCCTCATTAACCGAGGTTGTGTGTAATAGATGGTATTATATATTGACTGACATGATAAATTAATTGGCATTTTAAGTTACAATGCCATGTAGACGACCCTAGTAGATGATGGAGTTATAATTTTGGTGTATCTTAAATACATTCCAATGAAGGGCGTTTGCCTGGGCTGAGTGGTTTTAACGTTTGTCGCTTGATAAAGGTGCCTGTGTGGGGAATGAGCTGTGACGGTAATAGGAAAGCCTCTGGCTGTATTGGGACGATGGAGTAACAGATGTGTTGCTGACCAATTATAATTTAGAAGGGAATAGTTTTGAAGTAGTTTACTAAGTGAAGGTAGTGTATTATGAAGACACAGAATAGCAATATAGGGAACAGGCAGAGACAATAAGGAGGAACTAGAAAGGTGTCAGTAAAATAGGTTAAAATATGAGATTGTCTCAATTGATAGGACAGGATTGATAGAAAATGGGTTAGTTTTATTTTGTGTTTTAGTTAACAGTCTTACTTAATAGGACAAGATTGATCAACTTTTATTTGTGGGTTTTCACTTTTGACTAGACAGGATAATTATAGGTTCTAATTTACTATGATGGCCCTCACTGAGGCATGTAAACTAGGTAGTGGTGTACATGTTAATAGATATTCTGATTTAGCATATATGATTGGTGTTTGCCTACTATGAGTAGGGGTTTGGAAAAGCAGTGATTTTATGAATGCATATGGAAATATTAGGAAAATAATTGATTTGAGGCCCTGCTGGAAGCTATGTTGCTCCCAGCTAGGTTGGCATTTTGAGGGTTTGTGCCTGCAAGGCAATCAAGACAATATTAGCTTAGGTAATAAAGTTGCTGCTGAAAGGTTTCACACCCATGTTGTGTATCTGGTTTTTGCTATGGCCTCGCCTGTTGTTGAGTTGCAACAACAACAGGGGACTGACCGTATGTCTCACTCCCTATGGGAGACCAGAGGTTGCTCCCAGGGCCCTGATGGCCCTCTGTGACAACACCTTTCAGGTAAATTTGTGTTGCTAGAGTAGCTTATTCCGTAGGTTTGCTGAATAGGCTCATGGTCGGTGAGTCATTCATCAAGAGGGAATAGGGTACATAAGGTTTTAGTTTTTTTACGAGATTGGTTTGGCCTAAACTTAGCAGAAGTTAAAAGAACATAGGATAGAATGAGACTATTTTTTAATATGCGTTATGTGTATTTAGTATAACATTGCCAAGTAGACGCCTCTTAAACTAGTTAATTTTACTTAGTGGTGTATTTACACACATTGCATTAGACTTTATTGATATGATTGAGAGAAAGGAGAGAAAGTGCTATTGTCTAGTGATAAGTGACAGAGTCATACGAGGGTTATACCGGCTGTGATGCCAACGTAGTAGCTAACAGTCTGGTAAGGGAAATATTCCCTGGATTCGGAATCCCAGAAACCTTGTCTGTAGACACACGGCACCCATGTTACAGGAGATGCCGTGACCCAAATTGTCCTGATGATGGGAATAGATCAGAAATGTGTCTCTATGATCCAAAAAGTAATGGGTAAAGCCTAGATTAACAGGTTGAACCTGAAATAAGAATGTATACATCTGGTGCTGAGGAGAATGTGAAGCAGCCCCTATAGGGGTACTGGGTTTAGCCCTCATGAGATGTTAACAGGCCGTCCCATGAATGTTCCATATTCTAGGCCGATGATTGACGAACAGACTGACCTGACTAGACTGGAAGATGATCTGTTAACATTATATGAGGAAACTAACTTTTATTGTTAGGTTTTTGTATTCTCATTTCTAGGAAAACCCAGGAGGTCTCAGCCAGAGAGGACAGAGACGAAATCCCTGTCCTGATCGGAGACTGAGTAAAACTGAGGGGCTTCAGGAGGAAGTAGGTCAGAATAGATGTGTTATATCTCAACGAGATAAAGAAGGTAATGAGGAGGTAGAGGAGAGAGTGGATGTGTTCAGAGAAGATAGTATAATTTCTTGTGGAGGAAAGCAGATTAATGTGTAGGAAGGTAGCTAAGGCCTAGAACAGATTTTAAAACAACCTAAACGGTATATAGCTTTCTTCTGGAGATGTTAAAAGGAACTCAGATGCAATTTGAACCCTGTGGTTGTCAGGACCTGGAGGGCCTGGTGAGCAAACTGCCAAGCATCCATGATGGGGCCAGAAATTGGATTGGGGCTTTTGAAGAGCAGACGATGGGGAAACTGCTGGCGGTGGGGGACCTGAAGGCACTGTTGGCCAGGGTGGTGGGAAAGGCCAAAATGGATGAGGTATTGGCAGCAGGTGGCATGGGGGACCTGACAGAGGAACGGGTGATGGATGGAGAACTGTTCGATCAATACAGAACTAGGGTGTGGAGGGCCCTAAGGAACGAATATCCAACAAGAATTAATCAGCAGGAGACTGAAAGGGCTCCAGAGACAGACCCACTGATAACAACAATGTTCAGGACAACTCTGGTGGAATCCATGCTGACAGCGGTCAAGAGCAGACTGGACAATGTGGTGGGACTGACATCAAAAACCCACGAGGAATTCTGTGACCATGTTGTCCATGCAGTGGAAGAATATCGAAAAGATGAACAAAGACTGGCAGACCAGGTCAGAGACATCCAGAGAAAGCTGACACAAATGCAGCTGGATGAACTAACAAAAAAGGACAAAAAGAAAACACAGGCTCCTCTAACCCTGTCACCTCTACCTGTGCCAGTCACTCATGGAGGCCCGCAACCGCCACCTCAACAGCAGGGTCCAAGGGCACCTGCTCCGCCAGTAGTGAATGTGTATACACAGCAATCCCCGGGAGGCTGGCAAAATAAAATCAACGGAAATGCACCTCGAACACAGGGGTATCAACCGCAGTATCAGGCACGGCAGAATAGAGGTCAAAAAGGACAACCAGGTGCCTGCTGGGGGTGCAGTCAGACAGGGCACACCAGAAGGAATTGTCCTACCAATCCTTGGATGCTTAGGCATCCACAACAGGACACTTGGCAAGGAAATGGTCCTACCCAGATGCATGGCAGCAATCTCAAACACAGGCTCCACAGGGACCAGTGACCCGCTGGGGAAGACCAAATTAAAGGGACTAGGGATGCCCAGAGAGTCCTAGAGGGGAGGGTCAGTTTACAGCAATAACCAAGCAAGCTGATGATGAACCTATGCTACAGGTTTGGGTGACTAATAGAGGCACACCCATGATGATAGATACTGGAGCAATGTATTTGTGTATAAATCCAAATTTTGCCTAACCTCTCCATGTCATGTAAATTTAAGAAGACAATAGGATTCTTGGGACAAATGCTGCTAATTTCTATAACAGCACCACTAAATTTAGAAGCAGGAAGGACAACCGCCTGCATACCGGAATTGTAATCAGAACATACTCCAGTAAATTTATTAGGAAAGGATGCACTATGTCAAATGGGTATTCAAATTAAGTATACATTAGAAGGGATAGAAATAGACAGGGAAGGAACAGGACAATAAATGGTGAAGATTACAGGCAGCAAATATATACAGGCAAAGGCAGACAATGTGTATTGGATAGGAGGTATAGGAGAACTAGTGCAGGAAGTGTTATATTAATGGGATAAGTTTATTATATTTGCATTATATAAAATTTAAAGATGAAGAAGAAGCAGCCCTGCAATAGATGACATACTGAGGATGCAAGAGAGAGCAGAGAGATATGAGCCCAATAGATCGGGTGAAAGGGGGGTGACGAGACACAAATGGATTGCGGAGAACACATGGAGGACTGGTAGTAGCTCTATTGTACTGTTGAAATTACTTGTTACAAATGCGCATGGTTTTGACCATTGCGCAAGGGGGGAGGTGATGAGGAAAATGAAAAAAACAAGGTTTTTGGTCCCCATACATGCAAGTAACAGTAGATTTAAGACGAGCAGAGTGTGAAACGTGTGAAATATGTGCATTAAATAATATCAGGAAGGGGTTAGCAGCACCAATTGGACATATTCCAGTACAAGAAGGACCATTTAAACACCTGGTAATGGACTATGTAGATATGATCAAATCTGTGAGAGTACATTGATGAATCAGGTGGGTGTTTTTATCTCTGGCACTAATGACTTATAGCATGCAACCTAATCAAATAACACATCTAACTCTGCTTGAACTGCTTACAGTTTGACTCATGCCAGTGTCAGTTTTTAGAAGATCTTGTGATGGTCCACCTTTTAGAAAATATGGAGAGAGAATTGAATGAGTACATTAGACTATTAACTGCTCTGCATAAAGTTGTTTATCTACAGGAGAAATACAGGGTTCCAGAGCAGGAGGTGGACCCAATTCGAGCAGTCGAGCCAGGGGACAGAGTCTACATCAGGGACTTCCAGAGGAGGTGGAATGAATCGAGATGAGAGGGTCCTTACACGGTCACCCAGGCCACACCAACAGCTGTTCGAGTAGAGGGAAGTTCGACTTGGTGCCATCTCAACCACTGCACCAGAGTACCACGACGGGTACAGCGATCCAAAGATGAGGGAGCAGAAGATGCTGGAACCCCATCCGGGGAAGGAGATGACACAAGGACAGAAGACGAAGGGGAGAGGGATAATGCTCAGGCAGAATCACCACTCTCTGTTGGTACTCCAGCTATGGGGGACACTGGCAATGTGAATGTTGCTGCTGAGCTACGTGCTCTGGTTGATGCCTACAGTACAGGGCCAGACATTGATGAGCCCCAAAGCAACCACCTTACAAATGGGACAATTCGAAGCTAGAAGAACAACAATGACTGGTACTACTAAAGGTGTTTCAGCGCTGATCATTAACAGGCATGAGAGGATCAAGTGGGTACCATGGACTCGTGAACAACGAATGACTGGCAGAGTTCCTAATAGTTATAAAAAGGAAGGGATAATGTGTTCTGCTGATTTGATTGACAATAATACATCAGTCTCTGCGTCTGCAGAGGTGTCAATAGAAGTGAGGGAATGGATGTGGAAAAAGTAAACAGCTATGAAACATTAGATGGACAATTGTGTACAGTAGAGTAAATCTTTCACAGAAAAAGTGGTAATTGTACCAGAACCAACCTATAGATGTGCTATATAGCAGAATACAAGATGTTACATAAAGAAATGTGAATATCCAATGTGAGAAGCAAAATGTAGGGAAAGTATGGGGAGTTCTATTAAGATTGAACATGAGAAGAAGCAGAAATGAGTGTAACATTTTCGAAATATCCACTAAAATTAACAAAGCCACCAATTGGAAGAGATGTTAGTAAATATGAGTATGAATGTTTTTACAGTTACACAGGCTTAAATTCAGGAGGGAATATCACAGTTAAATGCAATGTGACATATATTCTAGGATGGAGTCCTAGTTCAGGAAGGAGTGATTATTTACCAAAGGCATTGCAAGAGGCCTTATACAGATAAACATGGAATGAAATGCTCAAACAATGTATTCTACTGTGAACACCTGAGGATGACACTGTACTCACATGCCGTACGTGTTCCTCACTATATTTCTGTGTTTAACTTCATCCTTTTGTGTTTGTAGTTGAGAGGAAGAATGTACTCCTGTATGTATTAATGCACCCATTATGTTAGTATAAATTAACATTGTTTTTGTGGGACGTGTTTCGTCCCAAAGGGGGGACTATTGTGTAAATTCCAATTCTTTATAGTTATTGTATAATTTCAAATTCCTTATAGCTCCCTGAATATACTCAGCTTGGTATGTTTTAAAGCAGAAACAAGATCTCTTTGTCCTCAGCAGATGAGAGTAGGGTGTAGGCAACCCCCTACCACTCAGCAGGTTGACCTTTGACCAGGGGAATGTTACCAGAGTCAGGAGACTCCCCCAGGGATAAAGGCTTCCTGTGTACCTCCCATTTTCCTGACTTAGAACTAGACATGTATTCTGTGCCAAAGTTATCTCCAAATAAGGAGAAAGCGAGAAGTAGCATCAGGAGTTTTGAGACCTGGGTGGAGCTGTGATAACTGTGTCTAATGAATAAACATTTAACAACTTGTACATAAGCCAAAAACTTAGAGAGGTACGGGAGTGGTTCCTGCGGGGAGTGGTTCCTGCGGGGAGTGGTTCCTGCAGGGGGCAGTGGTTCCTGCGGGGAGTGATTCCTGCAGGGCACTCGGCTTTGTTGTCTTTTTGCAATAAAGTCTATCTTGCTTCTACAAACTCCAGAAGTGCCTTCGTTTTTAAAGAGGAAGAGTTTTTTCCACTACACCTCTTTCTTGTCAGTTAAACTCAAAATGAATGTCATGATATGTTATTGTAATTATATAAGCTGGCTAAAAAATATTGTCTAGAAAGTTGGCTTGCTAGATTGACATATCCTAAATACATTTTTAAACAGATGGGGGTTTTTTTGGTGCAAAAAATAGTGCAGGTAACGTTGCTATTTAGACCAGGCTACTGCATGCAGACAGATGTTTGTTTATATACTTTCTCATGAAGACAAGTTTGACAACAGAATCTTCATGATTTAATGCGTGCAAAAGCCGGTAGGATGAAAGGGGGCATTTGTACTGAGGGGTTGGGGACCTTTAAACAAATTACTGCAATCATTACTAGGTAGGTTGCCGGCAATACCTTTAAGATATGAAGAAAAGTCAGCAAAAAGTTGCTAAAGTTGTCAGGTTTTTGTCTTGGTTTGAAAGAGATAACTCAGTGCTTCTCAGACGGTTTATGGCCTTACGATTACATGGTCCATAAAAATATGTCTCACCATAGGGACTCGCTCCTGGGTGAAGTTTCCCGTAAGTAAATATTTAGGATCAGCCTCCCCTCCCCCATTGCACACTGCTACTCCTTGAGGCATGACATTGCTGAGATTGGGCCAATAGTTTACATGTTAAATGACGCGAAAAGTAATTCCATGAATTATAAATGACGGGAAGATCTGGATGGACTTCCGTCGATCATTTTACATTTTATTTTTATTTATTTAACCTTTATTTAAGTAGGCAGTGTAGAGATCACAGAGAAAATGAGTTATTTCTTAGAATTCATACACATTCAGTTGTTGTTTTCTGATGTTGTAGATAGCGGCTATTTTGACGAAGGTTTTACTTGCAATGATTGCAATATGCGGTTGTTTTACCAAGAGTACCTTAGTGGAATGCATTATTTGTAAAATATATATTTAATAAAAATAACATCTTACACTTGGTTGACATTTTACACTTCTAAGTTAGTTTATACATTTTTTATTTAGATTATTTGTTTATGTTTAATCATTAAGGCATTAGTACAGTGCCTTTAGAATGTAGTCATAACCCTTGACTTGTTCCGCATTTTGTTGTGTTACAGCCTGAATTCAAAATGTATTTAGTATATATGGGGTATTGTGTGTAGGCCAGTGACAAAACATCTACATTTAATCCATTTTAAATTCAGGCTGCAACACAACAGAATGTGCAAAACGTCAAGGGGTGTGAATACCTTCTCAAGGCACTGTATGATCATGGTGTGCGTGCATGTGTTCCGCCGAGGTCATCTAACATCTAACTTGCATATCAAAACCTGTGTGGTTTTGTGTGTGTGTGCATGTGCGTGCGCATGTGCTTGTACATGTGTTTGTGTCTGTGTACATACGAGCATGCATTTGTGTTTAGGCCTATGCAACAGCTCTTGCTACCCTGTCCCTCTTCAGCCTATATCTGCTTGAACTCACACACACTCAGTCACATACTCCTCAACGTTCCTCGCCCCTCTTGCATTTTGTAACATTCTAGATAAGATAACCTTTCTAGGTTACTTTTATACACAAAGAAGGCACTGTAGAATGTTATGATGTAGGAGGAATCACACTTGGGGGTGGGGGGTCATACGATGATTGTCATGCATGTCATTATTCAGAAGGGGGGTTGGGGGGGCATCTACCCCACACGCCCTACCCCCCTGGGTGGCCGCTCAATGACCCCCTTCGACAAAGGATAAAAGTGTCCCGTGTGTCAATGGGGGGTGTGGGGGGGTGAAGAGCTCTGCGTCCCTCCTTCGGGGCCAGATAAGAAGACCTAGCAGGGCCTTTCTTCACACTAATAGGCATGACCTCTGAACCCCAGCACAAAAACCATCACTTCAGGACCCATGAGCACACACAGAGCGAGAAGGCCGGAGAGGGGAGCGTTCCAGGGGGAGCGTTAGGAGAGCCGGACCAGGACCAACTGATATTAGCCAGAGTAAGAAACAAAAGGAGGAGGAGGCGAAGGAGGAAAAGAGAGAAGGAGGGAGAAAGGAAGAAAAGAGATAAGAAGATACGTTTTTGCTTTGGAGAAAGGCTTGTTGTGAAAAAGTTTGAAGGTCTCTTCTCTCAATATATGGGTCTTTCTCTTCTTTCTCTCTTTTTCTCTCCTTTTCTGTCCTTTTCTCTCCTCTCTCTTGCTCTCTGAAAGGTTGGAGACAGAAAGCAGGATTACCTTGTCTTTTAGAAACATGTTTATTTGCTGTGTGTGTGTGTGTGCGTGCCTGCATGTCAGTGTGCCTGCATGTTTGCCTGTGTGTGTGAGATTGTGTGTGTGTCACGCCTGCTCCCGCTCTCCCTCCTGCCCTGCACTGCGCACTCCTGCCACCATCATTACGCACAACTGATTCCCTCGTCACGTGCATCAGCGATTATTGGACTCAATCACTTGTTATTACCTTCCCTAAATCTGTCTGTTCCCCAGCTCTGTTCCCTGCTGCTGCATTAACTGTAATTGTTGTATATTGTTTTGTTACCTGGTTCTGACGTTGTTCCTATCCTGTTATGTTCATTGTCCGTATTAAATGTTATTCCCTGTACCTGCTTCTCATATCCAGTGTCGGTCCTTACAGAATGCAGCAGCCTTCATACGAAGCATCTGGGAGTGCTGATTTTCCGGTTGGTGGTGACGTCGGGTCCGGGGGCCACCGCCGATGTAACTGGGGTTGCCTAAGCCAGCTCGTTGGGGCTGTCATGCCCAAGCTGGCTCGAGAGGCTTCTGTTGCCCCAGTTGGCTCGGCAGGCGTCCATCCCACGTCAGGCCTTAGCCGGATCGCCAGGTTTTACGCCTTGACCGGCTCATTGGGCTCCCACGCCTCAGAGAGATCTACAGGCTTTCACGTCTCAGCCGGATCTTCAGATTCCTATGCCTCAGCCGGCTCGCCAGGCTCCCACGCCTTTGCCGGTAAGCTTGGCACACCTGTATTTGGGGAGTTTCTCCCATTAATCTCTGCAGATCCTCTCAAGCTCTGTCAGGTTGGATGGGGAGTGTCACTGCACAGTTATTTTCAGGTCTCTCCAGAGATGTTCAATCAGGTTCAAGTCCGGGCTGTGGCTAGGCCACTCAAGAACATTCAGAGTCTTGTCCCGAAGCCACTCCTGGCTTAGGGTTGTTGTCCTGTTGGAAGGTGAACCTTCTCCCAATCTGAGGTCCTGAGGGCTCTGGAGCACGTTTTCATCAAGGATCTCTCTGTACTTTGCTCTGTTCATTTTTTGTTAAATCCTGACTAGTCTCCCAGTCCCTGCCTCTGAAAAACATCCCCACAGCATGATGCTGCCACCCCCATGCTTGAGCATAGGAATGGTGCCAGGTTTCCTCCAGATGTGAGGCTTGGCATTCAGGCCAAAGAGTTCATTCTTGGTTTCATCAGACCAGAGAATCTTGTTTCTCATAGTCTGAGAATCCTTTAGGTGCTTTTTGGCAAACTCCAGAAGAGCTGTCATGCGCCTTTTACTGGTCTGGCCACTCTACCATAAACACCTGATTGGTGGAGTGCTGCAGAGATGGATGTCCTTCAGGAAGGTTCTCCCATCTTCCCAGAGGAACTCTGGAGGTCTCTCAGGGTGACCATCGGGTTCTTGATCACCTCCCTGACCAAGGCTCTTCTCCTCCGATTGCTTAGTTTGGCTGGGCGGACTCTAGGAAGAGTCTTCGTGGTTCCAAACTTATTCCATTTAAGAAGTCCCCTGTGTTCTTGGGGACCTTCAATGCTGCAGAAATGTTTTGGTACCCTTCCCGAGATCTGTGCTTCGACACAATCCTACCTCATGCCTTGGTTTTTGCTCTGACATGCACTGTCAACTGTGGGACCTTATATAGACAGGTGTGTGCCTTTCCAAATCATGTCCAATTAATTGAATTTACCACAGGTGGACTCCAATCAAGTTGTAGAAACATCTAGAAGATGATCAATGGGAACAGGATGCACTTGATCTCAATTTCGAGTCTCATAGCAAAGGATCTGAATACTTATGTAAATAAGGTATTTCCGTTTTTTATTCGTAATATATTTGCAACAATTTCTACAAACCTGTCATTATGGGGTATTTTGTGTAGATTGATAAGGAAATGTGTGTATTTAATACATTTTAGAAAAACATAACAAAATGTGGAAAAAATCTATCGGTCTGAATAATTTCCGAATGCACTGTATACCATGCTTACACCATGCGTACAGTATGACTAATAAACTTGAAACTTAAAATGCGCAGTTACGGTGAGCACTGGTGGACTGGGCTATAATATACAATTAAATTGCTTTGTAATATAAAGGGCTCACACACACCAATAACGTTTTCTGGCTGAGAGTACTTAGCACCTCTGAATGTAATTTGCGAACCGAGTACGCACTGATTTTACATGTAGAACCCTGTTAAAAATGTTGGCAGTCAGACATCTACAGCAGGTGGTCCCTAAAACACAGAATGTTGAACTATCGGCAGACAAGTGCTAGATCCACATTCGGTGTAATGTGTGCTAGCCTTAAAAATAGTGTCAAATGAGCTGCCACCAACTATAGCATGTGTATCCATTTTGGTATATTATATAGATTGAGTGAAGTGAAGTTACAAAGGGAATAAAGGATGGGTTTGGAGGTTACAGTAAAAGCATTTGCGGGGCAAGGAGAGAGGGGGCACGTGGGAGAGCAGAATGAGGGTTCGTGGAATAAGGGGATGCAGGGGGTGTTATTGTGGGAGCTGGGGGCCTCTCCTGCGTCCTCGTTTCGGCTCCGTTAATCAGAGGAGAGAGAGAGGGGGCCTTGCTGTACTTGCAAGGTGCTGGGATGGGGGGGGGGTCAGGGAGGTATAGGATGAGGGATAAGGGGGGAGTGGAGAGGGGGAATGAGAGGGGTCCACTTTGGTTCTGGTTTAATCCATCCACAATGTCTCCTCCCTCTTTCCGTCCCTCCACCCTCAACCTCTCACAGCCATCACTATGACAGGTCCCAAACAAAGCCCTCCTAACCCCTACACACATACGCATACACACACGCACCCACACACTCAGTTTGTATTCTAGCTATGTTTTGGAACGCAACATGGAATTCTGTATTGTTATTAGACAAATTCATGTCATTCCTCTCTTTTCTCCCTATTGGACAGAACCTTCTGTTGTTACATTAATGGTTACAGTTGAATGTTAGAGTTAATTAAATGATAATTATATATGTTATGGACAGTTATTTACAAGAGTAAATGTTATTATATGCCATTTAGCAGACACTTTTATCGAAGGCGACTTAGAGTAATGTGTGCATACAGTTTACTTATGGGTGGTCCCAGGAATCAAACCCACAACACTGGCAAGCGCCATGCTCTATCACAGTAAATAGATTGAGATCTTTTTACATCTCTCTGTTGTATGGGTTAATAATTGAAAGTACCAGAGTGCCTTGTGACAGGAGTGAAAAATGGGTTCTGGATTAGTCCATCAAGTAATTAGCAATTCTGTGCGCTAACTAAGTTTCTTTTATTTTTTTGCACAGTCTGAAGTGGTAAAAAGTAGCATGAACGATTTAATTCAAGAACCTTTCATCTCATAACCGACTTTCTTAGTCATTACATTGAAGATATACATTGAGTGATGGTACATACTGAACGAATACAAACAATTTCCAAAAGGAAAAACTTAACAAGCGTCCATTTTGGTCAGGGTATCACAGATGATGCAAAGAAACAAGCAAGAACAAGATGTCTCTCTACCTCCACAGGATCATCTCTTAAAGGTAAGCTCATCATTAGGCCATTTACAGTAGGCCGGGTATCTGTGTCCCTAGTGTGTCACCTGTGGAGCTAATTAATGTAATTAAGAAAGCTTAACGAAGGTTAGTCCTCCAAAAAACAATACCCTATGTCATTACCCTGAGATTGAAACACTGGCTTCATTCAGCTTTGAGTGCCACTTTGCTGTTGGACACTTTTTGTTAAAGTTAGAGTGAGCAAATATTACATTGATCAGCAACATGTTCAGTAGGCACCAAATGGAAGACACCTGAATGAAACAGGTAGGGACTACCTGGACTTGTCCAATGAGAAACATTAATTTCGTTTTCTGTTGCAAAATGTTTTAGAATGTTTTCCGTTGTGTGCCCTAATGAACACGACTCTTGTGTGAGAACTCTACCAGGGAATCTCCCAAAACGTGATGATTCTTACAGAGGAAATGGGTTACAAGTCCTCAAAATCAACTCTCTGATTAAGAATGTTTGATAAGTCCGAATTTGAATCTACATATCCCCCTTTCTTCAACCCCTCTCACCCCCTCAGCCCCCCTTCCCAAACATGGCCTGGAAGAGTGTTATGTCAAGTACCTCCCATCAGGCTTTGTTCTTGGCTAGTGAAGTGAGTTGAAGCGAGCAGCGATTCCTCATTCTCACCCCCAATTCCCCCCCGCTTCCCTCTCTTTTTCTTTCTCTCCCTCTCTCTCTCTCTCCTTCTCACTGTGAAGCCGCACTAATCCACATTGAGAGCAAGACCCCCCTCGCTCATCACCCCATGACAAAAAATGTTCTCCCTCCACCTTTTTCAACTGCCTCTCCCTCCCTCGATTATTTTGGGCCCCACTCATTCACTTTTTTCAGGCTCCTTTTTCTTACTCTTTCCTCTCCTCTCTCCCTCTCTCTCTCTCTATCTTCTGGTACACCTCCCTCTTTACTCTTTCTCTCTACTTTCTCTCTCTTGTCTGGTACCTCTCTCTTTTTATTCTTACTCTCTGCTCTCTCTCTTCTGGTACTTCACTCTCTCTACTCTTTCTCTCTCTCTTCTGGTACCTCTCTTTTTCTCTTGCACTCTCTCTTCTGGTATCCCTCTCTTAACTCTTTGTCTCTACTCTTTCTCTCTTCTGGTAGCTCACTCTCTTCTCTACTTTCTTTCTTCTGGTACTCTGTTTCTCACCCCCATCTCTCTCTTCCACAATCTTTCTCCATCTATCAATCTCTTTTCGCCTGTCTACAGATGTAGGATCTTAATTTGATCACTCTTGTTGCTGAGAATTTTCCTGCACAGCAGGAAATGCAAAAATGTAGTGTATTTTGGTTTTAAAAAGGCTTCTAAAGTTTATAATTTCCACTTGCCCTAACGAAAAATGTATAAACCAAAAACATCCATTCATAATAATTCACATTTCCTGTTGCTGCAGGATTATTTTCCTGCTGTAGCAAACTGTCTCAAATTAAGATCCTACATCGCTGTCTCTCTCTCACTGATAAGATATATCACTACCGTTCATAATGCTCTCCCACGCCTCACCTCTCTATCTCTCTCTCTCTCTCTCTCTCAGTTTCAAACTGGGCTTGCCTGGTTAATCTTCCCAAGGCGTTCAGTGTGTAACCGGCCCCTGATGCCTCGGAGACAAAGAAAGGCTCCACCATACCTCCCCCGTCCTCCCCCATGGTCCATCCATTCCACAAGGCCCCAGCGGAATGCTTTGAAGAAAGGGGGTACACCCCCCCCAACAAAAAAAGTTCCCTGAAAAGGGAAGCCTGTCAGGGTGGCCCTTTTCTACACTCTTTCTCTCTATCTCTCTCTCTCTAGCCCTTATTCTCCTGGGCTGCGGGCTTTTGTGGGCTCCTGTGTACCCCACTTTACATCCACGTCCCTCCAAGCAATGAGAATCTCCAAGCAATGAAAGAGGCGACCTGCCGAAGAATGTTGTTTTGGGGTTTCTTCCTTTTCTCATTGAGGGGGTGATTGGTGATGTGAGCCAGGGTAAGTTTTTGTTGCCGCTATCAATGGTGCCACTTGATGACAATTTGGCGGGCGAGACTGCCATTTTTAATCGGGACGTTCACTGTCTTGACTCACGGCGAAAGGAATGAGTAGGGGTGTTGTGTTGCTTTTTGTTCCAGGTTTTGTTCGGGAGTGTGGTTAACATTAATAGCGTGTTGCAATAGTGCCTCTCGCTCTTTATAGACCTGTAGTGTCATTGGGCCCTTGGCTATAGAATGCATTACAGCATGCATTAGCTCAGCCAGCATTCTCAAGATCTTCTGAAACAACCGGTTTCAATCAGTAGAAGTGGAAGGTAGTTTCACTCTAAAGTGATCTGAAATGGAAGGAAATAATCTAACAAAGAACAATAAACTGAAAAATTGGCGACGTTCCAATAAAATTCGACAACTTTACGAACAGATAGTCGGACGTAACACAACAAACAACACAGTATACTCAATAAAACAATTTGTCTTTGTGATATTATAGGCTTGCAAAGTTAAAGAAACCATACAACTCTATGTACAAGGAATACATTAAACAATTTCCACAGAACATTTTACAAAAACACATTTGCTTGAAGAACAGTGCAAATGTAATGTTTGGTAACAGAATGACAATTTGTGCTGGTTGTGTGTCTGTGAAATGTCTCTTTATCCTACGGTTTTCCATATACACTGAACAAAATGCAACATGCAACAATTTCAACAATTTTAATGGGTTACAGTTTATATAAGGAAATCAGTCAATTGAAATAAATTCATTAGGCCCTAATTCACATGTCTAGATAGTAAAGGCACCGAAGGGGATGGCTGAAGTTTTACGGTAATCTAACCAATTGTGCCATTCTGTGTGTGTTTTTTCACATTGTTTGTAACTTTTATTGTACAAAATGTTTCTGCCACCGTCTCTTATACCGAAAATAGTTTCTGGACATCAGAACAGCGATTTCTCACCTCGGGCCTGGACAAAGATTTTTTCCGTAACAAATCCGAGGCGATAGATTTACGGCTCGAGGCCCAAATCTGAGTCATTTGCATGAAGAGTAGACGCCAAAACAGTTGGTGCAGATCCGGGTGCTTGATGAGAGCGAGTGGATAATCCGCCTTTATCATCCGTCCCACTGGCAAACATGCAATTACTGGAGAATAAACTGGATGAGCTCCGTTCTAGACTCTCCTACTGTAACGCCCGATGCAGGAGATGAGAAGCAGGTACGACCCCGCTGAGGCATGGGAACCCGATGAGCCGGCTGAGGCATGGGAACCCGATGAGCCGGCTGAGACGTGAAAGCCTGATGGGCCGGCTGGAGCGTAGGGGCCCGATGAGCCTGCTGAAGCATGACGTGGGATGGGAGCCTGCTGAGCCAACCGAGGCAAGGAAACCTCTCGAGCTAGCTAGTGCGTGGAAGCCTGACGTGCCAGCTTAGGCACCCTCTCGGTTCCATCAGCGGTGGCACCCAGATCCGACGTCCCCAACAAAACAAAAACCCATGGGCCGGCTGAGGTGTAGGAGCCCGACGTGCCGGCTGAAGCGTAAAACCCTGGTCGGGTCTGCCGAGCCAACCAGGGCAAGGAAACCTCTCAAGCCAGCTAGGGTGTACAAGCTCGACGAGCCAGCTTAGGCACCCCCGGTTCCATCGGCGGCGGCCCCCGGACCCGAAGTCACCTCCAAGACCAGGAAAGCCAGCACTCCCTGATGCTTTATGTAATGGTGGTAGCATTCTATAACGCCCGACGCAGGAGATGAGAATCAGGTACAGGGAGTTAAACATTTATTGGAACTGACATCAAACGGCACAGGAACAGCGTCAGGACATGTACACACAACAACAACTAATGCTACCACAGGGAACAACACAGAGGAGAAGACATATACAGTGGGGAGAACAAGTATTTGATACACTGCCGATTTTGCAGGTTTTCCCACTTACAAAGCATGTAGAGGTCTGTAATTTGTATCATAGGTACACTTCAACTGTGAGAGACGGAATCTAAAACAAAAATACAAAAAAATCACATTGTATGATTTTTTAATAATTAATTTGCATTTTATTGCATGACATAAGTATTTGATCAGAAAATTACAGACCTCTACCTGCTTTGCAAGTAGGAAAACCTGCAAAATCGGCAGCGTATCAAATACTTGTTCTCCCCACTGTATACAGGGGCAATCAACAAAGTGAAGGGAGTCCAGGTGAGTCCAATGAGCGTAGCTGCGGGTAATGATGGTGACAGGTGCGTGTAATGAAGGGTAACCAGAACAGACAAACAAACTTCTCTCTTCGATGCGAGCCCAAGCACCTCCCCAGTGTTTCCCCAGATCAAGAAGCAAGTCTAGCACAAACTTTTTCCCCATGGCACATTTTTATGGGTGGCGCTCGCATTGCCTTCATTGTTGTTTTACTTACAAATAATACCTTTGGACATGTGTGTCTTATTTTCTGTATATCGTGTTGTCGTTTCTACTGTAGCATACCATATGTATGTATGGAGCATAATATATTTACTGTTTTATTCACGTTTTCAAGTACTGGTGACAAATCATGCATTACGATTCTTGCATAGATTGTAATGGACGCATACACTATATATGAAAAAGTATGTGGACACCCCTTCAAATTAGTAGATTAGGCTATTTCAGCTAAACCCGTTGCTGACAGCAAAGCAATCACACAGCCATGCAATCTCCATAGACAAACATTGGCAGTATATTCGCCTTGCTGAAGAGCTCACTGACTTTCAATGTGGCACCGTCATAGGATGCTACCTTTCCAACAAGTCAGTTTGTCAAATTTCTGACCTGCTAGAGCTGTTCTTATGAAGTGTAAATGTCTAGGCGCAACAACCGCTCAGACGCGAAGTGGTAGGCCACACAAGCTCACAGAATAGGACTGCTAATTACTGAAATCGTCTGTCCTCAGTTGCAACTCAGTGATGTCATCTGAGCGCTACATATGTTGTTTATTGTTGAATGCTGAAAGCTGAACGAGAGACCTCAGTTTATTGTTGTATCTGTACATGTAACAGTGTTTTTGTATACTTTTATTTCATTTTTGACCCTGCAGCTCTGTTGGGCTTAGTTGCTGTGAGCGCTGCTGTCTTTACAGGGATCCTGCCAGAATCCGCATAGGGGGAGAGACACGGAAGCCCAGCTAGACTAGCTGGCTCGTTGGTCTCAAATGGAGGTCGCTATTGAACGTTTCCAGTGCTGCAGGAGTTGTGTTTACTCTGCATTGTTCCGGGACAATGTGGGCCGCGCTGACTTTCAATGTAGCAACTGCTTGCTTGCGGAGGACTATAGGGGCGAAGTGGCTACTCTTAGCAAGCAAGTAGCAAACCTACACAAGCTACTGGGGAATCCACCCCCACCTATTTTTTATTTTTATACCACTCGAGTACTTGGATGCCACACTGGTCTGGTGGAAGTGTCGCCACCGTGTCAGCTCTCCACAGCCGACTGGCAGGTGCTCAGCAGGGATCCATCCAAAGGGGTCTCCCCCTTCCCTGGAGAATGGAGCCGTTACCGACCCAACCAACCAGCCATGGAGATACGTCACTCACTGTGGAAGTCGAAGAAAGCTTCCTCTAGCAACGGGGGTCTCTTTGGAGATGTTAAGCCCGAACCTGAAACAGACCAGAAACGGCTTTGCCGCCCTGGATCCAGAGGTTCAGGCGCCTTTGTCCTTAGGTTCTTCCCATTTAAGATCGGATCCGGAGGTACCTGCCTCTTCGTCCTCTGTTCTGTCTCCCTCTCCGGTGGCTTCTACCTTGGGTTCAGGTCCTCAGAGCTCCCACCCTCATCGGACTGTGGGGCTGCTTGGGAGATCGGCCCATTCAACATCACCAGCTGTCATCATCGGCAGCTCAATGGTGAGAAACATCTTGGTTCCCAATGCAAAAACTCTGTGCTTCCCCGGAGCATGAGTACAGGACATCACAAGGCTGCTTCCGACTGTTCTGCGACAGATGCCGGATGCAGACGCTGTCGTAGTCCATGTGGGGTCAAACGACATCAGGAGGGCTAGCTCGGAACATCTGAAAACGGATTTTAAAGAACTGATTTGATCATTTAAATACTACAAAAAACTGCCAATAATTTCAGGTCCAGTACCA
This sequence comes from Thymallus thymallus, assembly GCA_023634145.1. Classification (NCBI taxonomy): domain Eukaryota; kingdom Metazoa; phylum Chordata; class Actinopteri; order Salmoniformes; family Salmonidae; genus Thymallus; species Thymallus thymallus. The sequence continues at coordinate 17,472,477 of CM042412.1, read as the reverse complement.
TCGTTGAACCGTGGGTGTGAAAGATTCAGCAGGCTACTGGCATTACACATCTTGCTTAAAGATTACTGTAGCACTGCTGGAATCACATTTATAGATAACTTTGACACCCTCTGGAAACAGAATGTACTCTACAGGAAGGATGGAGTCCATCCAAATCATCTTGGCTCCTGGACTCCATGCATTTCAGGGCTACATTGAAACAATTACTTTTCAATGACCCAAGACCAGCTCAATTAATCCCTACCAATGTGACATTGAGTCATCATAATGCTGCATTGGCTGCAACATAATGTAAGTAACTTAATTTATATCTGCCTAATTTCCCTGAATACCTCTGTCGATCCTACAGCTGTTCTGTAATCATGAGCCTATGAACCAGAGGTACACTGCACACTGAGGCGGTGTGCCTTAGTAGGAAGACCACTGTGTGCAGCTCACCCAGCTCCAATATAAATAACATGAACAAGTCTACTTCGGATAAGCTTCCCAGGAAAGCATTGAAAACAATCAAGCAACCCAGAAAAGTAATAAAAATAGCCCATATTATCATATGAAGCCTGAGAAACAAGGTCCATGAAGTCAATAACTTGCTTGTAGTTATAATCTCCACTCGGCACAGCCAGAAGAGGACTGGCCACCCCTCAGAGCCTGGTTACTCTCTAGGTTCCATTCTAGGTTTTTGACTTTCTAGGGAGTTTTTCCTATCCACCGTGCTTCTACATCTGCATTGCTTGCTGTTTGATGACACAGTGGTAGCAATACATAGTTATAACATATGACACAGTGGTAGCAATACATAGTTATTGCAATACATAGAACCACATTCCTGTAAAGCTTAGAGACGATCTCATGTTAAATACTCTTGAAGTATTATGACTACAGGTTCATCTGCCTCACCTAAAGCCCATTCTTGTGGGAAGCTGCTATAGACCACCAAGTGCTAACAGTCAGTATCTGGATAATATGTGTGAAATGCTTGATATTGTATGTGATATCAATATTTTCTGGGTGATTTAAATATTGACTGGCTTTCATTAAGCTGCCCACTCAAGAAAAAGCTTAAAACTGTAACCAGTGCCTGAAACCTGGTTCAGGTTGTCAGTCAACATACCAGGGTAGGTACAAACAGCACAGGAATTAAATCATCAACATGCATTGATCACATCTTTACTAATGCTGCAGAAATGTGCTTTAAAGCAGTATCCAAATCCATAGGATGTAGTTATCACAATATAGTAGCCATATCTAGGAAAACAAAAGTTCCAAAGGCTGGGCCCAATATAGTGTATAAGAGGTCATACAAGAAGTTTTGTAGTGATTAAAATATTGATGTAAAGAATATTTGCTGGTCTGTGGTGTGTAATGAAGAGCAACCAGACGCTGCACTTGACACATTTATGAAATTGCTTACTCCAGTAACTAATAAGCACGCACCCATTAAGAAAATGACTGTAAAAACTGTTAAATCCCCTTGGATTGATGAGGAATTGAAAAGTGGTATGGTTGAGAGGGATGAGCACAACTGACTGGCAAACATACTGCAAATTAAGAAATCATGTGACTAAACTTAATAAAATAATATGATACAAAGAATGATAGTAAAAAGCTTTGGAGCACCTCGACTCCATCATTCATTGAATCAGATGGCTGATTCATTACAAAACCCACTGATATTGCCAACTACTTTAATTACTTTTTCATTGGCAAGATAAACAAACTTAAGTATGACATGCCAGCAACAAATGCTGACACTACACTTCCAAGTATATCTGACCAAATTATGAAAGACAAGAATTGTACTTTTGAATTCCGTAAAGTCAGTGTGGAAGAGGAGAAAGAATGATTGTTGTGACAAGCCAACGGGGTCTGACAATCTGGATGGATAATTACTGAAGATAAATATTGCCACTCCTATTTGCCACATCTTCAATTTAAGCCTACTAGAAAGTGTGTGCCCTCAGGCCTGGAGGGAAGCAAAAGTCATTCCGCTACCCAAGAATAGTAAAGCCCCCTTTACTGGCTCAAATATCCAACCAATCAGCCTGTTACCAATCCTTAGTAAACTTCTGGAAAATATTGTGTCTGACTAGATACAATGCTATTTCACAGTAATAAAAAATTCAGCATGCTTATAGAGAAGAAAATTATTGTGGGGGATGTCTTGTTAGACTTCAGTGCAGCTTTTGACATTAACAATCACAGTCTGCTGCTGGAAAAACGTATGTGTTATGACTTTACACCCCCTGCTATAATGTGTATAAAGAGTTACTTGTCTAACAGAACACAGAAGGTGTTCTTTAATGGAAGCCTTTGAAACAAAATCTAGGTAGAATCAGGAATTCCCCAGGGTAGCTGTTTAGGCCCCCTTATTTTTCCAATCTTTACTAACAACATGAGTAAAGCCAATGTGTCTATGTATGCGGATGACTCCACACTATACACGTCAGCTACTACAGCAACTGAAATGACTGCAAAACTTAACAAAGAGCTGCAGTTAGTTCTGGAATGGGTAGCAAGGAAAAGCATTGTATTTGGGACAAATCATTCACTAAACCCTAAACCTCAACTACATCTCATAATGAATAATGTGGAAATTGAGCAAGTTGAAGTGACTAAACTGCTTGGAGTAACCCTGGATTGTAAATTGTCATGGTCAAAACATATTGATACAACAGTAGCTAAGATGGGGAGAAGTATGTCAATAATAAAGTGCTGCTATACCTTCTTAACAGCACTATCAACAAGGCAGGTCCTACAGGCTCTAGTTTTGTCGCACCTGGACTACTGTTCAGTCGTGTGGTCAGGTGCCACAAAAAGGGACTTAGGAAAATTGCAATTGGCTCAGAACAGGGCAGCACGGCTGGCCCTTAGATGTACACAGAGAGCTAAAAAATAATAATATGCATGTCAATCTCTCCTGGCTCAAAGTGGAGGAGAGGTTGAATGCATCATTACTTGTATTTGTGAGAGGTATTGACATGTTGAAAGCACAGAGCTGTCTGTTTAAACGACTAGCACACAGCTCAGACACCCATTTATACCCCACAAGACATGCCACCAGAGGTCTCTTCACAGTCCCCAAGTTCAGAATAGACTATGGGAGGCACACAGTACTACATAGAGCAATGACTACATGGACACATGCATACACACAAATGGATTTTGTGTTGTAGACATGTTATAGTAAAATAGGAGCCTGAGGGCACACACTTAGTGTGTTGTGAAATCTGTTATGAATGTATTGTAATGTTTTTAAAATTGTATAACTGCCTTAATTTTTCCGGACCCCAGGAAGAGTAGTTGCTGCCTTGGTAGCTAATTAGGTTAATTAATAATCACAAATATAAGGAGTCGCTAGAGCGCAACGAGCCAAGGAAATCCCCCCAGCCAAACCTTCCCCTAACCCGGACAACGCTGGGCCAATTGTGTGCCGTCAAATGGGGATCCCAGTCACGGCCATCTGTGACACAGCCTGGGGTCGAACCACAGGCTGTAGTGGCTTAGACAGCTGCGCCACTCGTGAGGCCGTCTTTTACTTAATTTCTGATATTCTCACATATGAACTTGATTCATACTATTCGTTTGCTTCATATGTTATTGGTCACATGCGCCAAATACAACAGGTGTAGACTTTAACGTGAAATGCAAAAATGCAGAGTTAAAAAGTAAGAAAAATATTTGCTAAATAAAAAAGGAAATAGTAACACAATAAAATAACAATAACAAGGCTATATACAAGGAGTACCAGTACCGAGTCAATGTGCAGGGGTTCAAGATAGTTGAGGTAATTGAGGTAATACAGTATGTAGCCTTGTTATTGTTATTATGTACAATACATGTACAATAATGGGGATTTATAATAAATACAAATACAGAGTTCCAAACTGCCTCTGGAAGCAATGTCAACATAATAACTGTTTCTCTGGAGCTTCATGAAATGGGTTTCCATGGCCGAGCAGCCGCACACAAGCCTAATATTATCATGCGCAATGCCAACTCTGGAGTGATGAATCACACTTCACCATCTGGGTTTGGCGGATGCCAGAAGAACGCTATCTAACCGAATGCATAGTGCCAACTGTAAAGTTTGGTGGAGGAGGAATAATGGTGTGGGGCTGTTTTTCATGGTTGGGGCTGGGCATCTTAGTTCCAGTGAAGGGAAATCTTAACGCTACAGCATACAATTACATTGTAGACGATTCTGTGCTTCCAATTTGTTGGCAACAATTTGGGGAAGGCCCTTTCCTGTTTGTCTAGCTTGACTAGCCTGCACAGAGCCCTGAGCTCAACCCCATCTAACAACTTTGGGATGAAAAGGAACGCTGACTGCGAGACAGGCCTAGTCACCCAAAATCAGTGCCTGACCTAACTAATGCTCTTGTGGCTGAATGGAAGTAAGTCCCCACAGCATTGTTCCAACATCTAGTGGAAAGCCTTCCCAGAAGAGTGGAGGCTGTTATAGCAGCAAAGGTTAATCTGATAGCATGGAGGACTATACCACATCAGTCACTGGCTTCCTCAATAAGTTATTTGACGATGTCGTACCCACAGTGACGTACATATCCCAGAAAGAAGTAATCGATTACAGGCAACATCCACACTGAACAGCTGCTGCTCTCAAGGAGCGGGACACTAATCCGGATGCTTATAAGAAATCCTGCTATGCCCTCTGACGAACCATCAAACGTTCATTGCGTCAATACAGGACTAAGATTGAATCCTACTACACCGCCTCTAACACTCATCGATGTGGCAGGGCTTGCAAACTATTACAGATTACAAAAGGAAACCCAGCCGCGAGTTGCCCAGTTATGCGAGCCTACCAGATGAGCTAAATGCTTTCTATGCTCACTTCGAGGCAAGCAACAATGAACCATGCATGAGAGCACCAGCTGTTCCGGACGACTGTGTAATCACACTCGCCGTAGCCAATGTGAGTAAGATCTTTAAACAGGACATCAGTCACAAGGCTGCAGGGCCAGACAGATTATCAGGAAATGTACTCAGACATGCAATGACCAACTGGCAATTGTCTTCACTGGCATTTTTAACCTCTCCCTGACTGAGTCTGTAATACCTGTTTCAAGCAGACCGCAATATACCCTGTGCCCAAGAACGCCAAGTTAACCTGCCAAATGACTACCGCCACATAGCAATCATGAAGTTCTTTGAAAGGCTGGTCATGGCTCATATCAACACCATCATCCCAGAAACGCTAGACCCACTACAATTCACATACCGCCCCAACAGATCCAAAGATTGCACAATCTCCATTGCACTCCACAGTGCCCTTTCCAACCAGGACAAAAGGAGCACCTAGGTGAGAATGCTGTTTGTTGACTACAGCTCCGCATTCAACACCATAGCGCCCTCAAATCACATCACTAAGCCAAGGACCCTGGGACTAAACACCTTCCTCTGCAACTGGATCCTGGACTTCCTTAGGGGCCGCCCCCAGGTAGTAAGGGTAGGCAACAACACATCTGCCACGCTGATCCTCAACATGTGGGCACCTCAGTGGTGAGTGCTTAGTACCCTCCTGTACTCCCTGGTTGCCCACGCACGACTCCAACACCATCATTAAGTTTGCCGACAACCCAACGGTGGTAGGCCTGATCACTGACAATAATGAGACAGCCTACAGAGAGGTGGTCAGAGACCTGGCAGTGTAGTGCCAGGACAACAACCCCTCAATGTGAGCAAGACAAAAAAGCTGATTGTAGACTACAGGAAAGGTGGAGCCGAGCACTCACCTATTCACATCACACCTATTCAGAGCTTCAAGTTCCTTGGAGTCCACATGACTAACAAACTATCATGGTCCAAACACACCAAGACAGTCGTGAAGTGGACACGACAACGCCTATTCCCCATCAGGAGACTGAAACTATTTGGAATGGTTCCTCAGATCCTCAAAAAGTTCTACAGCTGCACCATTGATCGCAACCTGACTGGTTGCATCACCGCTTGGTATGGCAACTGCTTGGCAACCAACCGCAAGGATTAACAGAGGGTAATGCGTACGGCCCAGTACATCATGGGGCCAAGCTTTCTGCCATCCAGAACCTCTATACCAGGCGGTGTCAGAGGATGGACCTAAAAATTGTCCAAGAATCCACCCACCTTAGTCATAGACTGTTCTCTCTGCTGCCGCACTGCAAGCGGTACTGGAGCGCCAAGTCTAGGTCCAAAAAGGCTCCTTAACAGCTTCTTTCCCCAAGCCATAAGACTTCTAAACAGTTCATCAAATGGCTATTTGCATTGACCCCCTTTTTTATGCTGCTGATACTCGCTGTTTATTATCTATGCATATTCACTTTACTTCTACCTACATGTACCGTCATGTGAAAAAGTAATTACACCACCTGGAAAGTTCTCTTTTTTTTTTTTTTTTACATATTTGGACAGATGTCTATGTAATCTTCACTTCAACACTATTGACAGAAAAAGGTTACCCAATTTAACAAATCACACACAAAAAACAAAACAAAACAAAACAATCAATTTCCAAGCAATTCGAAGTACATCATTCCATTTCCAATACATTTTTGTTGGACAGTGAAATAATGCACTTCGAATTGCTTGGAAATTGATTTGTAACCGCTCCCAGACTTATGGGCATCAATAATCTTTCTTCCGAGGACCTCGGATAGGTCTTTTGATTTTTTAAGGATGTGTTACCACACACCCATATGGAATGTTGGAATGATGTATTTTGAATTACTTGGAAAATGATTTGTAACCCCTCCCAGACTCATGGGCATCAATAATCTTTCTTCCGAGGGTCTCGGGTAGGTCTTTTGATCTTTGAATGATGTGTTACCACACACCCATATGGTTAAGACCAAACCAGACCAATTTTCTTATCTTTATGGAAGCCTGAACTCTCCTAAGTTTCTCTCTAATGTTTTCTAATCATTTGCACACAATTACCTAAAATAAGCATGTTCGCACAATTCCTTTGACTCGGTATCGGTACCCCCAGTATATAGCCTAGTTATTGTTAATTTATTGTGTAACCTTTTTCTTATTTTAGTTTATTTTATTTTATATACATTTTTTTAGCAAATATTTTCTCACTTGCCTAAAAAACAATTCTGCATTGTTGGTTTTGGGCATGTAAGTAAGCATTTCACTGAACGGTCTACACCTGTTGTGTTCTGCGCATGTGACAAATTACATTTGATTAGATTTTAGTACAGATATGCATCGGTTGGTCACAGATACCGTAAAAAATAAAAAATTCAGAAACATCTCCTTCGCATAGAGTTGATCAGGCTGTTGATTGTGTCCTGTGGAATGTTGTCCCACTCCTCTTCCATGGCTGTAAGAAGTTGCTGAATATTGGCGGGAACTGGAACATGCTGTCGTACAGGTCGATCCAGAGCATCCCAAACATGCTCAATGAGTGACATGTCTGATGACTATGCAGGCCTTGGAAGGACTGGGAAATATTTAGATTCCAGGAATTGTGTATAGATCCTTGCGACATGGGGCTATGTATTATCATGCTGAAACATGAGGTGATGGAGGCGGATAAATGGCACGACAATGGGCCTCAGGATCACATCAGAGTATTCAAATTTCCATCGTTAAAATTAAATTGTGTTTGTTGTCCGTAGCTTATGCCTGCTCATACCATAACCCCACCGCCTCTATGGGGCACTCTGTTTACAATGTTGACGTCAGCAAACTGCTCGCCCACACGTACACGTGGTCTCCAGTTGTGAGGCCGGTTGGACATGCTGAAAACGTCTAAAACAACGTAGGCGCTTTATGGTAGAGAAATGAACACTCAATTCTCTGGCAACAGCTCTGGTGGACATTCCTGCAGTCAGCATGCCAATTGCATGCTCCCTCAAAACTTATGGCATTGTGTTGTGTGACAAAACTGTACATTTTAGAGTGGCCTTTTATTGTCCCCAGCACAAGGTGAACCTGTGTAATTGATCATGCTGTTTAATCAGATTCTTGTCACACCTGTCAGGTGCATGGATTATCTCGGCAAAGGAGAAATGCTCACTAACAGGGAGAGAAATACACTTTTTGTGCATGCAGAACATTTCTGGGATCTTTAATTTTAGCTCAGGAAACCTTGGACCAACACTTTACATGTTACTTTTATAATTTTGTTAAGTATAGCCACTGTGTTCTTGGGGACCTTCAAGATTGCAGAAATGTTTTGGTACCCTTCCCCAGATCTGTGCCTCGACACAACCCTGTCTCGGACCTCTACGGACAATTCCTTCGACCTCATGGCTTGGTTTTTGTGACATGCACTGTCAATTGTGGGACCTTATATAGACATGTGTGTGCCTTTCCATATCATGTCAAAATCAATTTAATTTACAACAGGTGGACTGCAATCAAGTTGTAGAAACATCTAAAGGATGATCAATGGAAACAGGATACACCTGAACTCAATTTATGAGTCTCATAGCAAAGGGTCTAAATGCTAATTAAGGTATTTCTGTTTTTGTTTTAATACATTTGCAAAAAACCTGTTTTCACTTTGTAATTATGGTGTATTGTGTGTAGATCAGTCAAGGGGTCTGAATACTTTCCAAAGGCACTGTATATGTACATACCTACCTCAATGACCCGGTACTTTTACTCCCTGTATATAGCCATGTTATTTTTTACTCATTATTGTTATTCGTTATTCACTGTTTATTTATTCCTTGTGTCACTATTACATTTTTCTTTGTCTTTAACTCTGCAAATTTGGAAAAAGGACTTGTAAGTAAGCATTTCACTGTTAGTCTAACACCTGTTGTGTATGAAGCATTTAACAAATACAATTAGATTTTATTGATTTTATTTGAAGATAGAGGTAGCCTATATATTCATTATTTAATAGAAAAAAAATGCTCTGACTGTTATGTGACTGAAATGGCTGTGACTAATACTAGACAAACATTTTCCAGAGTTTTAGTCGACTGATAATAACTAAAACTAAAGAAGGATGAAATGACTAAAATGTGACTAAGACTAAACTGTATTTTAAGACTAAAACTAAGACTCAAACTAAATCTAAAATAGCTGCCAGAATTAACACTGCCCTGTAGGGGCCTGAGGTGGCGGCTCATCTGGATGGCCCCGAAAACAAGGGCCCACGCTCATGCGTCCGTTCAGATCCACCATGGGTTTGGGGGAAGCGGGGCAGTGGGGGGCGGAGAGTAGGGGAGAGCAGGGGTCTTTGTCCCACGGACTTGCATTCTTTCAGCCCCTATTGTGCACCACGCCGCAAACATTTAAGGATTTTAAAAGGCCTGTTCGCACAATTCCTTTTGTCAGCGACCCTCAGTGCAGAAAAGCAGGGGAGGAGGGAGGGAGGGAGTCAAGTGCTGGAGAGGAGGGGGAGACAATGGTTCTCAATGTTAAAAAAGAAGAATAAGAGATCTGGATGGGAAAACGAAGGGAGGAAGAAAATAGTAAAAAGAGGCTTGTTTTTTTAATGTTCTTTTTTAATTACATGGGGTGTCCATATTGTAAATCAGGAAATACTGATAGTGACATAGTCAGACAAATCACATGTTCTCATAGATATCGAGAAAAACAAAGGGTAGGCATAAGATATTCAACTCCCTTGTCTGAAATGAAACATTGTTATCAAAGAGGACTATTTTCCTTGTTTCTGTACATTTCTGTGAACTGGGCATAGCCTTGGTCGGAGAATGTGTGTGTTTTGACTATGATAAATCGATGTGTGTCGTCTTTGTCTGTCTCTGTGTGTGTGTGTATGTGTGTATATGTGTGTTTGTGCATGCCTGTGTCTGTGTGTGTGTGATCTGGCAGTGTTACATAACATTTCCAACCCGCCCACTATACATGCTTATGCGGAACCTTTGGAAAGCGGATACATTTCAAGAGGATCGGTGTGAGGTAATTATTTTATTTGATATTGAAATGCAGCAGACCAAAACACACACAAACACACAGGGTTAATCAAGTGTTTTGTTATGTCAGTTTAAAGGGATACTTCAGGATTTTGAGGCCCTTTATCTACAGCGGGTGAAATAAGTATTGAACAAGTCACCATTTTTCTCAGTAAATATATTTCCAAAGGTGCTATTGACATGAAATTTTCACCAGATGTTGGTAACAACCCAAGTAATCCATACATACAAAGAAAGTTCAGAAATTAAGTTATGTGTAATAATATGAAATGACACAGGGAAAAAGTATTGAACACACTTACTGATATTTATTTAATACTTTGTACAAAAGCCTTTGTTGGTAATGACAGCTTCAAGACGCCTCCTGTATGGAGAAACTAGTCGCATGCATTGCTCTGGTGTGATTTTGGCCCATTCTTCCACACAAACAGTCTTCAAATCTTGAAGGTTCCGTGGGCCTCTTCTATGAATCTTGATATTCAGTTCTTTCCATAGATTTTCTATGGGATTTAAGTCAGGTGATTGTCTGGGCCATTCTAGCAGCTTTATTTTCTTTCTTTGAAACCAATTGAGAGTTTCCTTGGCTGTGTGTTTGGGATCATTGTCTTTCTGAAATGTCCACCCTCGTTTCATCTTCATCATCCTGGTAGATGGCAGCAGATTTTTGTCAGGAATGTCTCGGTAAATTTGCCCATTCATCCTTCCTTCAATTATGTGAAGTTTGCCAGTACCATTTGCTGAAAAGCAGCCCCACACCATGATGTTCCCACCTCCAAACTTCACTGTTGGTATGGTGTTTTTAGGGTGATGTGCAGTGCCATTTCTCCTCCAAACATGGTGTGTATTATGACATCCAAACAGTTCAATTTTGCTCTCATCTGACCAAATGTTGTGCAGCAAACTTTAAATGAGCTTCAACATGCTTTTTTTTCAGCAATGGAGTCTTGCGTGGTGAGCGTGCATACAGGCCATGGCGGTGGAGTGCATTACTTACTGTTTTCTTTGAGACAACAGTACCTGCTAATTGCAGGTCTTTTTGAAGCTCTCCACAAGTGGTCCTTGGCTCTTGGACAACTCTTCTGATTATTCTTTTCACTCCTCTGTCAGAAATCTTGCGAGGAGCACCTGGTCGAGGCAAATTTATGGTGAAATGATTGTCTTTCCACTTCCGTATTATGGCCCCAACAGTGCTCACTGGAACATTCAGAAGCTTAGAAATGTGCCTATAACCAATGCCATCATTATGTTTTGCAACAATTAGGTTGCGAAGGTCTTGAGACACCTCTTTGCTTTTACCCATCATGAGATGTGTCTTGTGTGACACCTTGGCAATGAGACCTTTTTGTAGGCCATCAGTTGGGACTGAACCAGCTGATATTAATTTGCACTGACAGGGGGCTGGATTGCTTTTTAATTACTGATAGTTTTCAGCTGTTGTCTTGGCTTTCCATGCCTTTTTGCACCTCCCTTTCTTCATGTGTTCAATACTTTTTCCCTCTGTCATTTCACATTATTACACATAACTTAATTTCTGAACTTATTTGTTTTGGTTTCTTTGTATGTATGGATTACTTGGGTTGTTACCAACATCTGGTGAAAATGTCATGTAAATAGCACCTTTGGAAATATACACTGCTCAAAAAAGTAAAGGGAACACTTAAACAACTGTCACGACTTCGGCTGAAGTTGGTCCCTCCCCTGGGTCGGGCTACCAAAGGCGGTCGACGTCACCGGAGTTCTAGCCGCCAACGATCCATTTCACAGTTTACGTTTGTCCTGTTCCCATTCCCACTAATTTGTATGTTTACTATTTATTCCCTCTGCTCCCCCATGGTTCTTGTCCGTGATTGTTATGTGTCAGTGAATGTTCGTTGCCATCGAAATAAGTAAAGTCATTGTTTCGCATCACGCCTGTCTCCCTGCGCCTGCTTTCCCCCATTCCGCACCATATATCTGACAGAATCACGGACCTTGATTGTCTATGAGGCCAGCCCTCCGCTCCCCATGGAGGAGCGCGTTCAGCAGCATGAGTCCATGCTCCAGCGCCTAGGTACGGCAATGGATCGAGTGCTGCTGACGATGGACCGTTGGGAGTCGAGAGGACCACCCGCACCGACACCAGCCCCTCCATCGATTCCCCTTGTCCCGCCTCCCGTCCCGGTTCCCAGTGGGATTAGGCTCTCGCTCCCGAGGGAGTACGACGGTAAGGCGGCCGGTTTCCAGGGGTTCCTGCTCCAGCTGGAGCTGTATCTGGCAACCGTTCACCCGACTCCATCGGGACGCGAGAGAGTGTCTGCCCTCGTCTCCTGCCTGGCGGGGAAAGCCCTGGAGTGGGCCAACGCCGTGTGGATCGAAGAGGATGCGGTGTTGGACCACTATGGGGAGTTCACTCGCCGATTTCGGGCGGTTTTTGACCATCCACCTGATGGCAGATCGGCGGGTGAACGCCTGTTTCATCTCTGGCAGGGGACGAGGAGCGCACAGGACTTCGCCCTGGACTTCCGGACTCTGGCGGCGAGCGCAGGATAGAACGACAGGGCCCTGATCGACCATTTCCGGTGCAGCCTACGGGAGGACGTCCGTCGGGAGCTGGCCTGTAGGGATGCCACCCTTAGTCTGGACCAGCTGGTGGACATGTCCATTAGGCTGGACAACTTGCTGGCTACCCGTGGACGTCCAGATCAGGGTCCGTCGATCCCATCTCTCAGCCTCCCCTCACCGACACCGATGGAGCTGGGAGGTGCTGCGCTCAGGGAGGTCGGAGGAGGGGTCGTTTCCTGCACCAATTGTGGCCGCCGAGGACACACGGCAGGTCGGTGCTGGGGCGACCCCTCAGGGAGTCGAGGCGGCAGACAGAGCACTGTCGTGCCATCTCAGGTGAGTCGGCACCGGAATCACCCAGAGCTCCCTGTTGCGCACATGTTTGTGTGTATTGTTTTTCCGGAGTGTTCCCCGCATTCCCAGCATAGGGCGCTAGTAGATTCAGGCGCAGCTGGAAATTTCATAGACCGGGCGTTGGCTCATAGGTTAGTGTCTCTGAGTGTCCCCTTCCCCGTACATGCCTTAGATAGTCGACCTTTGGGGTCAGGGTTGATTGGGGAGGTCACAGCGCCACTAAGAATGAGGACGCAGGGGGATCATGAGGAGAGTATTCAGTTCTATCTAATTGATTCTCCTGCGTTTCCCGTGGTGCTGGGCATACCCTGGTTGGCCCATCATGACCCCAAAATTTCGTGGCAACAGAGGGCTCTAAAGGGATGGTCCCGAGGCTGCTCGGGTAGGTGTGTGGGTGTTTCCGTCGGTGCGACTACGGTGGAGAGTCCAGACCATGTACCCACCGTACATATTCCCTCAGAATATGCCGATTTGGCTCTCGCTTTCTGTAAAAGGAAGGCGACCCTATTACCACCTCATCGACGAGGGGATTGTACGATAAATCTCCTGGTAGACGCGGCACTTCCTAGGAGTCACGTGTATCCTCTGTCCCAGGAGGAGACGGAGGCGATGGAGACATACGTCTCCGAATCACTGAGGCAGGGATACATTCGGCCCTCTACTTCACCTGCCTCCTCAAGTTTTTTTTTCGTGAAAAAGAAGGAGGGAGGTCTGCGCCCGTGTATCGACTATAGAGGGATAAATCGGATCACTGTGGGGTTCAGCTACCCGCTTCCCCTCATATCTATCCAGTGCTATCGAGTCGATACACGGGGCACGCTTTTTCACAAAATTAGACCTCAGAAGCGCTTATAATCTGGTGCGTATCCGAAGGGGAGATGAGTGGAAAACGGCATTTAGTACCACGTCTGGGCACTATGAATACCTCGTCATGCCGTACGGGTTGAAAAATGCTCCAGCAGTTTTCCAAGCTTTTGTTGATGAGATCTTCAAGGACCTACTCGGGCAGGGTGTGGTGGTGTATATCGACGATATTCTGATATACTCCGCCACACGCGCTGAGCATGTGTCCCTGGTACGCAAGGTGCTTGGGCGACTGTTGAAGCATGGCCTGTACGTCAAGGCTGAGAAGTGTTTGTTTTTCCAACGAGCCGTCTCCTTTTTAGGATATCGCATTTCCACGTCCGGGGTGGAGATGGAGGTAGACCGCATTTCAGCCGTGCGTAATTGGCCGACTCCGACCACGGTAAAGGAAGTGCAGCGGTTTTTAGGGTTTGCCAACTACTACCGGAGGTTTATCCGGGGCTTTGGCCAGGTAGCGGCTCCCATTACCTCACTGCTGAGGGGGGGGCCGGTGCGTTTGCGATGGTCAGCCGAGGCGGATAGGGCATATAGTCGTCTGAAGTCTCTGTGTTGGCGCATCCGGACCCCTCTCGGTCCTTCATAGTTGAGGTAGACGCGTCCGAGGCTGGGATAGGAGCTGTGCTGTCTCAGCGTTCGGGGACGCCACCTAAGCTCCGCCCCTGTGCCTTTAATTCTAAGAAGCTCAGCTCGGCGGAGCGCAACTATGATGTGGGGGATAGGGAGTTGTTAGCTGTGGTAGGAGCCCTGAAAGTGTGGAGACATTGGCTTGAGGGGGCTAAACACCCCTTTCTCATCTGGACTGACCACCGCAATCTGGAGTACATCCGGGCGGCGAGGAGACAGAACCCTCGCCAGGCAAGGTGGGCCATGTTTTTCACCCGGTTTGATTTCACACTCTCATACAGACCGGGTTCACAGAATGTGAAGGCAGACGCACTGTCCCGGGTGTATGACACAGAGGAGCGGCCCATCGATCCTACTCCCATCATCCCTGCCTCCCGCCTGGTGGCACCGGTAAGATGGGAGGTGGACAGGGAAATCGAGCGGGCTATGCGCTCGGAGATTACCCCCACTCAGTGTCCCGTTGGGCTCAGGTATGTTCCGGCCGCTGTCCGTGACCGCCTGATCGTGTGGGCCCATACCTCACTCTCCTCTGGTCATCCTGGCATCGCCCGGACGGTGCGCTGTCTGGATGTAAAGTACTGGTGGCCCACTTTAGCTAAGGACGTGAGGGCTTACGTTTCCTCCTGCTCGGTGTGCGCACAGTATAAGGCGCCCAGACACCTGCCCAGGGGGAAATTACAACCCCTACCCGTTCCACAGCGACCGTGGTCACACCTGTCGGTGGATTTTGTGACGGACCTCCCTCCGTCACAGGGTAACACTACGATTCTGGTTGTTGTGGATCGGTTCTCTAAGTCCTGTCGCCTTCTTCCTCTGCCCGGCCTCCCGACGGCTCTACAGACCACGGAGGCCTTGTTTACCCACGTATTCCGGCACTACGGGGTGCCTGAGGACATCGTGTCTGACCGAGGTTCCCAATTCACATCTAGGGTGTGGAGGGCGTTCATGGAACGTCTGGGGGTCTCGGTCAGCCTTACGTCAGGGTTCCACCCCGAGAGCAACGGGCAGGTGGAGAGAGTGAACCAAGATGTGGGTAGGTTTCTGAGGTCGTATTGCCAGGACCGGCCAGGGGAGTTGGCAGCGTTCGTCCCCTGGGCTGAGATGGCCCAGAACTCACTCCGACATTCCTCGACTAACCTCTCCCCTTTCCAATGCGTGCTAGGCTACCAGCCGGTTCTGGCACCATGGCACCCGAACCAGACCGAGGCTCCTGCGGTGGACGAGTGGTTTAAGCGCTCGAAAGAGACCTGGAACGCAGCTCACGTGCACCTGCAACGTGCCGTGAGAAGGCACAAGGCGAGCGCAGACCGCCACCGCAGTGAGGCCCCGGTGTTCACACCGGGGGATAGGGTCTGGCTCTCGACCCGAAACCTGACCCTCCGCCTGCCCTGCCGGAAGCTGGGCCCGCGTTTTGTGGGGCCGTTTAAAGTCCTGAGGAGACAATGTAACTCAAAGTCAATCACACTTCTGTGAAATCAAACTGTCCACTTAGGAAGCAACACTGATTGACAATACATTTCACATGCTGTTGTGCAAATGGAATAGACAACAGGTGGAAATTATAGGCAATTAGCAAGACACCCCCAATAAAGGAGTGGTTCTGCAGGTGGTGACCACAGACCACTTCTCAGTTCCTATGCTTCCTGGCTGATGTTTTGGTCACTTTTGAATGCTGGCGGTGCTTTCACTCTAGTGGTAACATGAGACGGAGTCTACAACCCACACAAGTGGCTCAGGTAGTGCAGCTCATCCAGGATGGCACATCAATGCGAGCTGTGGCAAGAAGGTTTGTTGTGTCTGTCAGCGTAGTGTCCAGAGCATGGAGGCTCTGCACTACCTGAGCCACTTGTGTGGGTTGTAGACTCCGTCTCATGCTACCACTAGAGTGAAAGCACCGCCAGCATTCAAAAGTGAAAGAATAAAAAGAAAAGATTAAGATGGGCAAAAGAACTCTGTACGCCAAACTTTTGATCCGCACTATCCTTTTTACTTCATGGGATTGTATGGTATGTGTAACCTGCACAGGCATGTTCTAATGAAAGTCTATTGGATCAGGTATGGAGAAGCGAGGAAAGCTCAGTCTTTTAAACTGGCAGGATGAAGTCATTCTCACAAAGACAGGGGTCAAGTGTGTCTGACATGCACACATACACTTGAATGAGTGCACAGCATCTCAGACTAACTCCCTTTTAATAATTTCAATAACAACTTTTACTACCTGACCCCAACACCACCTCAACCCCCTCCATCCCCTTTTCTCTCCTGTCCTCTTCTCAGCTGTTCCTTTGCTTCAGCTTCTGTTTTGTATTGAGAGAGAGAGAGAGCTGCCCCCTTTCCACCGGCTACCCACAGGAAGTCACTCACTTCCTCATTATCTGCACATCAAACGGTGGTTGCTGCGGAGACGCAGACCATAAATGCAGCCCGCTACAGCCATACTGCGATACCACAGCAACAGCTGCTTCTAATTGATGTTGTATGTTCAAACTGCTAACATATGACTATGTACCCCCCTCCCCAACCCAACTCAACCAACAACACATTATATACCATACTTCAGGGTCCCCGAATACACTCAGCCGTGGGCCGATTTTTCCTTGAGCGGATGGTCAGAGGGCCGGAACATAGCTATAAATATTTGTAGAATCCCAAAGAGATATAGAATAATTTCAAACCTTGATTACATTGGGATACGATCACATACCGTATGTCTCTCTATTTATGAGTGGGAATACTAGGGAACAGATGACCTCAATTAAAATCACTTTGAGCTGATTTTCTGGGCCGCCTATCGGGGAACCCTGCCCTACTGACTAAGAGGGTCCCAACAGAGGTTGTTTATATAGCATGTGGGACCATGGGACCATGGTAGTGTATGGATCTGTGCAAAACTGCTACAGTAAGTATATTTTTTATTTGAAATATTCTTCCTTGCTGACATTAAAGATAAGGGGCATATGAGCATATGTTTCGAAAACCGTTTAGAAAACAGTGATTATTGACGTTTCTAAACGTTAAAGCACAGCGTCGGAGTGTTTAGAGTGGGAGAGAGACCCATTTCAGACGGAAGTTGTGGTATGTTACCTGTAAAAAATATCAGGCAATGTTTATATAAAAGCAGAAGAACATAAGCACATCCAGGTACTTTCCACAGGTGCTGGAGTTGTAGGCAAACCCATGTAAAACAGACTGCTCATGCTCCCAGGTGATATTCATTTATTAATAATACTGTTTCGACCCTTAGGTCTTCATCATCCATATCCCAGGTGGGGGTGGAAGGTCCTATATATAGAGAACCAATGTTTATTTAACCCTCTTCCAGACAGCCCATTTTTGACCCCTTATTTGCAGGTATACCCCTTTTATACATATCAGTATAAAAGGGGGGGGTGTTGTTAAACAATGGGGTCTGTTTGCATTTCTAATTAGGGAGGTGTTAAACAATGGGAGTGTTAATGAATTTACCTGCAAAAAAGCAGAGAACTGTTCACAGCAGAGACTAGCTGGCAACTTTACCATGCCATAACAAAGCCTGTACTTTTATTTCCGCCAACCGAGGTAGTCATGAATGCGGTAAAGTTCTGTCTACAGCTTAGTAAGAAGCATAGCTGTAATGCTGAAGCGGAATTGGCACGCACTACTCTCTAACACCATTGATGGTTGCTAGGCAGCGCCCGTTCCTAGGCTGTTACCATCCTCATGGCAATTCTAAACTTTGCAAGGCATTTTGAAGTTGACTATATGCAATTGAGCAAAATAATAGGTCTGCTCATGATCATCTTTAGTCTAGTTGGCTAATTTCTTAGCACTGATCAGAACACTTACAGTGGGGAGAACAAGTATTTGATACACTGCCGATTTTGCAGGTTTTCCTACTTACAAAGCATGTAGAGGTCTGTCATTTTTATCATAGGTACACTTCAACTGTGAGAGACGGAATCTAAAACAAAAATCCAGAAAATCACATTGTATGATTTTTAAATAATTAATTTGCATTTTATTGCATGACGTAAGTATTTGATCACCTACCAACCAGTAAGAATTCCGGCTCTCATAGACCTGTTAGTTTTTCTTTAAGAAGCCCTCCTGTTCTCCACTCATTACCTGTATTAACTGCACCTGTTTGAACTCGTTACCTGTATAAAAGACACCTGTCCACACACTCAATCAAACAGACTCCAACCTCTCCACAATGGCCAAGACCAGAGAGCTGTGTAAGGACATCAGGGATAAAATTGTAGACCTGCACAAGGCTGGGATGGGCTACAGGACAATAGGCAAGCAGCTTGGTGAGAAGGCAACAACTGTTGGCGCAATTATTAGAAAATGGAAGAAGTTCAAGATGACGGTCAATCTCCCTCGGTCTGGGGCACCATGCAAGATCTCACCTCGTGGGGCATCAATGATCATGAGGAAGGTGAGGGATCAGCCCAGAACTACACGGCAGGACCTGGTCAATGACCTGAAGAGAGCTGGGACCACAGTCTCAAAGAAAACCATTAGTAACACACTACGCCGTCATGGATTAAAATCCTGCAGCGCACGCAAGGTCCCCCTGCTCAAGCCAGCGCATGTCCAGGCCCTTCTGAAGTTTGCCAATGAACATCTGGATGATCCAGAGGAGGAATGGGAGAAGGTCATGTGGTCTGATGAGACAAAAATATAGCTTTTTGGTCTAAACTCCACTCGCCGTGTTTGGAGGAAGAAGAAGGATGAGTACAACCCCAAGAACACCATCCCAACCGTGAAGCATGGAAGTGGAAACATCATTCTTTGGAGATTCTTTTCTGCAAAGGGGACAGGACTACTGCACCGTATTGAGGGAAGGATGGATGGGGCCATGTATCGCGAGATCTTGGCCAACAACCTCCTTCCCTCAGTAAGAGCATTGAAGATGGGTCATGGCTGGGTCTTCCAGCATGATAATGACCCGAAACACACAGCCAGGGCAACTAAGGAGTGGCTCCGTAAGAAGCATCTCAAGGTCCTGGAGTGGCCTAGCCAGTCTCCAGACCTGAACCCAATAGAAAATCTTTGGAGGGAGCTGAAAGTCTGTATTGCCCAGCGACAGCCCCGAAACCTGAAGGATCTGGAGAAGGTCTGTATGGAGGAGTGGGCCAAAATCCCTGCTGCAGTGTGTGCAAACCTGGTCAAGAACTACAGGAAACGTATGATCTCTGTAATTGCAAACAAAGGTTTTTGTACCAAATATTAAGTTCTGCTTTTCTGACGTATCAAATGCTTATGTCATGCAATAAAATGCAAATTAATTACTTAAAAATCATACAATGTGATTTTCTGCATTTTTGTTTTTGATTCCGTCACTCACAGTTGAAGAGTACCTATGATAAAAATTACAGACTTCTACAAGCTTTGTAAGTGGGAAAACCTGCAAAATCGGCAGTGTATCAAATACTTGTTCTCCCCACTGTAGCTAAAATTTTATTTATCTTAACATGTGAATTATTTTGTTCTTCACTCCCTTAGTAGCCAACAACCTGTGACTTGTTTGATAATCAATGTGATTTTGTTTCACTGAACCTCCATCTGTATATTTGGTTAATTAGTGTTTGCTCATCTATCACTAATCAGAAACAATTAGCATGCAATAATGAATAGCCTAAATACATTTTAGGCCTATTATTTTGCTTGATCAAGTATAGGCAACTTCAAAAGCCTGCTGAGGTTGTGAAATATATACATGAGACTCTCATGCTTTTGAAAATATTGATTGCTATTATTTTCTATCGGTATCATGATGAAGATACGCCCAAATTAACACCCTACTCCTGCTCCCTAACAAAGCGGAGGGAAGGAAAAAAGATTCAATGTGGATCAAAAAAGTGAGTCTTGTCTGTTTAATGAACAGAATAACAAACTATAGCCTATTGTCACGAGAGGGTGCATAGGGAGACCAAGACGCAGCGCAGGGATAGTAGTTCGACATTTTAATGTTACTATGTAATATACAACTCAAAGCCGAACTACTAAACAAAACAGACACGAACGAACAAACGTCAAAACGTACAAAATCAAACACGATAATGAAACGTAACGTTCACGAACACAAACATGAATGAACGGACGGACGTAACAAAGTTGCACACTTACTGCCACCTTGACTGCGAAATAATCGACAACGACCCACAACCCAGTGTGAAAACTACAAATCTATGTAGCATCCCTAATTAGAGACAATGCGCTATAGCTGCCTCTAATTAGGGATCCCACACAAACCACCACCAGAAACAGAAAGAATGGAACTGTCAGACTCTGACCATGGCTACATAGAGAAGCAAATAGGCTTCTCTATGGCCAGAGCCTGACACCTATAGGCTGCACAGACCAGTAACATAATTCAACTCTAAATATGTTATTCTATTCTTTTGAAAATACATTTTATTAGTGTTATGTTTCTTAGGACCTGCCTACTCCCATTAGTCACCAGTGGCTATAAAAGGCTTATTCCAGCAAGAATGTGGTAAAAATGTGAGTGTTTGAAAGGGGATCATATAAACACTGGCAGATTTTTTTTAAAGGCAACATACCACAAACATAATTTGTTATTTTGTTAATTAAACAGACGAGACACAGTTACAATCCACTTCCCTGATCAGTCAACACACATTTTCTAGTATATAATGGAATATAAGATAAATATTATTTTTGGAGTGTCACAGAAATGTGTGGAACTGCTGTCATATACTGTAACAAAGTGATATGCTGAAACAGAGCTCATGCCCTCATTTTTTAAAGTTTGTAGGTTGCTTGTATGTGCTTTAGAAACCTTAGAATCTGACTTGGATGAACCTCTGTAGGATGATTTGAGAAAGCCTCTTTTTTGATCCACGTTTAATCTTTTTTTCCTACCCTTACTCCGCTTTGTTAGATATCATGCACATTTATAGCTTGCTAGAAAATGTCCTGACCAACTGCTTTTTTAATAGTAGCATCAGACAGTTCTAAATAGGATTAATCATAGCAACACATGCTCAACATAAATGTCCAATAAGATATTGTAGCCTATAGCCTTTTGCCACTCTAGGAGAAGAGGAATAGCGGAGCGGTTTGCGGAATTGTGCACAGGCTCATCTGGAAAAGAGAGGCTATGTAGCTGAAGAAACTCATTCATAGTAACCCATTTGTTGGCTAAACACTAGGCCTAATACTGCATTAAATTGAGCATAACCAGCCAATCACATCATCGCACGTTTGATCTCCTTTCAAACTCCCCACCAGTTATTTTGGCTGAAGACTACTAGCGATTTGCAGTATAAGTTAGAAACGTATACATATTAACCCATTATTAACTAGCTAAATATGAGGGCCTTTGAATATTTACCTGCCAAACCTAAATGCCAGAGAATTTCTGTGACAACACACAATAACAGCTCAAGGACGGAAATACATACATTTAAATGGAGATAATAAATGCATCAAAAGCATGCTTATAAACTGATATCAGGCTGGGACCATCCATCATTCACGACATCCCATCACTCAAACATATATCCGTAACCTAGTAGCTAAGTGAGGCTGTCACAACCTTATCACCTAGTAATGTCATCACCAACCTTGTAAAAAAATTAGTCGATGGCTGGTTCAGTGGTTGCAGGATGTCCTTCACTCCACACCAGCCCGGCTATGTGGTCGCCATGCCACCCGTGTGTAGTCGCAGAGGACACAAAACATACAATTAGAGCATGTATTGGGCAACAATTGGAATCACACTCACACTGGAAATAATCACTTTCTTTCAGTTCTATAGAGAGTGTTGTATTAGCTGAACTCTTGGTGGCCTGGCTCGGTTGTTGATGGCCTTTCTGGGCTGTCTCTCACTCTGCGCCGGGCCTGCTGTGTTGTAGCGTTAGGTGTAGCCTCTTGTAGTTGCGTCGGGCGTGTTCCCCGTGTCTGTAGTCGCGGGGCACACAAAACATTCAATTAAAGCATATACTGGCCAACAATTGGAGTCACACTCACACATTCGAAACAATAACTTTCCTTTAGTAGTGCTATAGAGAGTGTTGTGATTTGACAACGACCCACCACCCAGTGTGAAAATCTACAAACCTATGTAGGATCCCTAATTAGAGACGATGCACTACAGCTGCCTCTAATTAGGGATCCCACACAAACCACCACCAGAAAGAGAAAGAAAAGACCTGTCAGACTCTGACCATGGTTACATAGAGAAGCAAATAGGCTTCTCTATGGCCAGAGCCTGACAACTGGTGACAGGTGGAACCATGACATTTGTTTAACAATTAGTTTGGGGAAAGAGGTGGTGATAGGTTACTTGCAACAGGTGTCTCTTGTCAATGTAGTCCGTAACAATCTGGGGGATCACAGCACACGATGCAAGCTAATGAGATAATGGCGCGGCATTGGAAAGCAGGCGTTTTACGGGCTCCTGACCAATATTGTACTATTATTAAGGACTTGACCACATTAGTCACCGGCTTCATCCAAAACATGCATCAATGACGTTGTCCCCACAGTGACCGTATGTACAGCCATAGATTACAAGCAACATCCGCACTGAGCAAAAGGCTAGAGCTGACGCTTTAAAGGAGGGGGACACTAATCCGGACGCTTATAAGAAATCCTACTATGCCCTCTGACAAAATATCAAAGTGGCAAAGCATCAATACAGAACTAAGATCGAATCCTACTACATTGGCTCTGACACTTGTCAGATGTGGCAGGACTCGCAAACTATTACAGATTACAAAGGGAAACCTAGCCGACAGCTGCCCAGTGAAGCGATCCTTCCAGATGAGATACATGCTTTATATGCTCGCGTCGAAGCAAGCAATGCTGATCCATGCGTGAGAGCACCAGCTGTTCCAGACAACTGTATGATCACGATCTCTGTAGCCGATATGAGTAAGACATTTACACAGGTTAACATTCACAAGGACAGATTACCAGGACGAGTACTCAGAGCATGCGCTGACCACCTGGAAAGTGTCTTCACTGACATTTTCAACCTCTCCCTGACCAAGTCTATAATACCTACAATACATGTTTCATGCAAACCACCATGGTCCCTGTGCCCAAGAATGCCAAGGTAACCTGTCTAAATGACAACTGCCCTGTAGCACATCGGGAGCCATGAAATGCTTGGAAAGGCTGATCATGGCTCACATCAACACCATCATCCCAGAAACCCTGGACCCACTCTATAGGATCTCTATACCAGGCGGTGTCTGAGGAAGGCCCAAATAATTGTCAAAGACTCCAGCCACTCACGTCATAGACTGTTCTCTCTGCTACCGCAAGGCAAGCGGTACCGGAGTGTCAAGTCTGGGACCAAAAGGCTCCTTATCAGCTTCTACCCACAAGCCATAAGACTGCTGAACAGTTAATCAAATGGCTACCCGGACTATTTGCAATTACCCCCTTTTTTTCATATTTCTTCTTTCACTAACTCTCTTGCACTGGCTCTACCCACACACTCACACTTTATTATATATCCTGATTGCCTAGTCACTTTTACCCCGACCTACATGTACATCGGTGGAGGCTGGTGGGAGGAGCTATAGAAGGACAGACTCATTGTAATGGCTGGAATGGAATTAATAGAACAAAGTCAAACATGTGGTTTCTATATGTTTGATAGCGTTCCATTTATTCCATATCAGCCACTACAATGAGCCTACTGTATTGTACATAATAACAATAACAAGGCTACATACTGTATTACCTCAATTACCTCAACTATCTTGAACCCCTGCACATTGACTCGGTACTCATACTCCTTGTTTATAGCCTTGTTATTGTTATTTTATTGTGCTACTGTTTCATTTTTTATTTAGCAAATCTTTTTCTTTCTTTTTAACTCTGTTTTTTTGCATTTCACATTAAGTCTACACCTGTTGTATTTGGCGCATGTGACCAATAACTCCTGCAAGCAGTAAAATTTGATTAAAAAAACACACCTTATGGAACAGCAGGGACTGTGAAGAGACACAGACACAGGCATAGACACATGCATACACACACACAATAGCATGGATGTTGTGTTGTAGATATGTGGTAGTAGAGCAGTGGCCCGGGGGCACACACTTAATGTGTTGTGAAATCTGTTGTGAATCTACTGTAATGTTTTTTAAATTGTATAACTGCCTTAATTTTGCAGCAAACGAATAGTTCATGCAAATCAAGTTCACATGTGAGAATATCAGAAATTAAGTAAAAGGCGGCCTTACAAGTGGCGTAGCGGTCTAAGCCACTACGGACTGTGGTTCGACCCCAGGCTGTGTCACAGATGGCCGGGACCGGGATCCCCATTTGATGGCACCCAATTGGCCCAGCGTTGTCTGGGTTAGGGGAGGGTTTGGCCAGGGGGATTTCCTTGGCTCGTCGCGCTCTAGCAACTCCTTGTATTTGTATTTATTAATGAACCCAATTAGCTGCCAAGGCAGCAACTACTCTTCCTGAGGTCCGGACAAATTAAGGCAGTTATACAATTTTAAAAACATTACAATACATTCATACCAGATTTCACAACACACTAAGTGTGTGCCCTCAGGCCCCTACACAAAACACAAAATCCATGTGTGTGTATGAATGTGTCTGTGCCTGTGTTTGCGTCTCTTCACAGTCGCTGCTGTTCTATAAGGTGTATATTTTATCTGTTTTTTAAATCAGATTTTACTGCTTGCAGGAGTTACTTGATGTGGAATAGAGTTCCATGTAGTCATAGCTCTATGTAGTACTGTGTGCCTCCTATAGTCTGTTCTGGACTTGGGGACCGTGAAGAGACCTCTGGTGGCATGTCTTGTGGGGTATGCATGGGTGTCCAAGCTGTTTGCCAGTAGTTCAAACAGACAGCTCGGTGCATTCAACATGTCAATACCTCTCACAAATACGAGTAGTGATGAAGTCAATCTCTGCTCCACTTTGAGCCAGGAGAGATTGACATGCCAGGAGAGAATGCTAACTCTCTGTGTACATCCAAGGGCCTGTTCTGAGCCAATTGCAATATTCCTAAATCCATCTTCGTGGCACCTGACCACACAACTGAACAGTAGTCCAGGTGCGACAAAACTAGGGTCTGTAGGACCTGCCTTGTTGATAGTGTTGTTAAGAAGGCAGAACGGTGCTTTTTTATGGACAGACTTCTCCCCATCTTAGCTACTGTTGTATCAATATGTTTTGACCATGACATTTTACAATCCAGGTTACTCCAAGCAGTTTAGTCACCACAACTTGCTCATTTTCAAAATGATTCATTACAAGATTTAGTTGATGTTTAGGGTTTGGTGAATAGTTTTCCCAAATACAATGCTTTTAGTTTTTTAAATATTTACACTGCCAATGCAACTGCGGGAGGCCACCCATTTTGAAATTCTTAAGTGTTGCAGTCTTTTCAGTCGCTTTAGTAGCTGACGTGTATAGTGAGTCATCCGCATACATAGACACACTGGCTTTACTAAAAGATTGAAAAAAGTAAGAGGCCTAGACAGCTGCCCTGGGTAATTCCTGATTCTACCTGGATTATGTTGGAGAGGCTTCCATTAAAGAACACCCTCTGCATTCTGTTAGAAAGGTAACTCTTTATCCACAATATAGCAGGGGGTGTAAAGCCATAACACCTATGTTTTTCCAGCAGCAGACTATGATCGATAATGTCAAAAGCCGCACTGCCCTCACAATATTTTGACCATCAGTTAAATAAAGGTTAAATAAATATCATACATTTCTCTCAGGCAATTTGAATGTCCTTCCCTATAAGCGTGCTGAAAGTCTGATGTCAATTTGTTTACTGTAAAATAGCATTGTATCTGGTCAAACGCCATTTTTTCCAAAGGTTTACTAAGGTTTGGTAAAAGGCTGATTGGTTGGCTTATGAGCCAGTAAAGGGGACTTGACTATTCTTAGGTAGTGGAATGACTTTTGCTTCCCTCCAGGCCTGAGGGCACACACTTTCTAGTAGGCTTAAAATGAAGATATGGCAAATAGGAGTCCTCAGTAATTTTCCATCCAAGCTGTCAGACACCAGTGGCTTGTCATTGTTGATAAACAACAATCACTTTACGGAATTCAAAATGACAATGCTTGTTTTTCATAATTTGGTCAGATATACTTGGATGTGTAGTGTCAGCGTTTGTTGCTGCTATGTCATGCCTAAGTTTTCTAATCTTACCAATGAAAAAAATAATTAAAGTAGTTGGTAATATCAGTGGGCGTTGTGAATTGAGCCATCTGATTCAATGAATGATGGAGCTGATTTTGCCTTTTTGCCTAACATTTCATTTAAGGTGTGCCAAAGCGATTTATGTTTTTTTTTTCTTTTTTCTTTTCTTTTTATTCAGTTTAGTCACATGATTTCTCAATTTGCAGTACGTTTGCCAGTCGGTTGTGCTGCCAGACTTATTTGCCAGACTTATTTGCCATACCTTTTGTCTCATCCCTCTCAACCATAAAATCTTTCAATTGTTCATCTATCCAAGGGGACATTTTACAGTAATTTTCTTAATGGGTGCATGCTTATTAGCAACTGTAATGAGCAATTTCATAAATGTGTCAAGTGCAGCGTCTGGTTGCTCTTCATTACACACCACAGACCAGCAAATATTCTTTACAGCATCAACATAAGAATCACTACCAACCTTATTGCATGACCTCTTATACACTATATTAGGCCCAGCCTTTGGAAATTTGGTTTTCCTAGATATGGCTACTGTATTGTGATTACTACATCCGATCGATTTGGATACTGATTTGGATATACAGCAGGTGAAATAAGTATTAAACACGTCACCATTTTTCTCAGTAAATATATTTCCAAAGGTGCTATTGACATGAAATTTTCACCAGATGTTGGTAACAATCCAAGTAATCCATACATACAAAACAAATAAGTTCAGAAATTAAGTTATGTGTAATAATGTGAAATGACACAGGGAAAAAGTATTGAACACATGAAGAAAGGGAGGTGCAAAAAAGCATGGAATGCCAAGACAACAGCTGAAAACTATCAGTAAATAAAAAGCAATCCAGCCCCCTGTCAGTGCAAAGTAATATCAGCTGGTTCAGTCCCAACTGATGGCCTACAAAAAGGTCTCATTGCCAAGGTGTCACACAAGACACATCTCATGATGGGTAAAAGCAAAGAGCTGTCTCAAGACCTTTGCAACCTAATTGTTGCAAAACATAATGATGGCATTGGTTATAGGCGCATTTCTAAGCTTCTGAATGTTCCAGTGAGCACTGTTGGGGCCATAATACGGAAGTGGAAAGACAATCATTTGACCATAAACTTGTCTCGACCAGGTGCTCCTCGCAGGATTTCTGACAGAGGAGTGAAAAGAATAATCAGAAGAGTTGTCCAAGAGCCAAGGACCACTTGTGGAGAGCTTCAAAAAGACCTGCAATTAGCAGGTACTGTTGTCTCAAATAAAACAGTAAGTAATGCACTCCACCGCCATGGCCTGTATGCACGCTCACCACGCAAGACTCCATTGCTGAAAAAAAAGCAGTTGAAGCTCGTTTAAAGTTTGCTGCACAACATTTGAAAAAGCCAGTGAAATACTGGGAGAATATAGCGTGGTCAGAAGAGAGCAAAATTGAACTGTTTGGATGTCATAATACACACTATGTTTGGAGGAGAAATGGCACTGCACATCACCCTAAAAACACCATACCAACAGTGAAGTTTGGAGGTGGGAACATCATGGTGTGGGGCTGCTTTTCAGCAAATGGTACTGGCAAACTTCACATAATTGAAGGAAGGATGAATGGACAACTTTACCGAGACATTTTTGACAGAAATCTGCTGCCATCTACCAGGATGAGGGTGGACATTTCAGCAAGACAATGATCCCAAACACACAGCCAAGGAAACTCTCAATTGGTTTCAAAGAAAGAAAATAAAGCTGCTAGAATGGCCCAGACAATCACCTGACTTAAATCCCATTGAAAATCTATGGAAAGAACTGAATATCAAGATTCATAGAAGAGGCCCACGGAACCTTCAAGATTTGAAGAATGTGGAAGAATAGGCCAAAATCACACCAGAGCAATGCATGCGACTAGTTTCTCCATACAGGAGGAGTCTTGAAGCTCTCATTACCAACAAAGGCTTTTGTACAAAGTATTAAATAAATGTGTGTTTAATACTTTTTCCCTGTGTCATTTCACATTATTACACATAACTTAATTTCTGAACTTATTTGTTTTGGTTTCTTTATATGTATGGATTACTTGGGTTGTTACCAACATCTGGTGAATACATGAAAATTTCATGTCAATAGCACCTTTGGAAATATATTTACTGAGAAAAATGGTGACGTGTTCAATACTTATTTCACCCGCTGTATGTGATCAATACATGTTGATGATTTTATTCCTGTGCTGTTTGTAACTATCCTGGTAGGTTGACTGAACCAGGATGCAGCACTGGTTACAATTTTAACTTTTTCTCGAGAGGGCAGCTTGATGAAAGCCAGTCAATATAGAAATCACCCCAAAATATACTTTTCTGCTGATATCCCATATATTATCAAGCATTTCACACATATTATCCAGATACTGACAGTAAGCACTTGGTGGTCTATAGCCGCTTCCCACAAGAATGTGATTTAGGTGAGGCAGATGAACCTGTAGCCATATTACTGCAAGAGTATATAACATGATATCCTCTCTAAGCTTTACAGGAATGTGGTTCTTAATATAGACCACAACACCGACCTCATTGGCATTTCTGTCTTTTCTGTAGATGCTATAACCATGTATTGCTACTACTGTATCATCAAAGGTATTATCTAAGTTATAATGAGTTATAATGTGTTATAATGTTGTAAAAGTATCCAGAAACCCAAATGATCTGGGCGGATCCCATATTCCTTATAAAACAAGCTTTGTTTCCAGAAGGTATCAAAATTGTCAATAAATGTTACAACCACAGAGCTACAATAGTCTCGTAGCCAGTTATGGGGGAATAAAAGTGCTAAAACGTTCAGTGCCATGATTTAGGGAGGGCAGCTGGCCGTGACTGGGAGCCGGTCATCAGTTGAACGGTGTTTCCTCTGATATATTGGTGCGTCTGGCTTCTGGTTTAAGCAAGCAGTGTGTTAAGAAGCAGCGTGGCTTGACGGGTCATGTTTTGGAGAAAGCATTACTCAACCTTTGCCTGACCGAAGTTGACAAGATTTGGCATGTGTCCACAGATCCTCAAAAGGTTCTACAGCTGCACCATCGAGAGTATTCTGACTGGTTGCATCACTGCCTGGTACAGAGGGTAGTGCGTACGGCCCAGTACATCACTGAGGCCAAGCTTCCTGCCATCCAAGACCACTATACCAGGCGGTGTCAGAGGAAGGCCCTAAAAATCAATCATCAAAGTCTCCAGTCACCCTAGTCATAGACTGTTCTCTCTGCTACCGCACGGCAAGCGGTACCGGAGTGTGCACCGGTGGAGCTGACTGCTCCAGCACCGTAGCGGGGCTGACATCCGGTCCCGGACTGGGCACCGGTGGAGCGGACCGCTCCGACACAGCAGGTCCAGTGGAAAGCCCCAACCTCGGAGCACGGCTGAACGCCGTGTCCAGCCTGGGCACCGACGCAGAGGAGGTTTCTAGCCACGTAGCTGTGCTGGCTGCTGGCCCCGGACTGGGCACTGGTACGCTCCAGCTCCAGAGCAGGACTGAACGCCGTGCCCGGCCTTGGCACCAGCGCAGAGAAGCTCTCCAGCCACTTAGCAGGGCTGGCTACCGGTCCCGGACTGGGCACCGGTACGCGGTGGAGCTCCGGCTCCCGAGCGGGACTGAACGCCATGCCCAGCCTGGGCACCAGCGCAGAGAAGCTCTCCAGCCACGTAGCAGGGCTGGCTACCGGTCCCGGACTGGGCACCGGCGTGGCAAGGAGCTCTGGGGCTGGACACACGCACTGGGGCTTGAGTGCGAGGAGCCGGCACGGGTCGGAGGCGGAAGTGGTGGTCGCTGATCTACCAACGTCCTCCTCGTCCCACCCGAAAGATCTCCTCAGCCGCTCCTCCTCCTCCTTGTCCCTCACGTCCCAAGGACCCCACAACCCCCCCCCCCCCCCACAACCCCCCCCGACCCACGTCAATATGGGGGACCTACGGGGCTGGACCGCTCCGACACAGCAGGTCCAGTGGAAAGCCCCAACCTCGCCGGCACCCTCTCTCGCCGACCTCTCCTCTGTCGACGCCGGTGCTGCCCAGGCTCCTCTGCGAAGCCCGGAGTGCCGAAGGACCTGTACTCCTCATCCTCCCTCAGCTGCGGTTTCCCAGGGTGGTGGATCATTTTGGCACGGTCAGTGGTAAGGGAACGAGGCGCAGAGCTAGAGGTCCGTGCAAACATAGTTTTATTTGAAACGTAAGAGACAGCACCGTGAACTGGTGTCTAGTAACACACAGACAACGTACAGACACTGCACAATGATCCACACCACAGGTGGATGCAATGTGAACATAAATATGATCCCCAATTAGAGATAACTAAAGACAGCTGCCTCTAATTGGGGATTAACCACCACCAACCAAAGTGTGTCAGGACCTGGCTGTGGGCATACTACTCCCTCTAGAGGGAGTCAGAGACCTGGCCTCAGTCAGGCACTTACATAAGGGCTTCTAGGTAAGCATTGTAATCAGCGCGTGTGACAAATATAATATGATTTGATTCGTTTGTAACTACCAATTTGGGTAAAATAAATCATTGTAAACACACAGCACACTTGATTAAAAGGCACTCATAAATAGGCATGATATAAAATAATGAGACCTGCTGATAAGTCATTTAAAAATAATGTCAGTCTCAGTGTCACGTGTGACATTATTTTGCATTATAAACCTCAATAGAGATAGATAGATGAACCCAACGTCAACAGTCACAGAGACACATTGAGTCTCGTAACCCCTCATCACAGAAGAGTCCGCACTCCACGGGAGTGGAGTGGTTTTAGTACCTGGCACAGCCATGCAAATTGTGGCACTTAGAAAGTGAATAAGGCTATTGTTTCTAATGGCCCTCTTGTTTCAGAAGCTGAGGATGGGAGGTGTGTGTTCCTGGGTGTGTCGCTGAAGTTTACTACGATCAGCAGGAAACACAATTAGCCCAATCAAAGAGAAAGTGCGTGTGTGTGGGGGGGGGTATTTAATGAACACGGTTGTCGTAACATTGTATTGTAACCGGTGACGGTGGAAGGATGTTGGCGTGTAGACACTGCGACTTTCCCTTTGATGTGAGGGGGCTTTATATTGCGGGGCCGACTCGTGTGTGTGTGTGTGTGTCTGTCGTTAAATGGCCTGACGTACAATTAAAGATATATGGTCATAGACAGGCGTGTGGTTTGGCTACATTAGCAGATTGGGTTGTGTAAAAGCTGCCTAGTAAATCCTATTCATACCAGCCGGATGTGTGCAATGAATTACCTATCGTTTGAAAGGAAATTATAAAGGGGGACTCTACAGTCCATGCTCCCATGTGGTTTACGGGTGATCATTTCAAAGGGACATTTCAAAAGCATGTAAAGGGGAAGTCCTTTATAGACTATGAAGGTGTGTTAGGGAGATTAATAAGAATTGTAAATAGCTTTATACACAGACCCTCATGTTTTAGTCATTTAGCAGACACTCTTATCCAGAGCGCCTTACAGTTAGTTAGTGCATACATGTTCATACTGGTCCCCCATGGGAATCAAACCCACAACCCTGCCGTTGCAAGCACCATGCTCTACCAGATGGTAAGAATGGGAAAGAATGTAATCCTATATTGAATCCCCCTCTTTATCTCTCATTCCATCTCTCTTTCTATCTGTCTACATATTTTTGTATCTATCTCCCCCTCTCCCTCTTCTTTCTCTCCCTCTCTCTCCTCACACAAGTGACCAATCTGTTCTAATCAATGATCTCAGATAAACTAAGCCCGAATGAGAAAACGTTACAATTTGTCACCTCCTCTGGGCATTAATA
Organism: Thymallus thymallus; assembly: GCA_023634145.1. Classification (NCBI taxonomy): domain Eukaryota; kingdom Metazoa; phylum Chordata; class Actinopteri; order Salmoniformes; family Salmonidae; genus Thymallus; species Thymallus thymallus. Next base: position 17,440,254 of record CM042412.1, on the reverse strand, counting down.
CTAAATGGGTGATTGGGTGAGAGGTTAGGACTGGCCAGGGGTTGGAAAGTGGTGGGTAGGAAGGATGTTATTTAGAAATGTATTGAATCAGGAAATTCCTAAAACACTTTGGGAGGGGGAGGCGTGGGGCTTGGCCAACCCCCTATACGCCCATCCCCAGCACCCCCCGCCACCTCTGTCCTCGCCCCCTGGCCGGGCTCAAAAGTGGGCTCACTCTATGGCCCTTAGTCAGCGTATGCGGGGGGGATGGGGATGAGGACAATAGGTCACATTCTGCTAACAATGAGGGGCATTTAGACTGCCACAAACCCCAGTCTAGTGACTGTTGGGGGATGGACTCAGTGAACATAGCCTTGCTATTGAGAAAGGCTGCCGTAGGCAGACCTGGCTCTCAAGAGAAGACAGGCTATGTGCACACTGCCCACAAAATTAGGTGGAAACTGAGCTGCACTTCCTAACCTCCTGCCAAATGTATGACCATTTTAGAGACACATATTTCCCTCAGATTACACAGATCCACAAAGAATTAAAAAGCAAACCCAATTTTGATAAACTCCCATATCTACTGGGTGAAATACCACAATGTGCCATCACAGCAGCAATATTTGTGACCTGTTGCCACAAGAAAAGGCCAACCAGTGAAGAACAAACACCATTGTAAAAACATATTTATGTTTATTTATTTTCCCATTTGTTTTAACTATTTGTTGTTTAACTATTATCGTTACAACACTGTATATGTACATAATCTGACATTTGAAATGTCTTTATTATTTTGGAACTTGTAATGTTTACTTTTTATTGTTTACTATCTACTTCAGTTGATTTGGCAATGTTAACATATGTTTCCCATGCCAACAAAGCCCTTAAATTGTAAATGAATTGAAATTGAATTGGAGGAGGGACGTGGAGGGGGTTAGAGCTCTGGGCTTGGTGGTGGGAGAGGGACATCAATGGAATGAGCTGGGCTATACAGAGAAGGGTCAGTGGCTTGGCTAAAAGCTAAGCTTACCTATGGACAGGGTCAAGGGTTAGGGAGAGGAGCCATTGACACAGAGATATCACTGTTGTAAAACAGAGGAGTATTGGGGGTTGGGGAAGAGTGACAGGATATAGAGAGTAGGATGGTCTGAGGATTGCAAAGGAAATGAGGGTTGCAAAATGTATTAGTGTGTCTGTACCTGATTATAGGATGTATATCTGAACACCCACACCACCATTACCAAAACTCTCCACCCTATATTTATTTAACCAGGCAAGTCAGTTAAGAACAAATTCTTATTTACAATGACTCCCTACCGGGGAACAGTGGGTTAACTGCCTTGTTCAGGTGCAGAACGACAGATTATTTACGTTGTATGCTCGCGGATTCGATTTAGCAACCTTTCGGTTACTGGACCAACACCCTAACCACTAGGCTACCTACTGCCCTATATTACATATCAAAAGCATAAGAAAAACCAAGCCTACCTCAGACACAAGAAAGCCATACGTATACCTCTATGCAGTGATCACTAAGCTTGATTTGAATGAGGATTTCTACTTCAATGAGTCGGCGGTGGTGTTTGTCTCTGTTAACAACAGCTGGTGCACAATCTCTAATATTAAAGAAGTCTATCTATCTATCTATCTATCTATCTATCTATCTATCTATCTATCTATCTATCTATCTATCTATCTATCTATCTATCTATCTATCTATCTATCTATCTATCTATCTATCTATCTATCTATCTATCTATCTAAGCAAACATGAAAATGCTTACCCAGAGGCGGTGCTCCTAGTGGTCAGTAATTTTAATGCAGGGAAACTGAAATGCGTTTTACATCATTTCTACCCCAGCATGTCACCTGTGCAACTAGAGGCAAAACAAATCTAGATCACCTTTATGCCACACACAGAGATGCATACAAAGCTCTCCCTCGCCCTCCATTTGGCAAATCTGACCATAACTCTATCTTCCTGATTCCTGCTTACAAGCAAAAACTCAAAGAGGATGTACCAGTGATCCGAAGAAGCGGATGCTAAACTAATGGAATGGAATATGTTTTCGGGATTAATCCAATGGCATTTAGGAGTTTACCACATCAGTGACCGGCTTCATTGGAAAGTGCATCATTAATTAGTGTATTGACGATGTCATCCCCACTGTGACCGTACATACACCCCCGGTCAAAAGTTTGGAATATTACTCATTCAAGGTCCACACGTTTTTCGTTATTTGCACTATTTTTTACATTGTAGAATAAAAGTGAAGACATCAAAACTACGACATAAAACATATGGAATCATGTAGCAACCAAAAAAGTGTTTAACAAATCAAAATATATTTTATATTTGAGATTCTTCAAAGTAGCCACCCTTTGCCTTGATGACAGATTTGCATGCGCTGACCAGCTGGTAAGTGTCTTCACTGACATTTTCAACCTGGCCCTGACCTAGTCTGTAATACCTACATGTTTCAAGTAGACCACCATAGTCCCTGAGCCCAAGAACGTCAAGGTAAACTGTGTAAATGTTTTTTAATTTTTAATTTAACCTTTATTTAACTAGGCAAGTCAGTTAAGAACAAATTCTTATTTACAATGACTGCCTACCAAAAGGCAAAAGACCTCCTGTGGGGATGGGGGCTGGGATTAGAAATAAAAAATAAATACAAATAAATAAAATACCAAACACACATCTCGACAAGAGAGACAAAACAACACTACCTAAAGAGAGAGCTAAGACAACAACATAGCAAGGCAGCAACACATGACAACACAGCATGGTAGCAACATAACATGAAAACAACATGGTAGCAACACAACATGGTAGCAGCACAAAACGTGGTACAAACATTATTGGGCACAGACAACAGCACAAAGGGCAAGAAGGTAGAGATGACAATACATCACGCAAAGCAGCCACAACTGTCAGTAAGAGTGTCCATGATTAAGTCTTTGAATGAAGAGATTGAGATAAAACTGTCCAGTTTGAATGTTTGTTGCAGCTCGTTCCAGTCGCTAGCTGCAGCGAACTGAAAAGATGAGTGACCCAGGGATGTGTGCCCTTTGGGGACCTTTAACAGAATGTGACTGGCAGGGTGTTGCATGTGGAGGATGAGGGCTGCAGTAGATATCTCAGATAAGGGGGAGTGAGGCCTAAGAGGGTAAATGACTATTGCCCCATAACGCTCACATCTTTGACAGGTAGCCCAGCAGTTAAGAGCGTTGGGTCAGTAACTGAAAGAGTGTTGTTTTTGAATCCCCAAGCCGGCAAGGTAAAAAATCTGCCACAGTACTAAGGACCTATTATTGTCCTAACACAGTCGTGAAGAGGGCACGATAACTCCTCTTCCCCCTCAGGAGGCTGAAAAGATTTGTTAAGTGCCCTAAGATCCTCAAAAAGTTCTAAAGCTGCACCATTGAGAGCATCATGACTGACTACATCACCGCTTGGTATGGCAAATGCTTGGCATCTGCGCTACAGAGGGTAGTGCGTACAGCCCAGTACATAACATTCATGACCTCTATACAAGGCGGTGTCAGAGGAAGGCCTTAAACATTTTCAAAAACTCCAACCAACCAAGTCATAGACTGCTCCCACACGGCAAGTGGTACCGAAGCTTCAAGTGTGTGACCAAAAGGCTCCAAAACAGCTTCTATCCCCAAGCCATAAGACTCCTGAACAGTTAAGAAGACTATTTGCATTGACTCTCTTGCACTGGCTCCACGCACACTCACTGGACTCTACCCCGACACTCACACATACTCCACTGACACTCCAACACACACACACATACAATACACACACTACATACACTCACACACACACATATTGACAACACACAAACACACACATTGATTTTCACACGCTGCTGCTACTCTGTTTATTGTCTATCCTGACTGCCAAGTCACTTTTACCCCTACCTACATGTACATTAGCTCAATTACCTTGTACCCCTGCACATTGACTCGGTATTGGTTGTATAACCTTTTTATTGTTACTGTTTATTTTTTTATTTAGCAAATATTTGTTTTACTTTTTAACACTGCATTGTTGGAAAGGGGCTCGTAAGTAAGCATTACACTGTAAAGTCTGTGTAACCTTTATTTAACTAGGCAAGTCAGTTAGAACAAATTCTTATTTACTTTGACGGCCTACACCGGCCAAACTCGGGCGACGCTAGGCCAATTGTGTGCCGCCCTATGGGACTCCAAATCACGGCCGGTTTTGAAACAGCTCGGATTCTAACCACGGTGTCTGTAGCACTGAGATGCAGTGCCTTAGACCGCTGCACCACTTGGGAGCCCTACACATGTTGTATTCAGCATATATGACAAATGCATTTTTATTTGATACGTTAAACAACTCAAGGTGTTCCATATCATATTCCGTTTCACTAAAATCAAAGACTGAGTCTGGATCCCAAATGACACCCCCTGAATTATGTGTTACCACACACTCATATGGTTAAGACCAAACCAGACCAATTTTCTTATCTTTATGGAAGGCTGGACCCTCCTAAGTTTCTCTCTAATGTTTTCTAAATATTTGCACTTGTTTTGGTACACCTAATTCTAATTTCAGACATTTTATGTGATGGTAAGGTGTACAAACTTTTTCACAATAAGGAAAAGGCATTTTTGTTTATTTTAATTGCATAACATTTTCCCAAAATTGTTTTGTTGTTGTGTGATTTGTTAAATTGGGTAACCTTTATATGTGAATAGTGTTGAAGTGAAGATTACATATCCATCTGTCCAAATATGTAAAATAAAAGAGAACTTTCCAGGGGGTGTACTTACTTTATCTCATGACTGTAGTGTGTGTGTGTGTGTGTGTGTGTGTGTGTGTGTGTGTGTGTGTGTGTGTGTGTGTGCACGATAGAGGTGTGTGGGTGTTTGTGGGTGGGTGGGTCAATTGGTATACGCGGAGAGTGCAAGATGATCTCTCAGATCAGATTGATTGCAGTGGGACGTAAAGCGAGACCTTGAGCCACAGCCACAGGAGTGCCTCTGTCCACACACACACACACACACACACACATAAACACACACACACACACACACACATAAACACAATGCAGCGCCTGAAGAATCATTAAGCGATCGCATTACCCATCGGCAGGTGATGTCCGTCTCCCGCTCGCTTCACTCCCTTTAATACTCATTAGTCTATTATGATTTACAAGCTATTCTTCTCTTCTTCTCTCCAAACTTGTGCTGTTCTTTTGAAGGAAACCTGTCGTGAACCTATTGTACCTGCACACACACACATGAATGCACGACACAAATGCACACACACACAAACGCGCACACACACACTCCAAGCCTATTGTACCTGTTCGTCTTTCAAGTCTTAAGTCTTAGATGACGTGACAGAGAGTGCTTGGTTAGGGAAGCTTTTCTTTAACAGGGCCAGCAATGGAGGCTTGTGTGTCTGACATATGTCTTTTATAGAACGGAGTGTGGCTGGACTGGTGTTTTGGGGGGGATTGAGTTTCTCGAAGTCTTGCACAGCCACATCACCTGCTGATTGAATAACGTTGGGTTGGGGGAGGATGATTATCTGAGCCAAATTGTTTCATTTGTGTGTAATTTGAATTGGATTTTCAAATGAAGATCTTGTGAATAACTAAAAAAGGCAGTAGCCCTGTTAAAATGAATAACTCTGAATAATACAGAAAACATTCAGCAGGCCTGAATCGGGGCCTACGGTATATTTGACACACACCTAAGAATGAACTGAATGAGAGATCTATGCACCCCTCACCCAGAGCCGGATTACCGAATGGGCAAGCAGGGCCCCCAGACCGCATTTGATAGCAAAATGTGTAGAATTGCAGGAAATTAGATTTAAAACGGCAACAGTTTCTCTCAGCCTCATGGCAAAATGTGTAGAAAAGTAGGAAATTGTCATTAAAACTGCAAAATGTTCTCTCAGTCTCATGGCAAAATGTGAACAAAAACATGAGATGAGCTATAAAACAGCAGAAGAAATCTCTGCCCCAGGAAATAACCTTTACAACTGCAACATTTTCTCTTAGCCAAAATGACAAAATGTGTTATAAAACTGCACATTTTTCTCTCTGCCCCATGGCAAAATGAGTTCAAATGCAGATTTTCATTTTTGTCATTTTTGTCGGTGCCGTGGGGTAAACCGGCCCTGCCCTCACCAGACACACATACTCACACACACACACTAATCCATGCCTGACCTATTCTATTCTATTTTAGTCATGTAAAAACATACCAGATCAGCTGTGATACCTTATTACCTTATTTACAATAATGTGTGGACTTGGAGTCCACACGTTAAAATGGCAAATTTAATCTACCACCCTAGAGTTCCCGATGACGCTAGGACTAGTGTCCATGCGTTTAAAAAGGGCTACATTTTACTACAACTCTATCTAACGAAAGCTACATGAACTATAACTTGGAGGTGACGATCGCCAGGTTAAAATTGTGAATTTCGACTAGACCAGCCAGAATACAGCACGAGTTGATTATGGTAACTTGGCATGAACTTTGAACTGTAATTCATCATGTACCGTGTATCTGTCTTTTGTGTACTTTTCGTTGTGGCATTTTGCACCTGCCCTGTGTTTTGTTGTAGCTGCTTGACAATGAAATTTCCCCCCCGGGGGAGCAATAAAGTACCTATCTATCTATCTATCTAATTCACTAAAGAAGAAGTGATCAGATCTTAGTGGTCGCTGTTGTCAGACTGCAGTTGGTGAACGCGCCCTAAGACAAAAACAGACACTGCAACCAGAAAGACTCTCCAAGGACCAGAGTCTTCCGTTTTCGACCCAACTATCGAAGCCAAGCTCCAGCTGTAAATATATAATTGCATTATCTTTTTTCCAAATGGGCGGTTATTAGAAGGCATAAGATATTGTGTTTAAGTTAGCACAGCTTAATCCTGTGATATTGCGAGGGGTGAGAAGTGAGTGATGAGGCAAAAGATGAAAAGGAGATGAAGTTTTGGCGAAAGAACAAGTAACATTTAATGTAACACAGCAACACACAAAGACAATAACCCGCGAGGGTTGAAACAAAAAACACAGGTTTAAATAGTGACCCTGATGACCAATATGGAACAAGTGTGGGTCATCAGGGTGTTGCTACCATCTTCCCCCGACCGCCGGTTTAGAACGCCGGCGAGGATGATCGCTGGAGAGGAGGGTGGCCCGTCGTCCTGCGCGGGGCATTCGTTACAGTACCCCCCCCCCCTAGGCGCGGCTCCTGACGTCGCCACTCGCCGGCGCCCTGGGCGACCCCGAGGGCGGGGAGCTGGCCTGTCCGGACGGCGTGCATGGAACTCCGTCGTGAGCGACAGGTCGCAGATGTCTACCGCCCGGACCAAGCTGTGCTCCTCAGGGCCGTAACCTGCCCAGTCCACTAGGTACTGGACCCGACCCTGCCGTAGCCGAGAGTCTAGCACCTTCTCCACTCGATATGCCAGACCCCCGGCCACCTCCGTTGGGGGTGGAGGCGCCACTGCAGGTCCGGATCCCCCTAGTGGACCAGGAACCACCGGTCTGAGGAGAGAGACATGGAAAGAGGGAGACATGTTAGTATAAGGTGGTGTAAGTCTCTACCTATAGGTGACCTCATTCACTCTCCGAAGGACCGTGAAAGGTCCCACATACCGGGGCTCTAGCTTGTGGCATGGCAAGCGGAGCTGGAGGTTCCTTGTGGACAGCCAGGCTTTATCCCCTGGTTGGAACACTGGAGCCTCACTCCGCCGTCTGTCCGCCTGCGTCTTTTGACGTTGGACAGCCCTCCAGGCTCCCTCAGTCTTCCCAAACCACTCCTCCACCGTCTGGACCTCATTAGAACCCCTTGCCCAGGGGCACAGCCTGGGCTGATAGCCTAGCACCACCTGGAAAGGGGTTAGACCTGTGGAGGAATGGCACAGGGAATTCTGAGCGTATTCCGCCCAGGGGAGGAAACGGGTCCACTCACCTGGCTGTTCCATGCTATAGGATCGAAGGAACCTCCCCAGTTTTTGGTTGGTGCGCTCCGCCTGCCCATTGGCCTGAGGGTGGTACCCGGATGTGAGACTGACCGCGACCCCCAGCTTGGACATGAACGCTTTCCACACCCGGGAAATGAACTGGGGACCTCGGTCAGACACGATGTCCTCCGGAAGTCCATACAATCGGAAGACCTGTTGAAATAACACCTCAGCGAACTGCAGGGCAGAGGGGAGGCCGGGTAGTGGGATGAATCTGACCATCTTGGAAAATCTATCCACTACCACGGCGATGGTGGTTTTCCCCTCTGCTGGCGGCAGATCTGTTACGAAATCTACCGCTATGTGTGTCCATGGCCGCTGAGGTACTGGTAGGGGCAGGAGCTTTCCTGTAGGAGCCGTTCTCAGCACCTTTGACTGTGCGCACACGACACATGACAGTACATAGTGTCGCACAGTTCTCCCCATGCCAGGCCACCAATATTTCTCCCGGAGCGCTTCCAGGGTCCGACTGATACCTGGGTGTCCGGTGGCTGGTGTGGTGTGCACCCAGGTTACCAGTCTTCCCCACACTCTCCGAGGTACGTATGTCTTTCCCGGGGGGCATGTTGTAGGAGTAGGATCCCGTCTACCTGCCCGTAGAATCTCAGCATCTATGTCCCAGGAGACGGGTCCTACGATGCATGCTGGAGGCAGGATGGGCACCTCCTGCCTCGTTTCTGCCCCCCGGTCGTGGATGCGGGAGAGTGCGTCCGCCCTGCCATTCTTAGTTCCTGGGCGATAGGTCAGGGTGAACTGAAAGCGCTCAAAAAACAAAGTCCAGCGGGCCTGTCTGGGGTTAAGGCGCCGGGCTGCCCTGACGTACTCCAGGTTCCGATGATCCGTCAGGACAGTGAACGGCTCAAGAGCCCCCTCTAGCCAATGTCTCCACTCCTCCAACGCCAACTTCACCGCCAGTAGTTCTCGGTCACCCACGTCGTAGTTCCTCTCCGCAGCGCTTAACTTCCTGGAGTAATAAGCACAGGGGTATAGCAGGGGAGGGTTCCCCTGCAGCTGGGAGAGGACCGCCCCTACCCCGACCTCCGACGCGTCGACCTCGACCGTGAAGGGCTTGAGCGGGTCTGGGTGGCGTAGTAGTGGCGCGGTGGTGAATCGGCCCTTCAGGTCGATGAATGCCTTCTCCGCCATCGGGGTCCAGGTGAGGCGTGGGGGTTTCCTTTCAACAACGACGTGAGTGGCGCGGCGATGGAACTGTAGCCCTTGATGAACCGGCGGTAAAAGTTGGCGAAACCGAGGAAGCTCTGTAGTTCCTTGATGTTTTTGGGGTCTGGCCATGACCTTACTGCCTCCACCTTCAGCTCCTCCATCTTCACCCCCTCCGGAGCTATACGATGCCCGAGGAAAGAGACGGCCATCTGGTGAAAGGCGCATTTTTCCTCCTTGACATACAGTTTATATACACGACTACATACCTCCCGACATCTCTCGAAATACCTCATTCAGAAACGACTGGTTTACCGCTGGGGCATTAGCGAGTCCGTATGGCATCACGAGGTATTCATAGTGACCTGACGCCGTGCTAAATGCGGTCTTCCACTCGTCTCCCTCCTTGATTCGTATGAGATTATAAGCGCTCCGGAGGTCTAGCTTTGTGAAGAATCGCACTCCCCGTAGCTGCTCTATGGCCGCAGGAACGAGGGGCATTGGATATCGATACTTCGTCGTCACCACATTCAAACCTCGATAATCAATGCACGGCCTCAACCCCCCGTCACCCTTCTTCACGAAGAAGAAACTGGCCGAAGCAGGGGATGTGGAATGGCGAATATGCCCCTCCTCCAGCACCTCTCGGACATACGTCTCCATATAATCCGTTTCGGCCATAGAGAGCCGATAGATGCGTTTACGGGGAGGCGTGCCACCTGGCATGAGGTCAATGGCGCAGTCCCACTCTCGGTGGGGAGGGAGACATTTGGCCTCTTCTCTAGAGAACACTCCGCATAGATCTTCGTATTCTGGTGGAATGTCTTCGTATTCGCTCTCAGGACTCTCCACTGATGTTGCCCCTACCGTGGGTGTAATACAGGTCCTCCTACATTTTCCGACCATCCCAGAATCCTTAGTGCGCTCCAGCTGATGTTTGGGTTATGTTGCTGGAGCCAAGGAAGTCCCAAGATGATCGGATGTATGGAGGATGAGATCACTAACAATTCCAGTCTCTCTCGATGGCAGCCGTGAATAGTGAGAGTGACTGGACGGGTCACGTGAGTGATGGAACCGGACCCCACCGGTCGACCATCCAGAGCGTGAACTGGCATCGAGGACCTCAACCGGCGCAACGGCAGCCGAAGAGAGTCAACCAGAGTCCGGTCAATGAAACTCCCCGCAGGCCCGGAGTCAATCAGGGCTGTGGACACATAATTTGGGAAGTTACCGGAGAGCACAACTGAGCAACAGAAAGGACTAGCGATGTTAACAGTATTAGCTACACTTACTGTGCCCATCTGAACCCCCCGGGCCACTTACCCCTTTTCTGCGTCCAATCGGAAGAGAGGGGCAAGATCTCCTCACATGCCCCCTCTCTCCGCAGTATAGACACAGTCCCTGACGACTCCGTCTCTCTCTCTCCTCTGCGGAGAGCCTCGTAATTCCCACCTCCATTGGCTCATGTTCCGGCTCCAATCGCGGAAGGGGGAGATGCACACGGCGCGCCAGCTGTTCACGGTCCCGGAGTTGGCCGTCGATAGCAATGGCCCGGGCGATGTAGGCGTCCAGCGTCATGGATTGGCTTACACAAGCCAGGTCCATTCGAACCTCCACCCGCAGCCCTCTAGGGAAAGCTGTCCGAAGAGCCGGCTCGTTCCACCCACTGGCCGCCGCCATCGTCTGGAAAGACAGCACATACTCCGCGGCCGTGCCCCTTCCTTGTTCCAGGCGCATCATCCGCTCGCCCGCATCTCTCTCCTCCGCGGGATGGTCAAAGACAGCTCGGAACTCGCCAACGAAGGCGGCAACTGACCGTAACAGCTCGCTGTCCCTCTCCCACAGTGCCGCACGACCCGTGAGGAGCGTGATCATCGTGCGCACCTTCTCCCGATCCGACATTGGCAAGTCGCCCAGATACAACTCACACTGGAGAAGAAACCCACGACAATCCTCCGGATTGCCATCGTACTTCTCCGGGCTGGCTCTCCGGAGTTCTCCTCCCGAGACGTGACGAGACTCGACACGACCAGGTGCTGGGGACGCTGTGGCTCCAACTGGATCCACCGGGTGTTCCCCGCCCGGTCGTGCAGCCATGTGGGACATCAGACCACCGAGGGCAGTGACCAGATTGGAAACCTGTTCCTCCATGGCTCTGAGTCTCTCCTCTAGCTCTGGTGCCCGACCAGGCGCTCCAGCTCCCTCGCCGCGCCCGTCCATGGAGACCTAGGGTAGAGTGTGGGAAGAAAGAAAGACAAAAAGGAGTTAGGAACAACAGTGCTACGAAGACAGGTAAGTGAGAACAAAACAAATTATAATAGGTGCCTCTGGTGCAGGCGGGTTATTCTGTAATATTGCGAGGGGCGAGAAGTGAGTGATGAGGCAAAAGATGAAAAGGAGATGAAGTTTTGGCGAAAGAACAAGTAACATTTAATGGAACACAGCAACACACAAAGACAATAACCCGCGAGGGTTGAAACAAAAAACACAGGGTTAAATAGGGTGTTGCTACCATCTTCCCCCGACCACCGGTTTAGAACGCCGGCGAGGATGATCGCTGGAGAGGAGGAGGGCCCATCGTCCTGCGCGGGGCATTCGTTACACATCCAGACTTCATCCTTTGTCTATCTGTTACCACTCATTTCATCCAACCCCTCCCCTTTCCTTTGTGTAACTAGCCATCATATCTGAAAATCCCACTAGGGACTTTTCATGGCATGTTTGTATGATACTGTTGTATATACAGTGGGGAGAACAAGTATTTGATACACTGCCGATTTTGCAGGTTTTCCTACTTACAAAGCATGTAGAGGTCTGTAATTTTTATCATAGGTACACTTCAACTGGGAGAGACGGAATCTAAAACAAAAATCCAGAAAATCACATTGTATGATTTTTAAATAATTAATTTGCATTTTATTGCATGACATAAGTATTTGATCACCTACCAACCAGTAAGAATTCCGGCTCTCACAGACCTGTTAGTTTTTCTTTAAGAATCCCTCCTGTTCTCCACTCATTACCTGTATTAACTGCACCTGTTTGAACTCGTTACCTGTATAAAAGACACCTGTCCACACACTCAATCAAACAGACTCCAACCTCTCCACAATGGCCAAGACCAGAGAGCTGTGTAAGGACATCAGGGATAAAATTGTAGACCTGCACAAGGCTGGGATGGGCTACAGGACAATAGGCAAGCAGCTTGGTGAGAAGGCAACAACTATTGGCGCAATTATTAGAAAATGGAAGAAGTTCAAGATGACGGTCAATCTCCCTCGCGGCACTGGAGCGACGCAGACGACCGGCCCCGGACTGGGCACCGGTGGAGCGGACTGCTCCGGCACTGGAGCGAAGCAGACGACCGGCCCCGGACTGGGCACCGGTGGAGCAGACTGCTCCGGCACTGGAGCGAAGCAGAAGACCGGCCCCGGACTGGACACCGGTGGAGCGGACCGCTCTGGCGCTGTAGCGGAGCAGACTGCTGGACCCGGATTGGGCTCCGGTGGAGGTTCAGGGCTGCTGACCCTCACCGGAGGCTTCGGGCTGCTGACCTTCACCGGAGGTCTCGGGCTGCTGACCTTCACCGGAGGTCTCGGGCTGCTGACCTTCACCGGAGGCCTCGGGCTGCTGACCTTAACCGGAGGGGGAACTGGCGCTGGAGCACGACTGTACCTGTCGTCCCTACTCCACCGCCAATCCCCATCCTGTGAGGGTTCCTCCAGGAACCCCCACGAGTGAGGGAACAGAAGCACATCATCGTCGTCTTCTTCCGACTCCTCTCTGTACTCCTGCTCCCACGGCCCCGGACTGGGCACCGGTGGAGCAGACTGCTCCGGCACTGGAGCGAAGCAGAAGACCGGCCCCGGACTGGACACCGGTGGAGCGGACCGCTCTGGCGCTGTAGCGGAGCAGACTGCTGGACCCGGATTGGGCTCCGGTGGAGGTTCAGGGCTGCTGACCCTCACCGGAGGCTTCGGGCTGCTGACCTTCACCGGAGGTCTCGGGCTGCTGACCTTCACCGGAGGTCTCGGGCTGCTGACCTTCACCGGAGGCCTCGGGCTGCTGACCTTAACCGGACTGGGAACTGGGGCTGGAGCACGACTGTACCTGTCGTCCCTACTCCACCGCCAATCCCCATCCTGTGAGGGTTCCTCCAGGAACCCCCACGAGTGAGGGAACAGAAGCACATCATCGTCGTCTTCTTCCGACTCCTCTCTGTACTCCTGCTCCCACGGCTGTAAGGGCTCCTCCTGGAACCCCCACGAGTGCAGTGATCCCCCAAAACACAGTGACTTACTTTCTGTATAACACAAAGCAGACAAGCAGGAACAAACAATGATCCACACACAGGTGGAATTGTGTGGAGCCTAAATACTATCCCCAATCAGAGACAACGCTAGACAGCTGTCTCTGATTTGGGATCATAATCTCCCTAGTTAGGGTGTGAGGACTTGATTGTGTGCCTCTCTCCTCCCCTAGGTGGGAGTAAGAGGCCTTACCACAACCAAGCCCTTACACAGCCAGGCAGACTGCAATACTTCAAGGGTTCAATGGATAATAAGAATAGTAAATGTGAAATTGGATCGCCTTGTCTGCTGCTTCTAGTGATTATTAATGGAGCAGAGCAGATATTGCCTGTTATAACTATGGCTTAGGGATTGGCATATACAGCGGGTGAAATAAGTATTGAACACATCACCATTTTTCTCAGTAAATATATTTCCAAAGGTGCTATTGACATTACATTTTCACCAGATGTTGGTAACAACCCAAGTAATCCATACATACAAAGAAACCAAAACAAATAAGTTCAGAAATTAATGTTATGTGTAATAATGTGAAATGACACAGGGAAAAAGTATTGAACACACTTACTGATATTGATTTAATACTTTGTACAAAAGCCTTTGTTGGTAATGACAGCTTCAAGACGCCTGCTGTATGGAGAAACTAGTCGCATGCATTGCTCTGGTGTGATTTTGGCCCATTCTTCCACACAAACAGTCTTCAAATCTTGAAGGTTCCGTGGGCCTCATCTATGAATCTTGATCTTCAGTTCTTTCCATAGATTTTCAATGGGATTTAAGTCAGGTGATTGGCTGGGCCATTCTAGCAGCTTTATTTTCTTTCTCTGAAAGAGAGTTTCCTTGGCTGTGTATTTGGGATCATTGTCTTGCTGAAATGTCCACCCTCATTTCATCTTCATCATCCTGGTAGATGGCAGCAGATTTTTGTCAAGAATGTCTCGGTAAATTTGCCCATTCATCCTTCCTTCAATTATGTGAAGTTTGCCAGTACCATTTACTGAAAAGCAGCCCCACACCATGATGTTCTTCACTGTTGGTATGGTGTTTTTAGTGCCCTTTCTCCTCCAAACATGGTGTGTATTATGACATCCAAACAGTTCAATTTTGCTCTCATCTGACCACACTATATTATCCCAGTATTTCACTGGCTTTTCCAAATGTTGTGCAGCAAACTTTAAACGAGCTTCAACATGCTTTTTTTTCAGCAATGGAGTCTTGCGTGGTGAGCGTGCATACAGGCCATGGCGGTGGAGTGCATTACTTACTGTTTTCTTTGAGACAACAGTACCTGCTAATTGCAGGTCTTTTTGAAGCTCTCCACAAGTGGTCCTTGGCTCTTGGACAACTCTTCTGATTATTATTTTCACTCCTCTGTCAGAAATATTGCGAGAAGCACCTGGTTGAGGCAAATTTATGTTGAAATGATTGTCTTTCCAGTTCCGTATTATGGCCCCAACAGTGCTCACTGGAACATTCAGAAGCTTAGAAATGTGCCTATAACCAATGCCATCATTATGTTTTGCAACAATTAGGTTGCGAAGGTCTTTAGACAGCTCTTTGCTTTTACCCATCATGAGATGTGTCTTGTGTGACACCTTGGCAATGAGACCTTTTTGTAGGCCATCAGTTGGGACTGAACCAGCTGATATTCATTTGCACTGACAGGGGGCTGGATTGATTTTTAATTACTGATAGTTTTCAGCTGTTGTCTTGGCTTTCCATGCCTTTTTGCACCTCCCTTTCTTCATGTGTTCAATACTTTTTCCCTGTGTCATTTCACATTATTACACATAACTTAATTTCTGAACTTATTTGTTTTGGTTTCTTTGTATGTATGGATTACTTGGGTTGTTACCAACATCTGGTGAAAATGTCATGTCAATAGCACCTTCGGAAATACATTTACTGAGAAAAATGGTGACGTGTTCAATACTTATTTCACCCGCTGTACGTAGCATTTTAACCCATTTGTTCCAAGAAAGACTAGAGATGTGACCATTCTATTCAATATAAAGCTTTTTCTACATTGAGAGATAATACAGCCCAAGGAGCTGTAGTTACTGATGAAGCATCTAAGATACAGGATGTACACTGACTTCAGAAAGTATGTATACCCCTTTCCATATTTTGCTGTGTTCAAGCCTGAATTTAAAATTGACAAAATGTAGATTTTCTTTTGGTCACTGGCCTACACACAATACCCCATAATGTCAAAGTTAAATCATGTTTTTTCAAAATGTTTCCAAATTAAGTCTTCAATGCCTATGTTATGGCAAGCCTAAATAAGTTCAGAAGTAAAAATGTGCGTAACAAGTCACATAATAAGTCAAAAATAGTGTTTAACATGATTTTTGAATGACTACTTAATCTCTGTACCCCACACATACAATTATCTGTAACATCCCGAAGTCAAGCAGTGAATTTAAACACATATTATAGAGTTTATTGGCTGTGATAGGAGAAAACTGAAGATGGATCAACAACATTGTAGTTACTCCACAATACTAACCTAACTGACAGAGTGAAAAGAAGGAAGGCTGTACAGAAAATAAACATTATTCCAAAATATGCATCTTGTTTTGAATAAGGCAAAAAATAAAATGGGGCAAAGAAATGTACTTTATGTCCTAAATACAAAGTGTTATGTTTGGGGCAAATCCAACACAACACATCACTGAGTACCATTCTTCATATTTTACAGCATGGTGGTGGTTGGATCATGTTATGGGTTTAGAGCTAAGAACAGGGAAAATCCTAAAGGGAAATGTGTTTCAATCTGCTTTCCAGCAGACACTGGGAGACAAATTCTCCTTTCAGCAAGACAATAACCTTAAACACATGGCCAAATATACACCGAAGTCGCTTACCAAGACGACATTGAATGCCTAATTACCGTTTTGAATTAAATCTATGCATAGACTTGAAAATGGCTGTCTAGCAACATTTGCATAAGTATTCAGACCCTTTAATCAGTACTTTGTTAAAGTACCTTTGGCAGCAATTACAGCCTTCAGTCTTCTTTGGTTTGGCGCTACAAGCTAGGCACACCTGTATTTGGGGACTTTCTCCCATTCTTCTCTGCAGATCCTCTCATGCTCTGTCAGTTGGATGGGGAGCGTTGCTGCTCAACTATTTTCAGGTCTTTTACTAATGAGTGGCTTCCGTCTGGCCACTCTACCATAAAGGCCTGATTGGTGGAGTGCTGCAGAGATGGTTGTCCTTCTGGAAGGTTTTCCCATCTCCACAGAGGAACTATAGAGCTCTGTAAGAGTGACCATTGGGTTCTTGGTCACCTCCCTGACCAAGAACCTTCTCCCCGATTGCTCAGTTCGGTGGTTCCAAACTCCTTCCATTTAAGAATGATGGAGGCCACTGTGTTCTTGGGGACCTTCAATGCTGCAGACATTTTTTGGTAACCTTCCCCTGATCTGTGCCTCGGCTCAATCCTGTCTCAGAGCTCCACAGACAATTCCTTAAACCTCATGCCTTGGTTTTTGCTCTGACAACTGTGGGACCTTATATAGATTGGTTTGTGCCTTTCCATGTCATGTCCAATCAACTGCATTTCAAGTCTCATCGCAAATGATCTGACTACTTAAGTAAATAAAGTATTTCTGTTCATTATTGTTAATAAATTAGCAAAATGTTTGTCATTATGGGGTATTGTGTGTAGATTGATGAGGATATATGTAGAAACATCTCAAGGATGATCAATGGAAACAGGATGCACCTGAGCAAAAGTTTTAGTCTCATAGCAAAGGGTCTGAATACTTATGTAAATAAGTATGTTGTATGTAATGTTTTTATTTTTAATACATTTGCAAACATGTCCAAAACCTGTTTTCACTTTCGTTATGGTGTATTGTGTGTAGATTGCTGAGTATTTTTGATTTATTTAATACATTTTGGAATAAGTCAAGGGGTCTACGAAGGCATAGTTAAATGTAGTAGAATAATTGGTCTGATTACATTGATAGATTACTATATCAACCATATACATTTGAATTGTGGGGCAGATACATAACAAACATTTCTAATCTACAGGGCGGCAGGTGGCTAAAGTTAAATCTAGACTTGGTTTCCTCTTTCGTAATCGCTCCTCTTTCACCGCAGCTGCCAAACTAACCGTGATTCAGATGACCATCCTACCAATGCTAGATTACGGAGAAATAATTGATATATCAGCAGGTAAGGGTGCTCTCGAGAAGCTAGATGTTCTTTACCATTTGGCTATCAGATTTGCCACCAATTCTCCTTATAGGACACATCACTGCACTCCTCTGTAAACTGGTCATCTCTGTATACCCATTGCAGGACCCACTGGTTGATGCTTATTTATAAAACCCTCTTAGGCCTAACTCCCCCCTATCTAAGATATCTACTGCAGCCCTCATCCTCCACATACAACACCCGTTCTGCCAGTCACATTCTGTTAAAGCACAAAAATCCAGTTGCAGCTAGCGACTGGAACGAGCTGCAACAAACACTCAAACTAGACAGTTTTATCTCAATCTCTTCATTCAAAGACTCAATCATGGACACTCTTACTGACAGTTGTGGCTGTTTTGCTTGATGCATTGTTATCTCTACCTTCTTGCGCTTTGTGCTGTTGTCTGTGCACAATAATGTTTGTACCATGTTTTGTGCTGCTACCATGTTGTGTTGCTATCATGTTGTTGTCATGTTATGTTGCTATCATGCTGTGTTGTCATGTGTTGCTGCCTTGCTATGTTGTTGTCTTAGGTCTCTCTTTAGGTAGTGTTGTTTTGTCTCTCTTGTCGTGATGTGTGTTTGGTATTTTATTTATTTTTATTTTTATTTTCTTATAATCCCAGCCCCCATCCCCGTAGCAGGTCTTTTGCCTTTTGGTAGGCCGTCAGCCAAGTCAGTTAAGAACAAATTCTTATTTAGAATGACGGCCTACACCAGCCAAACACGGACCATATGGGCCGGTTGTAATACAGTCTGGATAGTAATGATGGTGAATGGTTATAGTTGAAAAAGTAGGTAGATGAAAAGATTGACTGATTTGTTGGTTGATAGGATAGGATAGCCTAAACATGGCAAAGTTGTTTAGGTGTCAATAGCTTGAACTGTTCAAGAGTTATAATTATTGTTTTGGGGTATTACAGAATTTGCTAATGTACGCTAATTTATGTAGTTATCATTTAAAGTGTGGACCAGAGCTATACCAGAGCTAGTGTGAACCAGAGCTACCTAGCTACGCCCAGGACCAGAGCTTGGCCAGAGCTAGTGCAGACCAGAGCAGCAGTTGTGTTCAGTAGCTGTGGTCAGTAGTTGTTATCAGTAGTTGTGTTGCAGGTTCTTTGAGCCCCACAGTATAGACGTGGTCAGTACTTGTGGTCAGCAGATGTGGTCAGTTGTTGTGCGATTGTCGTCAGTGGTTGTGTAGTTGTGGTCAGTACTTGTGGTCACTAGTTGGGATCAGCAGTTGTGTTGTTGTGGTCATTAGTTGTGTGGTTCAGTAGTTTTGTGATCAGTAGTTGTGTGGTTATAGTCAGTAGTTTTGGTCAGTAGTTGTGGTCAGAAGTTGTGAGGTTGTGGTCTGTAGTTATGGTCCGTAGTTTAGGTCAATGATTTTGGTACACTGAATAAAAATATAAGCGCAACATGGATTTCACATGACTGGGAATACAGATATGCATCTGTTGATACCTTTAAAAAGAAAGTAGGGGTGTGGATCAGAAAACCATGCAGTATCTGGTGTGACCACCACTTGCCTCTAGCAGCACAACACATCTCCTTCACATAGAGTTTATCAGGCCTGTGGAATGTTGTCCCACTGCTCTTCAATGGCTGTGCGAAGTTGCTGGATGTTGGCGGGAACGGAAACAAGCTGTCATACATGACGATTCAGAGGATCCCAAACATGCTCAATGCGTGACATGTCTGGTGAGTATGCAGGCCATGAAGAACTGGGACATTTTCAGCTTCCAGGAATTATATACAGATCCTTTTGACATGGGGCTGTGCATTATCATGCTGAAACATGAGGTGATGGCGGCGGACGAATGGCACGACAATGGGCCTCAGGATCTCATCACGGTATCTTTGTGCATTCAAATTGACATCGATAAAATGCAACTGTGTTCATTGTCCGTAGCTTATGCCTGCCCATACCATAACCCCATCGCCACCATGGAGCACTCTGTTCACAAAGTTGACATCAGCAAACCGCTCTCCCACACAACACAATCCATAGTTTGATCAGTTGTCCGTGTGGCTCGTCTCAGAAGATCCCGCAGGTGAAGAAGCCGGATGTGGAGGTCTTGGGCTGGCATTGTTACACGTGGTCTGCGGTTGTGAGGCCTGTAGGACGTACTGCCAAATTCTATAAAACTACACTGGAGTCGGCTTATGGTAGAAAAATTAACATTCAATTCTCTAGCAACAGAGAGGTTGGGTTGAATGTGGAAGACACATTTCAGTTCAGTGCATTCAGTTGTACAACTGACTAGTATCCCTTCCCTTCCAACAGCTCTGGTGCCCATTCCTGCAGTCAGCATGCCAATTGCACGCTCCTTCAAATCTTGAGACATTTGTGGCGTTGTGTTGTGTGACAAAACTGCACATTTTAGAGCCCTTTTATTGTCCCCAGCACAAGGTGCACCTGTTTAATGAACATTCTGTTTAATCAGCTTCTTGATATGCCACACCTGTCCGGTGGATGGATTATCTTGGTAAACAAGAAATGCTCACTAATAGGAACGTAAACAAATTTGTGAACCCATTTTGAGAGAAATAAGCTTTTTGTGTGTTTGGAAAACACTTTACATGTTGAGTTTATATTTTTGATCAGTATAGTTTTGTGTTCAGTAGTTATGGTCATTAGTTGTTTGGTTGTGGTCAATAGTTGTGGTCAGTAGTGGTTTAGTAATTGTGGTCTGTGACTGACAGGGGCCCTAAAATATTCTTGGAACATTAGGTGACGGGGCCCAATGTGATATCTTTTCATGGCGCCCAAAATCCATGGTGGTGCCCCTGTGTATGATATTACAAATAATTCAGTAGTTCCTGTTTTCTAGTTTCCCCGGTTTTGACCATTCTGCCTGCCCTGGCCCTGAGACTGCCTGCCGTTCTGTACCTTTTGTACTCTGATCCGTGTAACGGAACTCTGCCTGCCCTTGACCTGTCGTTTTTCCTGCCCCCTGTCTTTGTAAAAAACATCTGCATCTGTGTCTTCTCCTGAAACGTGATACTGGGTACACTGACTTCAAAACAAAACCTAGGAGGCTCATGGTTCTCACCCCGTTCTGTAGACTTACCCAGTAACTATGACAACTTCCAGAGGACGTTCTCCAACCTATCAGAGCAGCTTTTTTTTTTCACTTTCAGTTTCATTTTGCAAATGCAACTAGCTAGTTCAGTCTACTGAAATACCCTGCTCAAACATAGGGATGCTATGTTAGCTAGCTGGCTATGACTATCCAACACAATACTGGAACTCTTCCAAGTAAAGGTAAGCTTTTTGTTTTACTAATTTATTGCTTACTGACTGTACACTGTAACGTTACTTCATGATTGTAGCGGGTTTACAAATGCGTCAGATCTATTAGCTATGCTGACTATTACCTAACTTTAGCAAATATGGTGACAACGATGTAGGCTGTGTATAGCGGTTTGGCTTGGAAAGATTTTTTTCATCTCGTCACATAGAGCTGATGAGCACATGCGAGAAGGAATGCAACGTGGCTGCTATGAAAGTGAACTGTGTTTACGCGTGATCAGTTGTGTATTCTTTCTGCTGTTTCTGTTGAAAAACGTTTCTTAAACGAAACAAAACAGGAATAAACATATCTGAATTTGTCCAATAGCAACTGTTGTGTGCAACTGTTGGACTAATGATGACACCCTTTAGACAGACAGACAGACAGACAGACAGACAGACAGACAGACAGACAGACAGACAGACAGACAGACAGACAGACAGACAGACAGACAGACAGACAGACAGACAGACAGACAGACAGACAGACAGACAGACGAAAAGGACAGATACACGATACATGATACATGATACATAGTGCGGCAGTATGAAAAAGTATAAAAACAGAAGAAGTCTGGAGTGCAAAAATCTATAAAAAGACATTGCATAGTATGGGTGAATGGCTGAATATGTACACTATACATTGTTACAGAGTTAGGTGAAATAAAATGATAAAAATATTGCAAGTTGATATAGATAAATAAGGAATATTTCCATGGTTAACTATACTATACAGGTCGATGGCAGAGAGATACTTAAATAGCTAAATGTGCATATGATATAAGTTAGGGTAATAATAGTTTACTTAATATACAGTCTGGTTAAATGAACAGGTAAGTGACTATTTTGCACGGTTTAATTAATTGTACAGGTAAATGTACAGGTAAGTGATTATTTGCATGGTTACATTAACAGTACAGGTAAATGACAGTAAGAGATACTTAAATAGCTAAATGTGTGTATGATATAATTTAGGGTAAAAATAATAATTCCTTTCAAAGTCCTTAGTGCAGGGTTTGATTACAGATAGATGCACGTATTGCACATTCAATATACTAAAAGCAATGACAAAAGATACAACGGACAGGATGCTAATATGCATTCCTGAGTGAATGACTACGTAAGTTCAGTCCAAGAATTACTTACAATATTGCATGTGATATGATATAGCAACTGTACATGAAAATGTATATACAGTCCTGAATTAATAAGTTCTGAGTGAATGAGTGATTACAGACCAGAGTTACTCACGGAAGGATGCATAATTGTTAAACTAACACCCCAACAGTTCCAGGTCTATGTTGCCGATGGCACGGCATTAAATAGGCATTAAATAGTCTAATAGTCGCCGGCAGGAAGGACCTCCTGTAGCGCTCTCTGACACACCGTGGTGGGATCAGTCTGGTGGTGGTGGGATCAGCTAGATGCATGCAAGAATTGATTGTTTATTATCTATGCATATTCACTTTTCCCCTACTTACATGTACAAATGACCTCGACTAACCTGTACCCCAGCACATTGACTCGGTACCGGTACCGCCTGTATATAGCTGCGTTATTGTTATTTTATTGTGTCAGTTATTTGGAATGTTTTTATTTTTTCAATTTAGTTTATTTAGTAAAATTGTTCTTAACTCTTTCTTGAACTGCATTGTTGGTTAAGGGCTTGTGAGTAAGCATTTCACGGTAAGTTCTACACCTGTTGTATTCGGCACATGTGAAAAATACAATTTGGTTTGATTTGATTTAACTGAGTAGTAACAAGTAGGCTTTTATTACTAAAGCATCATTTTAAGCAACAACAAAAAAATCCATACCAGCAGTGGCCAATCTTGCTCCACTGATCTCTGATCTACTGAGTGAGCAGACTTCTATTCCAGCCCAGCATTAGCACACTTAATTATCAAGCCATTATATTTGATACATTTAATCAGGTGTGTTATTGCTGGGCTGAAACAGATCCTTGCATACCCTGCAGACCTCCAGGAGAGTTATCCTGCTCCAATTGTAATAGGTTTGTACATTTTGTGTGATGTTTAACTGCTAACATACTGTAGGTAGGCCTACACATATATTCCATGGCATATAGGATGTACCCTTGGGACATTCATTGGGACCTCTCTCTTAATCTGAAAACAGGATTTCACAGCTTCCCATAGCTGAGGACAGAAAACATAACAAAGAAGCAGGCTTCATTATACTGAAATTAGACAGTACTGAATATTATGTTGCTATTACCTCTCTGTCTTCAAAGTTTGGTACTGGAAAATCTTTTCATCTTTTTCGTTTTTTGGGGTCCTTACAAAAACAAAATAATGGTTCATCTTCACTATTTTTGGTGGAGCAAAGCGCAGCCAGGACGAATGGAGACAAGGGAAAAAAAAGTATGTTTGTCACAAGAGCGGTTTTAGAACGTGTTGGACTTTACCAGCGTAATCCACAATAAATATAAATCGCAGGCTGTCGGCCACACTCAACATTAGCCCTTGAAACTTTCATAGGCAACAACTACACGGACAGAAATGATTAACTTTCATTCAAGCAGTCTACCAAGTAGCTAAGCGCACTAACACGCTGCCACTGCAGCCCAAGTACATATACCCCACGGTTCCAAGAACAATACTCACCTTGCGAGCCTGAAATGTCATAACTCATATAAGGAACTGCAAGTCCAAAACAACAGAACACCTGTTGTGACTTGGTAAAGCGCACACATACGCTGCATAGCATTGACCAGAGTCGATGAACCACAACAGCCCAAAGCTCAATCCCAAAGGAAAGCTGCAGTAAACTGAGACTGTGTACTCGCACACTGCCACGATAGCCTAAGGCTCAAACCCACAGGAAACTGCGCAACCAGCACACTGCCTAACACCCATTCCCGGACCCAGCCATAAGAACACACAAAGGTATGTGGGGAACCCCAACTCACTGCATCACAGATATCATCAGTCATCATGCCCCTGAACAATGCCAAAGAATCCGCCACACCCTTAGAAGCGTGAGCACGCACATCGCTAGACAACCCTTGTCCTTTGCTGTCATATGCCAGGGAGATAGCCTCCACATTTCAATGAGAAAGACGCTGATAGAAAGCGGATTAGCGGATTAGCAAAACAGACAAAAAGCTGGTCAAACATGCAGATATCCTTAGTCCGATCCATATACATGCGTAAAGTGGCATCAGACACAGGCCATGCAACCTCAGCTTTTCATTATAAGCAAACAGAGGGGGTGCGAAAGGGAATAGCACTGAGAGTGCACTCCACTCGTGAAGGTGATAAATTACCTTTTAATGGCGTCAGACCAAGGCTCTGCATCTGTCCTCGTAATCCTAGACCTTAGTGCTGCTTTTGACACCATCGATCACCATATTCTTTTGGAGAGATTGGAAACCTTAATTGGTCTACACGGACAAGTTCTTGCCTGGTTTAGATATTATCTGTCGGAAAGATATCAGCTCGTCTCTGTGGATGGTTTGTCCTCTGACAAATCAATTTCGGTGTTCCTCAAGGTTCCATTTTAGGACCACTATTGTTTCATTGGTATGCAGAAGACACCCAGCTGTACATTTTGATGAAACATGAAGCCACAAAATTGCCTACCCTGGAAGCCTGTGTTTCAGACATAAGCTTTTTACTTTTAAACTCGGACAAAACAGAGATGCTAGTTCTAGGTCCCAAGAAACAAAGAGATCTTCTGTTGGATCTGACAATTAATCTTGATGGTTGTACAGCCGTCCCCAATAAAACTGTGAAGGACCTTGGCGTTACTCTGAACACTGATCGCTCTTTTGACTAACACATCAAGAATATTTCAATGACAGATTTCTTTCCATCTTTGTAACATTGCAAAAGTCTGAAACATTTTGTCCAAAAATTATGAAGAAAAGCTAATCCATGCTTTTGTCACTTCTAGATTAAACTACTGCAATGCTCTACACTCCGGCTACCCAGAAAAAGGACTAAATAAACTTCAGTTAGTGCTAAACACGGCTGCTAGAATCTTGACTAGAACAAAAACATTTTATCATATTGCTCCCATGCTAGCCTCTCTTCACTGGCTTCCTGTCAAGACTAGGGCTGATTTCAGTTTTTACTGCTAACCTACAAAGCCTTACATGGGCTTGCTCCTACCTATCTCTCCGATTTGATCCTGCCATACATACCTACACGTATGCTACGGTCACAAGACGCAGGCCTCCTTATTGTTCCTAGAATTTCTAAGCAAACAGCTTTCTCCTATAGGGCTAAATTTTTATGGAATGGCCTGCCTATCCATGTAAGAGACGCAGAATCGGTCTCGACCTTTTAGTCTTTACTGAAGACTCATCTCTTCAGCAGGTCCTATGATTCAGTGTAGTCTGGCCCAGGGGTGCGAAGGTGAACGGCAAGGCACTGGAGCGACGAACCGCCCTTGCTGTCTCTGCCTGGCCGGTTCCCGTCTCTCCATTGGGATTCTCTACCTCTGACCCTATTACGGGGGCTGAGTCACTGGCTTACTGGTGCTTTCCATGCCGTCCCTAGGTGGGGTGCGTCACTTGAGTCACTGACGTGATCTTCTTGTTCAGTTTGTCGCCCCCTCTGTCTCGTGCAGTGGAGGGAATCTTTGTGGGCTTTACTCAGCCTTGTTTCAGGGTAGCATGTTGGTGGTCTGTTGATATCCCTCTGGTGGTGTTGGGGCTGTGCTTTGGTAGAATGGTTGGCCATGTCCAGGGGTATTGTCGGACAGTGTCCTGTGTGAATTTAAGTATGCTCCCTCTAATTCTCTTTCTCACTCTCCTCCCCTCCCGGAGGACCTGAGCCCTAGACTCCTTGCTGTCCCCAGTCCACCTGGTTGTGCTGCTGCACCAGTTTCAACTCTTCTGCCTGCGGCTATGGAACACAGCACCTGCAATTTCAACATCTAAATGCCCGGCTATGAAAAGCCAAGTGACATTTACTCCTGATGTACTTACCTGTTGCAACCTCTACAACCACTGTGATTATTATTTGACCCTGCTGGTCATCTTGGAACGTTTGAACATCTTGGAGAAAAATTGTGCCTTAATGGCCATGTATTGTTATAATCTCCACCTGGCACAGCCAGAAGGGGACTGGCCACCCCTCAGAGCCTGGTTCCTCTCTAGGTTTCTTCCTAGGTTTTTGCCTTTCTAGGCAGTTTTTCCTAGCCACCGTGCTTCTACATCTGCATTGCTTGCTGTTTGGGGTTTTAGATGGGTTTCTGTATAGCACTTTGTGACATTGGCTGATTAAAAAAGGGCTTTATAAATACATTTGATTGGATTGAAGCTGCAATTGGATGTAACATCACTTTGAATTCGCCAGGCGTGAACTCCAAACAGGAAGGGTAAAAGAAAGGCCCTTCTCAAAAATCTCTTGCAAGAACATTAATGTTCACCAAAGAGCTCTGAAAAGGAGATACTCCTTCAACCTGGCACCAACCCTCAAACGTGTGCCACTTATGTGTATACAACTCTCTTGAAGAGGGCGCATGCACCGACTGTACAGTCATATTTTTTTATTCATTTAACTTTTATTTTACTAGGCAAGTCAGTTAAGAACTAATTCTTATTTACTATGACGGCCTACACCGGCAAAACTCGGACAACGCTGGGCCAATTGTGCGCCGCCCTATGGAACCAATAACGGCTGGTTGTGATACAGTCTGGATTTGAACCAGGTTGTCTGTAGTGACACCTCTAGCACTGAGATGCAGTATCTTAGACCACTGCGCCACTTGGGAGCCCATAATCACATTCAAGGGTAAACTCCTAGCCGTCAAATTCGACGTTTCAGGGATCAAACCCACAAATCACATATCTGCAGTCATGGGTGCCAAACTCTCCAGTGTGCCGGTTGATGTACGTCACCGCCGTCCTGTTGTTGGACCTTAGCAACACATGCTGGTCCTCCAACGTCGGTAGGAGATGCCTCAGCGCTAGCGAAACAGTCAGTAACTCTAGGTAATTAATATGCAGCACCCTTTGCACTGCTGACCCCCTGCAACAGCAGTTGTGGGTCCCTCCAAGAAGTCAATGCCTTTAGACATGACAGGGATACATTGAGCAACCGATGACAGTGGCAAGATGCGCCCAGACGCATAGCAATCACCCAGCGCTTAAACAGATGCATCAACAGAAGTCCCAGAGGCACTATAGCTATCACAGAGGCCAGCAGACCCAATAACTGCAGGCATAAGCAAAAAGGCACAGAGTACCCCAGTTGAAGCAATGCCAGAGAGAGCCGGAATACGACCCTCTTCTGTTTGGAGAAAAACACATAATTCAGAACCGTGATTCACTATGAGCCCCAAAGACTGAATAGAGATCGACCTGTTCCACTCTGATCCCCTGGCATTGCTATAGAAAAGGTGCGGGGCGATATGGAGTGCCCAAAAGGCAGGACCAGAAACCTCAGAAACCTTCTGTGGGGAGGATGTAAACTGAGTATACATAACATTAAGAACACCTGCTCTCTCACATCAAAATCAAATCAAATCAAATGTATTGGTCACATACACATTTTAGCAGATGTTCCTATCTCCAACAGTGCAGTAGTATCTAACAATTCACAACAATACACAAATCTAAAAGTAAAATAATGGAATTAATTGATTCTATGTCTATTTATATAGGGCAGCAGCCTCTAAGGTGCAGGGTTGAGCTGCTGGGTGGTAGCCGGCTAGTGATGGCTATTTAACAGTCTGATGGCCTTGAGATAGAAGCTGCTTTTCAGTGTCTCTATCCCAACTTTGATGCACCTGTACTGACCTCGCCTTCTGGATGGCAGTGGGGTGAACAGGCCATGGCTCGGGTGGTTGATGTCCTTGATTATCTTTTTGGCCTTCCTGTGATATAGGGTGCTGTAGGTGTCCTGGAGGGCAGGAAATGTACCCCAGGTGATGCGTTGGGCAGACCGTACCACTCTCTGGAGAGCCCTGCGGTTGCGTGCAGTTTCTGGATGCTCTCAATTGTACATCTGTAAAAGCTTCTGAGGGTCTTAGGGGCTAAGCCGAATTTCTTCCAAATGGAGTAATTCAAGATAGAAAGGAGTTGGAGCACTCAACAAAAAGCAGAGTATTTATTTTAATCAATTGTACAGGATGCGAACAGGTGACTGACGTGTCGACGTCAAGCAATATTATAAGTATTTCTTGGACTGAACTTATGTAGTCATTCACTCAGGAATGCATATTAGTATCCTGTCTGTTGTATCTTTTTTTTAATTGCTTTTAGTATATCGATTTATCTGTAATTAAACCCTGCACTAAGGACTGTATTTATATCACTTGTCTTATTCCCTTACATAAAACTTTAAGCTTTTGTTTGATTCTCCTTTTTAAAAACTCAGTGGAAATTGGGCTAATGAATCAGAGGGGGGGGACATGGCAGGATGCAGGTTTTTCACGCCAACCCCCCCCCCCCCACCCTCATAACCTCCCTTTCCCCCTCCATTCTCTGGATGAGCGCAGGCTGGTCCAACTGATAATGATGATGGGGGGGGGGGGGGGGGTTTGTGTGAAAAAACAGTATCCTGTCATGTCCCCAGCCCTCTGATTCATTAACCCAATTTCCACTGAGCTCTGTCCCACGTGTCAGCCTAACCCGGTGCAACGCAGCACCCACTGAAGATTCCACTGCTCCCCGTCACCGCCAGCGCTTTCGCCCACAACCTCCTGTGTCCCCACCCCTCCTGCCCACAATCCCTTTCTAAAATTACCAACTCACACCACCTTCTACACCTTCCACACAGTGATTTTCCTAAACTCAATTGATTGGATGGATATGCTCGTTAGAATGTGGAGAAATTGAGAGAAATTAACACTGCTGAAGCAGCACGACATGGAGAGAGTTTTCCTGGCGAAACAATAGCCCTCCCACCCTCCTCTTCCTACCTCCTCCCCAAATCCCCCCTACCCTGTCCACCCAGCAATTCCCAAAATATACAACCCTCCACCCTCCTCCCACCCGCAAGGCCCTGTCCATAGGGATTTGTATTGTACACAGCTGCACTGATGCCTAAGCAAATGAATGAATGGACAGATTTGGGGGCCAAGGGGTAAGGGGAGGAGTGGTGGGGATGCAGAGATGGAGGGAGGGATGGACGGATAGAGGGGGCAGGAGTAGAGGTATTAGATGGGTGGAAGTAGATTGGATGCAGTGGAGTTTGATGTAATTTGTTCGACCTTTCTTCTTGTCCGTTTATATCCACCTAGAAGGACTTGCCACCACCCCCCAAACTCATATTCCCCTCAGTCCCACGCATTTCTAACATTTATCCAGAAAGACTAGCCTCCCCAACCACCCCCCTCTGACACCCGTACACTCATCCCTGACACCTCTCAGTCTATAGGGGTCAGAGGTCACATTATTTCCAAGCCCCTGGAGGAGAGATCAAACGCAGAGATTTGGCCCATGCTGGACATCGTACAGTTATATCGCTGTTACATCACGATGAGTAGGGCGTGGAGCAGGACATTGGTATTGTAGAGAACCAACACACACATACACACGAACACACACACACACACACCTCCTGCGCTGTGGCCCATTCATGGTGAATTGGAGAGTTTAGGAGGGCACCCCCACCTGTTCCTCCCTCTAACTCTCTAAAATTAAAGCAAGACTGGGAGGGAGGAAAACTTTGGCAGGGTCAGTTGTAGCTGTTATAAAAATGTGGTAGCAGAACTCGGTCTGATTGAAACGCAAACTACACTTGCGGTCATTGATTGTTCATGTAAACCACCGGGGAGTCTAGACTGTAGCTTGAGCATGAGGTGACCAGTACAGCAGAATTAACCGTCAATTGGTCTCTCACTGGGTATACCCTCTACGTTTTTAAAGCTGGCCTTTTATTTTCTCATGCTGGATCGAGTCAGAGACTCACCTAAAATATGGGTATGTACTGTGGGGTTTACCAGGGCGTACTTGCTCCCTTTCAGATTTGTTCTATTTTTGCAAATTTTTTAAACTGAATGTTTTCAGTTTTTAAAACGGAGGAGATGGCTGCCATTTTACAGGCTCCTAACCAATTGTGTTTTTTTTTAATTTTTTGTACAGGGGTTTACTAATGACGTCTCATGTTCAACCCAATCAGCGTTTCTTGCTAGCAATGTTACAGGAGCACACGGTAACATAAAGAAATACTTGCTGAGTCTACTCATGCTCCTGAAGTCAATCTCTCTCTGCTATCTGGGTCGAAATGAAACACACACACTCTCAACAACAATCCTGCCTACTACATTTTGGTATATAATTTGCTACACAATTCCTGTAGACTAAATTCAAAATGAAGGCCTAATTTTGTCTGAGATTCCTAACAGGGGGGCAGCCAAATGTCGTGACTTGACTAACATCAATCTGAAGGCTGTTATTTCTCTAATTAACTGACTATGTTTAATAGTTACCTATTCATTGAATCATGTAACAATTAAGTCATTTGGATCTGGGGCACCACGAGAGCGGCTCTTTAAAGAGTTACCATCTCCCAAATTAAACTCTAAAAGGTCTTTACCTATCACATCTATAAACAGTCAACTTATTAATCATAACCTCGTATCATATCATTATTCTGAACAGTCGTAACCTTTCATACGCAAAAACCCAAGCCTTACTTATGATTCAGTACCACACAAATTGATTTAATTATTTATTTACTGGCAAAAAGTGGGAACACATGATAAACGATAAAGATTAAAGAAGAGACGGAGAGGGAGAGAGAGGTACAGAGACAATTAACATTGCCACATTTATAAACTACTCTAACCTACAATAGCCATATACTTTGCACACAAACCGCCTCCCACTTTGTGCAAGAAATTATTAATGTTTTTACGTGAAATGCCTGTGTTCACCGGGGATCTCTCAGTGAAGGGGGCAGCCTTGCAAAGGGGGTTTGGGCCTGTTAAGGCACACTGTTAAGGCTCTGATTGTTCGAAATGGTTCAAACAGTCTTCTACTGTTGTCCTTCTTTATGGTTGTCCGGTATCCGGTGACTTGTCATGTAGTCCTGAACAGAACTACAGAATTTATTTTCCTTCCATTCGCTCTTCAAGTTGCTTCTTTGAAAATAGGCTAGCCAGCCATATTGATGGATAGAGGGGGCAGTGGGGTGATGATGGTTTGAGCAGAGTAGCAGGATGGTCCTAATGAAATTGGCTTTCGAAGATACTTTACTTAGGACAGCTAATCAGCTGTACCAGTGATTGTCTGAGTTTATTTACTTCACCTCGTGTTGAGATTCAAAGTTGCAACCATTTTAAACGTGTAACTGCCGCTTCACGCTTTTCTGGTCTGGTATGTTAATTTCTTTACCCATCATTTATACACTCTGCTCGAAAAGGGGCAGTTCTCTGCAGGCTGACACGCTCTCTGGCCTCACTTCGGGTGGTGACTACTAACTGTGCAAAGTTATGTAAAACAGTGATCTCTTAGAGCTTCTCTAATCACATCCCTCTCTTAACAAAAATACTTTCATTTTTCATATTATATGCATAACGCATAGGATGGACACTTCATACGTGTAGTGGACATTCTTTCTAAGTTGCAGTATTTTCTTTATAAAATGTTTAATGACATCACAAAATAGCAAACAAAATGACATTGGTGTTCTGTAGATCGCCCCCGACCATTCCCCACATTCTATGTTAGAAATATTGTTCCAGTATTCGATTTTGAACGTGTTAGAGTTCCAGAGGGAAAAAAGTATGTTCAAACAAATACAATTATTTTGATGATGTCACGGTGTGGGGTGTAGAGGGAACAAGACGCTGCAGAGTTGCACTGGAACATAGTTTATTAACTTAAACTAGTATTGATACAACCAAAACAAGAAATGTGTACTTTCTAGGACTAGACACCCCTGGTACATACAGTGACAATGAATGAATAATGACCCACACAAAGGTGTGGGTCCTCACAGCTTAAATAGAATCCCCAATTAGAGACAACGCATAGCAGCTGCCTCTAATTGGAGATCCAAACACAAAACATACATAGATCTAGGAATACTAGATCTGTCAGGCTCTGACCATGGCTAAATAGAGGAACCAAAGGCCTCCCTATGGCCAGAGCCTGACAGATGAATCTTGGAGAGGGAGAGAGATTTTCTTCCCTTGATTTACGACAGGGCGTGAGTTGTTAACCCCCGCTAGCAGGAAGTACCAGTGACTCGCTTAATAGAGACATAGCACTCATTTCTGTAGCCATGAAGTTCTTTGAAAGGCTGGTCATGGCTCACATCAACACCATCATCCGAGAAACCCTAGACCCACTCCAAAATGCATACCGCCCCAACAGATCCACAGATGATGGAATCTCTATTGCACTCAACACTGCCCTTTCCCACCTGGACAAAAGGAACACGTGAGAATGCTGTTCATAAACTACAGCTCTGCTTTCCACACCATAGTGCCCTCAAAGCACATCATTAAGCTTAGGTCCCTGCATCTAAACACCTCCCTCTATCACGTTCGAAGGTAAGAACCAGGTGCAGACAACGTCGGAATAACAAATGTTTATTATCACAAAAGGGGTAGGCAAAAGACAGGTCAGGGGCAAGTAGAGTTCGGTAATCCAGAGTAGTGGGGTAAAGGTACAAGACGGCAGGCAGGCTCGGCGTCAGGGCAGGCAGAGTAGTGGGGCAACAGTACAAGACGGCAGGCCGGCTCGGGGTCAGGGCAGGCAGGAAGGGTAAAAACTGAGAAAATCTAGGAGATAGTAACAATAGCAAGGCAGGAGCAAAGGGATAAAACGCTGGCAGGCTTGAACAAGCAAAATGAACTGGCAACAGCCAAAGAACACAGGTTAAAGATACCCAAGGGATAATGAGGAAGATGGGCGACACCTGGAGGTGAGTAGAGACAAGAACACAGACAGGTGAAACAGATCAGGGTGTGACACCCTCTGCAACTGGATCCTGGACTTCCTAACGGGCCTTCCCGAGGTGGTAAGGGTAGGCATCAACACATCTGCCACGCTGATCCTCAACACAGTGGCCCCTCAGTTGTGCGTGCTTAGTCCCCTCCTGTACTCCCTGTTCACCCATAACTGCGTGGCCAAGCACGACTCCAACGGTGGTAGGCCTGATCACCGACAACAGTGAGACAGCCTATAGGGAGAGATCTGGAAGTGTGGTGCCAGGACAACAACCTTTCCCTCAACGTGATCAAGACAAAGGAGATGATCGTAGACTACAGGAAAAGGAGGACTGAGCACAACGCCTATTCCTCCTCAAGATACTGAAAAGATTTGTCATGGGTCCTCAGATCCTCAAAAAGTTCTACAGCTGCACCACCTCCTAGTATGGCAACTGCTCGGCCTCCGACCGCAAGGAGCAACAGAGGGTAGTGCGTACGGCCCAGTACATCACTGGGGCCAAGCTTCCTGCCATCCAGGACCTCTATACCAGCCAGTTTCAGAAGAAGGCCCTAAAAATTGCCAAAGACTCCAGCCACCCTAGTCATAGACTGTTCTCTCTGCCACCCCAAGTCTACGTCCAAAAGGCTTCTTAACAACTTCTACCTCCAACCCATAAGACTGATAAACTGCTAACTAAATGGCTACCCGGACTATTTGCATTGATTCCAACCGCTGTGCCTTTGTGAAACGCGTTGTGGGTGAATGGATAATCTCTGCATGTGTATTTCCCACCGTAAAGCATGGAGGAGGAGGTGTTATCGTGTGGGGTGCTTTGCTGGAGACACTGTCTGTGATTTATTTAGAATTCAAGGCACACTTAACCAGCATGGCTACCACAGCATTCTGCAGCGATATTCCATCCCATCTGGTTTGGGCTTAGTGGGACTATCATTTGTTTTTCAAAAGGACAATGACCCAACACACCTCCAGGCTGTGTAAGGGCTATTTTACCAAGAAGGAGAGTGATGGAGTGCTGCATCAGATGACCTGGCCTCCACAATCCCCCAACCTCAACCAAATTGAGATGGTTTGGGATGATTGAATTGATAGAATGAATGCTTCAATCTAGTTGATGTTGTTAAAGTTTTCTCTGTCATATCTGCTTCTTTCGTGGAGTAATGGGGTTTGGGGACTGGGATAAAATGCAATAACCCCCAAAAAATGTATGGCAAGATTTGCTGTGCAACATTTCCAAATGGCATCAGTTTGACCAGTTGTAAGGAAATGAAAGCTCTGAAAACGATACAACATGTTTCTGATCAGATTTCAGATTTCTTGTTCACGTCCTTCGCATGTCCCATAGGGTGCTTATTGGAGCTGTCATCTGTGACAGACTTGTAAAAGTGTGCCTTAAACAATGTAGCCTACATTTTATGATTGCTAGGCATACAAATTAGATTATTTATTGATACAGTTTAAACAAGTTCTATTTGTCGTGGCCGCAACAGGACTAGATTGTGAACGACACTTGGTGGAATGTATTGCTCGACTGCCGTGAGTGATGCGCACAATAGGGTATTTTTCATGAACTGCAGCCCCCCAAACGAGTTCGAGTTTGTTGAGCAGAGGCTGTTTATGTTTTGGTTCTACAATGCTCGGAATGCTGTGTCTATCATAACATTCAATAATCAATTAATTGCATTCATTCTTACACTGCGATCAATTATCAGTTCTAAACATGTATTGTTCTTCCCTGTGCTGCCTGCATGCAACGTTATCTATTTTCCCTCGCACACATGATAAACAGTTGCTGATCGGAGCACGTCTCCAGCAGGTCAAAACAACGACAAAAATGGACAAGTCACTCGGACAAAACTAATCATGACTCTTGAGTCAGTTAAAATAGTCATTTAAAAATAACGAATTGTTTGCGATCTGCACATAACTAATAAAGATAACGCCACTACAGACTGTGTCTTAACTGTACATTCTCAAGATGCTGAAATAAATAAATTATATTTATCCTATCAAAATCTGGCCTAGATTTGGCGTATTATTTGACTGCAATGAATGCTTAATTCTGCAGGAGTTCATATTAAAGCTATGTGAGATGTTATAGACCTACAGTCAGTGTCCAGATTTCCGTGTTTCATTGAACCCATTTGAATAGTAGGTTATAGTTCCCTTAAGGTGCCGTAGATGCCAGTCACAAGAAGTCCATCTTGTGACTGTGGAATTGTATAGCGCCTCACAATCATCACACATAACATAGCAGGCACTGCCATCATCCTATTTTACCACTTCACCAAATCTTTCCCAAACATTACTTTTCTGGTCCTCCCTTGTCTTTATTTTTAACTCTCCATTTCATTTACTTTTCATTTACGTTTTGTCTCAGTGGATGAGGAAGTGTGACATAGCCTATTTAAAACAAGTTGATGTTTTGTTTTGTTTCTAATTTGATTAGAACTATAGAGTACCACAGTATGAGTCATAATACCCATAAAACCTAGCTGTCAAACAGGGAAATGGGTCCAAGGGATGTGTTTTGTGTATGCTTACTCTGGCTTGACGTGTAAATCTCTCTAGTTTTGTCACTATACTGTATTTGCCTCTATTTACCCACGAAAAATGAAATGCTAATTAGCTGATAATGTGGCTATCATAAAGAACTACAAACGCCATGATGATCTGGATGAGGCAATGGCTACATTTCTTTAAATGGACATCTCTGTGAACTGTCTTGTGCAAGTTTTAAATTGACACAATACATGTTAGGAAAGGTGTCAGCAAGAGATGGCGTGCAGGAGCTGGCAGAGATGTGTAGTTTTGCGTGATGTCTACTTTGATGATATTTAGCATTTTTGAATCTGAGAGTAAATAGAGCGAATATATTGATAAAAGTAACACTGTCCGAGACATGGTTATCAAAACATCACGCCAGGGGAAGCCTTCACAAAACACAGTCTTTCTAACGTCCCCTATGGGAAAACTGAAGGTTTTATGGGTATTATGACACTCTATTCATTCTCGTTTTAGGCCATATCAATGATGAATTTAATATTGCATATTATCTATGTTTGGCATGTCCATGCTCAGCCATAATGTAATTCACAGTTGGCCTAGCCTCTATATCAGTGTGAATGCTATTGAAGCCATGCAATTATTTAGAACAATGTGGACTGCAATGGATTCAAGTGGATCCTATTTAGCAAAGATGGGATAGGTCTACATTTTGGTATTTTGTTTCTGTAAGCCATTTAACACACTATAATGGACTACATTGGAATTGGAGTTGCCCCCAGTTAGGGGTCAAGCCAAGACACACCCACAACTTTTTTATTAATCAAAACCCAGCCCTTTCACTCCAACGGCAGCAAGTGCACTGATAATTGTGATAGTGAAAATAGCAAAAATATTTCTGACACACCCCTGAACCTATAGCACTACCCCCTGTGCCTAGATTTACCATTGTGTTAGGCTTGTTAAAATAGAGCCCTTCAACTCACTGTTCTTGAGTTTTGCCACTAGTGCATCCTAATGTATGATGCAATGAAACACGGCGAAGTTGGGGATGCGCTTTCTCTTTCTCATAAGTCCTTTCTCTTTCTTGCGCATGTTTGGGGCTCCATCAGTCTTAACACATGCAAGATTTGACCAGTTCAGACTGTTCACATCCATAAAAGGTGCATTCAACACTAATTCAAGGGTTTTTCTTTATTTACACTATTTTTTACATTGTAGAATAAAAGTGAAGACATCAAACTATGACATAACACATGTAGTAACCAAAAAAGTGTTAAACAAATCAAAATAAAATTTATATTTGAGATTCTTCAAAGTAGCCACCCTTTGCCTTGATGACAGCTTTGCATACTCATGGCATTCTCTCAACCAGCTTCATGAGGACTGCCACAGGAATGAAAGACCCAGAAATACCTCTGCTGCAGAGGAAAAGTTCATTAGAGTTACCAGCCTCAGATTACAGCCCAAATAAATGCTTCACAGAGTTCAAGTAACAGACACATCTCAACATCAAGTGTTCAGAGGAGACCATGTGAATCAGGCCTTTATGGTCGAATTGCTGCAAAGAAACTACTACTAAAGGACACCACTAAGAAGAAGAGACTTGCTTGGGCCAAGAAACACGAGCAATGGACATTAGACCGGTGGAAATTTGTCCTTTTGTCTGGAGTCCAAGTTTGAGATGTTTGATTCCAACCTCAACAAAATGTAGATGGTTTGGGATGAGTCCGACCGCAGTGAAGGAAAAGCAGCCAACAAGTGCTCAGCATACGTGGGAACTCCTTCAAGACTGATGGAAAAGCTGGTTGAGAGAATGCCAAGAGTGTGCAAAGCTGTCATCAAGGCAAAGGTGGCTATTTGAAGAACCTCAAATATAAAATATATTTTGATTTGTTTAACACTTTTTTGGTTACTACATGATTCCATATGTGTTATGTCATAGTTTTGATGTCTTCACTTTTATTCTACAATGTAAAAAATAGTGCAAATAAAGAAAAACCCTTGAATGAGTAATATTACAAACTTTTGGCCTCAGTGTAAATATTGACTGGTTTTCATCAAGCTTCTCACTGTAACCAGTGCCCGTAATCTGGTTCAGGTTATGAATCGACCTACCAGGGTGTTTACAAACACTACAGGAAAAAGATCATTCACATGTATTGATCACAACTTTGTTCTAAAGCTGTATCCGTACCCATTGGATGTAGTGATTAGGAGAGCCAAAGTTTCAAAAGCTGGGCCTAAAATAGTGTATATGAGATCATACAAAAGATTGTGCTGTGACTCTAATGTGGATGATGTTACAAATATTTGTTCCTCTGATTTGATTAATAAGCAGCAATATTGGCTGCGCTTGATGAGTTTATGAAATTGTTTCTTCCAATTATTGATATTTATTTTTTATTTATTTTATTTAACCTTTATTTAATTAGGCAAGTCAGTTAAGAACAAATTCTTATTTACAATGACGGCCTACCCTGGCCAAACCCAGACTCCCAATCACAGCCAGTTGTGATATAGCCTGGAATCGAACTAGGGTGTCTGTAGTGACGTCTCTAGCACTGAGATGCAGTGCCTTAGACCACTGCGCCACTCGGGAGCCGAAACATACACCTGTTAAGAAACTGACTATTAAAACTCCATGGATTGATGAGGAATTGAAAAACTGTATGGTTGAAAGAGATGGGGCAAAATAATGGACTAATAAATCTGGCTGCACATCTGACTGGCTGACTTACTGCAAATTTTGAAATTATGTGAGTAAACTTAACAAAAAAAATAGAATAAACTTTAGTATGAAGCCAAGATCAATGACATAAAGAATAATGGAAAAAAACTTTAGAGTACTAAAATTATGGGCAGAAAGACTAATTCAACTCCATCTTTCATCGAATCAGATGGTTTATTAATCAGAAAACCATTTGATGTTGCCAATTATTTGAATGATTACTTTTTCATTGGAAAAGTGGGAAAACATAGGAAGTAAATGCCAACAACAAACAGTGAGCCATTGTATTCATGCATAAACAAACCTAATAATGAAAGAAAAGCATTGTAAGTTAGAAATTTGTAAGGTGTGGAAGAGGTGAAAGAATGATTGTTATCGATCGATAATGACAAACCTCCTGGCATTGACAACTTAGATGGAAAGCTACTAAGGATGGAAGCTGACTCTATGGCCACTTTTATCAGTCATATCTTTAATCTCTGTCTAGAGGAAGGTGTTTGTGATCAGGCCTGGAGGGAAGCCAAAGTCATTCCGCTACCCAAGAGTGGTAAAGTGGCCTTTTCTGGTTCTAACAGCAGACCTATCAGCTTGCTGCCATCTCTTAGCAAAATGTTGGAAAATTGTGTTCACCAAATACAATGCTATTTCTCTGTAAACAAATTGACAACAGACTTTCAGCATGCTCATAGAGAAGGGCACTCAACATGTAGGGCACTGACACAAATTACTGATTGGTTGAAAAATATGGATAATAAGAAGATTATGGGAGCTGTACTGTTAGATTTCAGTGCAGCCTTCAACATTATTGACCATGACCTGTTGTTGTGTAAACGTATGTTTTATCGCTTTTCAACCTCTGCCATATTGTGGATTCAGAGCTACTGTATCTATCTAATAGAACTCAGAGGATTTTCTTTAATGGAAGCTTTTCTAATGTCAAACATGTGTGGTGTACCGCAGGGCAGCTCTCTAGGCCCTCTACTTTTTCCTATGCCACTGGAATTAAACAAAGCCTGTGTGTCTTTGTATGCTGATGAATTAACCATATACGTGTCAGCAACCACAGCTAATGAAGTCACTGAAACCCTTAACAAGGAGTTACAGTCAGTTTGGAATTGGTGGCCAGTCATAAACAGGTTCTGAACACCTCAAAAACTAAGAGCATTGTATTTGGTACAAGTTATTCCCTAAACTCTAGACCACAGCTGAATCTGGTAATGAATGGTGTGGCTGTTGAACAAGTTGAGGAGACTAAATTACTTAGTTTTAGATTATACACTTTAATGGTCAAAATATATACACTGTCTACTGAACAAATATATAAATGCAACATGTTAAATGTTGATCCCATATTTCATGAGCTAAAATAAAAGATCCCAGAAATGTTCCATATGGACAAAAATATTATTTCTCTCAAATGTTGTGCACAAATTAGTTTACATCCCTGTTAGTGAGCATTTCTCCTTTGCCAAGATAATCCATCCACCTGACAGGTGTGGCATATCAAGAAGCTGATTAAACAGCACGATCATTACTCTGGTGCACCTTTGCTGGGGACAATAGAAGGCCACTCTAGAATGTGCAGTTTTGTCACACAACACAAAGCCTTGATATCTCAAGTTTTGAGGGATTGACAATTGGCATGCTGACTGCAGGAATGTCCACCAGAGCTCATGCCAGAGAATTGAATGTTAATTTCTCTACCACAAGCTGCCTCCAACATCGTTTTAGAGAATTTGGTAGTACGTCCAACCGGCCTCTCGACTGCATACCACGCCAGCCCATGACCTCAGCTGCGGGATTGGCTGAGACCCGCCACCTGGACAGCTGATGAAACTGTGGGTTTGCGCAACTGAAGAATTTCTGCACAAACTGTCAGAAACCGTCTCAGGAAAGCTCATCTGCGTGCTAACCATCCTCACCACAACGTGACTGCAGTTTGACTGCAGTTTGGTGTCGTAACCTACTTCAGTGGGCAAATGCTCACCTTCAATGGCA
The DNA here is from genome assembly GCA_023634145.1 of Thymallus thymallus. Lineage (NCBI taxonomy): Eukaryota > Metazoa > Chordata > Actinopteri > Salmoniformes > Salmonidae > Thymallus > Thymallus thymallus. The sequence goes on along the minus strand of CM042412.1, from coordinate 17,400,153 downwards.
ACTGGCACGCCTGAGAATTGTGCTCTTCACAGATTAATCACAATTAATTGTTTACTGTCCTGTTGCATAACAATCACATTTTGGAACAGTGAGTGCATTCTGACATCACGTGCATAAAAAAACTCACACTGGAGCGACCGTTAAGAGATATCTGGAACTCACGAGTGAAAAGGTTACATTGACGTATTTTAAAGACTCAGAAAAGTCTTTAAAATTGTTGCATGTTGCATTTATATATTTTTTTCAGTGTAGATTCTGTGGTTGTAAAGATGTAGAGAGGTCTGTCCATAATAAAGAGATGCTCTTCTTTTTTGTCACCACACTCCATAAAGCAAGTCCTGCAGGCTCTAGTTTTGTCCTATCTTGATTATTGTCAAGTCATGTGGTCAAGGGCTAATATAAACACTATGCATGCCAGTCTCTCTTGGCTAAGAGTTGAGGAGAGACTGACTGCATCACATCTTCTTTTTATAAGAAACAATGTGTTGAAAATTCAAAATTGTTTGCATAGTCAACTCTGACACGTTTCACAGTCCCCAAATCCAGAACAAATTCAAGAAAGTGTACATTATTATATAGAGACATTATTGCATGGAACTCCCTTCCATCTCATATTGCGCAAATGAACAGCAAACCTGGTTTTAAAAAACAGAAAGCAACACCTCACGGCACAACACCTCGCCGCTATTTGACCTAGATAGTTTGTGTGTATGTATTGATATGTAGGCTATGTGTGCGTTTTTTTATTTATTTAGTTCTGTTCTTAAGCTGTTCTTGTCTATAAATGTTCTGTAATATGTAATGTTTAATGTTTTGTGTGGACCCCAGGAAGTGTAGCTGCTGCTTTCGCAACAGCTAATGGGGATCCTAATAAAATACAAGAAAATGCTGAAACGTGGAGCCACTGATATATCCTTGTTTACCTGCTTAACAATGTATTTTCTTATTTCTTCAATCCTTCTTATTATGGTTGCCCGATAGTTGTTGTCCTTTTATTTGCTTTAGAGTTGCATCTTTGTTACTGAAGTCAGCATACATTATTGCTGAAGACAAAACACACTCTTTCACTATGCCTGTGTCGGTAACGGCCGGAATATGCCTAGCTAAGATCCATGCAATCACATATGTTGCCTCTGTCAATTTCTCTGCAGCAGAGGTTGTTCTGATCATCAGTTGTTGCTGTCCTTTCTTTCAACAGCCGTACCTTTCTCTTTTTGCTAGCTTGTCCCTAATTTTTGTGCACGGGTCTACTACTAGCTTTCTCATTCTCACCCTCCTTACTTTCATGTTCAGTTGTAGTGTCAGATTGCCCATTATTGCGTTTTTGCTTGTGCTTGACTACTACAAATTGATCCATTTTAAATTATTTGCATGGTAGTTAGATAGAAATTGATAACAGATTAACTATTTAAAATAGAACATATAGGGTCTCATGGTCCTTCATCCATTTCTTTGGATGAAGAACCATCCTTATGACAATTTATCATTGACTCTAGCTACATTACTCTACTATCATCATTATCATGATTTCTACAATTTGGGCTTAACTAGTTGTTATCCACTGCTAGCTAATAATAGTAATAATAATAATAGATAGGGTTTAAAATTACTTGCTAACACTAATATCTAGCTTACACAGATGAAAGGGGTTAGCTAGTTATCACAATATTTGCTAATACACTAGTTAGTTAGTTAGTTAGTTAGTTAGTTAGCTAGCTAGTAAGTTTGTCTTATAATTGGAACCACTCATGTTAATGTACTGACAAAGGATGCTAGCTAGCTAGCTAACTGCAACAGCTACCTAGCTAGAGACTGTACCTGAGTTCAAAGGTTAGATAACTAGCTAGCGTGCTAATCTAAAAAAACTAGCTGAACAAATTGCATGCAAACTCTGTCATGTCGATGTTAGCTAGCTAGCTGGCATCTAACATTTACTAGCTAGCAAAGCTAGCCAGCAAATGGGATCTACTTAGCTAGTTAGCTACATAATACCAAAGATGATCTCATGTTAAATCGTCTAGCAGAATGTCTATATTCAAAAAGATGTTTTAGGTTTTACCTAATGCTAGCTAGCTGGTTGGCTAGCATTTCCTAGCTAGGTAGGACAGGGGTGCTAGTAAACGTTGAGCAATGTGCTAAATCATGCAGCAGAACTTCTGTACTCAAAAGTAAAACAAATTGCATAGAGAATTTACCCTCTCTCTGCTTTTTTCAGAAACCAGCGAACTACACCAATAATATGGCTTGAGATCTTTATATAAAGCCTTCATTCCTACAATAAATAAGTCTACCAATGCATCATCAGGGTTTCAAACGTGGGACAAGACACATCATGGGAGTTGACCATTGTCTGAAAAACAACCATTTCTGCTCCTGGGACAGAACAACAATGCATCACACCCCAAAGTGAGAAAATTACTATTGTTTAACTGTGCAACCATTGAAAAAAAGGTTGCATGATGATACATAAGGGTTCAATATTACACACATTAGTAAGTACATTTATAAATGAATAATAGCTGCAGGTTAATGGTGGCTCACTAGTTGGAAAGCATTGACTGGCTATCACACTAATTGGACCAATTTGTTATAACCCATTTATTAACGGTTTATAATGCAATCATAAATGATTAAATAACCACCAATAACATAATTATAGACCCTTTATAAACACTTTACAAATGGAACCTTATTGTAAAGTGTTACCGGAAAGGAAGCATTACATCGGTCCTCAAGGGGCGTTTGTTGAAAAGGGACCTATGAGATGATAAATCATCTTGTTGTCATGGTTGTACTGTACTGCAGTCTGGAAGCAACAAACACTATGTCTGCACCACAAATTACAATCTATTCCCTACATATAGTATGTGGAGGGTGCTATTTGGGATGCAGCCATAGTGACTAACAATGACAATTACACATTATTAGAACTGTCTCAATGGTGAAACATAAGAGGTGAAACACAATCATTGGATATCATGTCCCATAGGAGCTTGGGGAGTGACACACCGTTTGAGGGACACTTAGCCCAGCAGGCTAACAGCTGTTAGCTTCATCCTTCAATAATGGCTTCAAAGCAAAGCCTGGCTAATATAAGAGGCCACCGATTGCGTGAGCAACAATGGCATTAAAAACTCATAGGGACAAGATGGATGGATGGATGGATGGATGGATGGATGGATGGATGGATGGATGGATGGATGGATGGATGGATGGATGGATGGATGGATGGATGATTGGATGGATGGACGGATGGACGGATGGTTGGATTATTCCATTGTATGTTTATTGTTCTTTTCATTCAGAGATAATAGCCCTTTAAACCCATCTGTAAAGACCCTATTCAGATGGGTTTGAGAAGCTTTACATGACATCACATTATCATTGTGATTCACTTGATTGAGTTTGGAGCCATAGTGATACTCAATACTAGTGGAGTGAAGGAAGAGTCCCATAGAATAGACAGACAGACAGACAGACAGACAGACAGACAGACAGACAGACAGACAGACAGACAGACTCTTTATTGTTCCCCGAGGGCCGTCTATGTAAATAATAATTTGTTTCTTAACTGACTTGCCTAGTTAAATAAAGGTTAAATAAATAAAAAAATATTATAATCCCTACTCTCTGTCTCTCTTTCCTTTGCTGTGTGCTGTGGACAAGGTTTTCTTTTTCCCCTTCAAAACATCCACTTGAAAGGCTGTTCAAGGCTTTTTCAATAAGTCCCCTCTGCCACTGTACGCATGCATGAATGTGTGTGTATGTATGAGAGAGAGAGAGAGAGAGAGAGAGAGAGAGAGGGTTGCCCTTTAGGGTTGTGAGGTCTGGGGTTCACTCACAAAATGGGACAAACACCAAATTGCAGAATTCTGCAAAAATATCCACTGTGTACAACGAAAAACAACAAATAACGCATGCAGAGCAGAATTAGGCCGATACCTGCTAATTATCAAAATTCTACAACCACTTAAAAGGAAGCGATTCCCAAACCTTCCATAAAAAAGCTATCACCTACAGAGAAGAGTCCCCTAAGCAAGCTGGTCCTGGGGCTTTGTTCACAAACACAAACAGACCCCACAGAGCACCAGGACAGCAACACAATTAGACCCAACCAAATCATGTGAAAACAAAAAGATAATTACTTGACTCATTGGAAAGAATTAACAAAAAAACTATGCAAACTAGAATGCTATTTGGCCCTAATTAGAGAGTACACAGTGGCAGAATACCTGACCACTGTGACTGACCCAAACTTAAGGAAATCTTTGACTATATACAGACTCAGTGAGCATAGCCTTGCTATTGAGAAAGGCCACCGTAGGCAGACCTGGCTCTCAAGAGAAGACAGGCTATGTGCACACTGCCCACAAAATGAGGTGGAAAATGAGCTGCATTTCCTAACCTCCTGCCAAATGTATAACCATATTAGAGACACATATTTCCCTCAGATTAAAGAGAATTCGATAAACAAACCCAATTTTGATCAACTCCCATATCTACTGGGTGAAATACCACAGTGTGCCATCACAACAGCAATATTTGTGACCTGTTGCCACAAGAAAAGGGCAACCAGTGAAAACAAACACCATTGTAAATACAACCCATATTTATGTTTATTTATTTTCCCATTTGCACTTGAACTATTTGCACATTGTTACAACACTGTATATATATGTATGACATTTGAAATGCATTTTTTCATTTAGAACTTCTGAGTGTAATGTTTACTGTTAATTTTTATTGTTTACTATCTACTTCACTTGCTTTGGCAATGTTAACACATGTTTCCCATGCCAATAAAGCCCTTAAACTGAAATTGAATTGAAATGAATTGAGAAGGGGAGGATGACGTTTTCAGGGCCATGCTACAGTACCATCTGTATGCTAATCTACTCAGACTTTGGTAAACTTTGATCAAACCCTCAAAGGCCTCCCTCTCTCTTTCCATCTCTCTCTCTCTCCCTCTCTCTCTCTCTCTCGCTCGCTCACTTTTTTTTCTCTTTCCCTCCCTCCCACTCCTCTTCTATCCCTCTCCCACCCATTTTCCTTTTCTCTCTCTCTCCCTCTCTCTTTCTTATACAAACACACACACTCTTTTGCTCTCTCTCTCTCTCCCCTCTTTCCTCGTCCTCCCTTCTCTGTGTGCACAGCAATTACTGTAGCTCAACCACCCTTTGTGTGGGCCACATATTACCCCCTATATCAATAGCAGCGGGCAACCCTTGAGTAAACCCCCTCAGCCCAGTGCCCACTCCCTCACCCCCACCCCTCGCCCCAAAGCTCACCACCCAAACAACCTCTCCTCACCCCCCCTTAACACCATCCTGCGTATCCCTTCCGTGTATACCCCACCCCCCCCACCCCTACACCCTCTACACACACACACACACACACACATAAACCCTCCCCCAGCACCTGCGACTATATTGCACTGACCCACAACAGATGGATACCCCCTGTCATTAATGGCAAGGCCCTTGGCAAACAGAGTCAGTCGTGGCACAGAGGGCATGCTTTGTCTGGGCAGAGCTTAGCCACGTCTCACAGATTACAATAACAAAAAATTGTAGCTGATGAAGATAGCTAAAATAGTGCGCAGGCACACACATATAGTAGGCACACACACAGACACACACACATTCACAAACACACACACACACACACACACACACCGTACCTATTGTTCTGACCATATGGAGAGGTTGACATGCTGAATACAGATTCAGTGTCTCTCCAGTACAATAGCGGTGATGTAAACAGTGTTGTCAGTCGTGCTAGTTGTAATGAAGGTATAAAATGGATGTGTGAGACACACACACACACACACCAAATGCACAAGCACACATACACCCCACGCCACACATGCACATCCCACCCCACATGCACACACGCTTTTACCTGGCACGGTGTGTGTGTGTAGGCCAGTGGGTGGGTGGGAAGGCAAGGCAGGCAGGCAGGCAGGCAGGCAGGCAGGCAGGCAGGCAGGCAGGCAGGCAGGCAGGCAGGCAGGCAGGCAGGCAGGCAGGCAGGCAGGCAGGCAGGCAGGCAGGCAGGCAGGCAGGCAGGCAGGCAGGCAGGCAGGCAGCCAGCCAGCCAGGCAGGCAGGCGGGCAAGCAGACTGACAGACAGACTGACAGACAGACAGACAGACGGACGGACAATGTACAGTATATTAATCAGGGAGAAGCCCTGGCAATATGTCTGCTTAATGCAAGAGATTGCTGACAGCTACAGAAAATTTACAATTAGCCTGATTGGTTTTCATAATCCATGAAATCCCATATAATTGTATTTGTTGTTGTCCCAAAGTAGTTTTTTTTTTCACTCATAACCAAGCATGATAAACTATAAACCATTAGGCAGATGGTAAGGGGTGACTCACATGAAGACACAAACACGTGCAACACACACACATACAAACACACACAAAGGCACCAGCCCCGTTATGTAATACACCAGACAGTAAGATTCCCTCCCATTAACTCCCCCAAACCCCACCATACCCCTCCCCACGGCTCAATCCCAAAATGGCCGAATCAAATTAATTTGTCCTCATACAGCACTCTTATTCAGGCATTCAACAAGAGCATTCAAGGATAACTTGACACAGCGATAGTGCACAAAGACACAAACAAATATACAATTTAGACTCATGTCTTTTTATAGTGCCCCCATCCTCTCCAAAATATCCATCCCTTTCTTTCTCTCCTTCTCTTTTCCAACTCCAACACCCCCTCAGTCCGGAGCGACAGATTTCTCTTTCAGAGCCCATTCCCCCAGAGTGTGTAGTGTGTATGTGGCACATAGTTGGCTGAAGTACAGCATGGAGAGGGATGGGCGAGAGGAGAGGGCACGAAAGGGGGAGGAAAGGGAAGAGAAGAGGAGGGGATGAGAGCCATGTGGTTGATGTTAGTAAACAGTATCCAGTGTTGTTTTGGAATTGTGGTGGAGAGGAGAGGAGTGGAGCGATATCAGTGGGCACTGGTCACACACGAGCAGGGATGCAAAAAGCAGACGGACACACACACACACACTGAAATACAGGCACATATACTGAAATACACACACACACTTGCAGACAAATAAAAGAAAACACTCATGCTTGCTGTCTGCCATTTTGCAGCTGCACCAGTTTCCATGGCAACCGTGTGAACAATGTAGGAGGGTGTTTGTGTGTGTGTGCGTAGGTGTATGTGGGTGGGTGTGAGTGGCTATTGGGAGGGGGATATAGCTGTGGGGTGCTGAACTGTGGATTCTAAAGACACACACACCCACACAAACTCTCAGCTCTTTTTCCTTTGTGAATGAGAGACATAAACTAGTCTATCAGTGGAGAGAAAGAGAGAGAGACAGAGCGAGAGAGAGAGAGCGCGACAGAGAGAGTGAAGGAGAGGGCACACACAAAGAGTCACGGAGAGACAGACTGAGAGAGACACACAGACAGAGAGAGACAGAGATATTGTTCACAGTATCAATGATGATGATTCATGTCCACACAGAGAGGTCATTATTTTAATGTCTATTTATTTGTCAAAATGAGGTATTTCAAAGTGCTATGAGTTGCAGCACTAAATGTACATTATAAGAATGATACAACAAACATCTTATATCCATTTACCCAGTAAGTTCTATGCACCCGATAGTTACAAATACATAAACAAAAGAGAAAGAAAGAAAGGTACATGATGATAGAACACATTTCTGTACAAAATAATTCACTTTGAATAGAGAGAAGAAGAATAAAATGATGAGATAAAAAGTTATCTACCAAGAACACATTTCCGTACAAAAATATAAGTATCAAATGTATCACGATCACACTAAAGCGTAATAAAGATGTGTAGAATTAGTATCATGGTACAATAAAAAGTAGGAAGATAGAAAAAAACGAAAACAATATGTTGTTATATTACAATGTTTCGTTGGCATTACAGTACCTTTTTTTAAGGTATACATTTTCCAGTCTATTAATTGGCAGCTTTCGGACAAAATTTATAAAAACCCAAAGATTTTTCTTATATAAAACAAGGCAGATTCTGAGTGTATTTGTCTGTTATTTACAGTAATGTTATTTACAAAAGTGTCAGCTAGCAAGGTACATAGTTATTACATCCATTGACTTGGGGCGTTATTCAATCTGTCTCGCTGAAGCATTACAGATGCAATATAAATTTTAAGGTAATTTCCGATTGAGCCGACACACGCAGCTCTTACCATAAATGCAGTCTCCATTAATTTAAATCACCCTGTAAAGCTGAACTTCCGCGAGACAGGTTGAATAGAGCCCTTAGTTTGAGCACCAGTGCAAGAGAGGAAGATAGAGAGGGAGAGAAAGAGAGGATGAGATAGAGAGACACCAAAACTTCTTGACATCATAGTTGTGAGCCAACGCGTTACAGCGTTACAATCTTTCTTATACCGTGGTTTTACTAGTGTCTTCTGTTTGCAGTGGTGAAGGTATAGAAAGCGTACTCTGCTCCTAAGTGAGCACATTGAACTCTGAACTTTTCAACCAACTGACACAATGCCCGGGGTGTATTTATTACTCCCCCAACGTTAGGAAATACCTGAACATGTCCATTGAGAAACGCCGGTTTTTGCTTTCCGTTACAACATGTTTTTCCATGGTGGCCCTAATGAACATGACCCATTTTGAAAGTCATTGGGTTTGGGGCTATATAAGTGTCGCATTGAGTTAAAAAAAACAAGTTACAAAAAAATGAAATGATACAAAAGCAAGAAAGAGAGATAGGACTCAGAGAAGCATGCTCCCGCTCTCCTTCCTTTCACCTCCCTCATTCTTTTCTCTTCTTTTTTTCTGAAAAATGTAAAACTCGAAACATTCTTAACGTCAACAAATGTGCAAAAAAAGTGGCGGAAGTAAAAGTCCCTCTGTGTCCCGGCCACCCGCCTCTCCTGTGCCGCGTGGGTGTGTGTGTGTCTGTATGTGTTTGTCTGTGTGTGTATATAAGTTGACACAGAGAGAAGGGGGGGTCACCTGGGTTTGTGTGTGTGTGTGTGTGTCACTGGCAGGTCTTAGCGAGTCCTGGCCTGCGCCAACCTCCTCATCAGCTGTTGCCTCCGCGCCTGCAGCCTCTCCTTCTCCTGCGTCAGCCGCAGCTCATCCACCTCCAGCGCCGACACATACTCTGCCGCCTTCTTCAAGATCAGCACCTTAGCCGCCTTCTCGTTCCTCGCCAGCTCGGGCACGTGGTCGCGGAGGGTGAGGAAACTGGAGCGTAGATCGTTCCGTCGCTGGCGTTCCAGGATGTTGTGGTTTCGCCGCCGCTCGGAGTCTTCGGAGTCGGAGTTACCAGAGGAACCGCCGCCGCGCTGGCTGCTGTCACCGCTGGCGTTGCGTTTGCGCTTGGAACCTGCTATTGCCATGGTGAAGGAGTCGCATGATGTCAAGGATGACGGCGATGATGACGAGGATGATGAAGAAAGGGTGCGGGAAGGTTGGCGAGGAGCGTCAGAGGTCTTGTGTTTCTTGGAAGGGGGTGCGTGGTCATCGTCGGAGGTGTACGGCGAAGGAGCAGCGTAATTGTGCTGCTGCTGGTGGACCGAGCTCTGCTTCAGGATCAGCTCTTGACCGTAACCGGTTGACCCCACTGATCCCCGGTTGCTAACGAATCGGCTCACGACGCCAGATGACACCACGCCCCCGGAAGTGATACCCGTCTTCGGCCGTACTGAGATCGTGACCGTGCCGGTGGCCAAGGGCGACAAGCCACGCCGCTTCTCCACAGTGACCACATCTATCTCTTCGCCGTCCGAGTCGTCTTCGCCCTCCTCCTCATCTTCATCCTCCTCCTCTTCATCATCGTCTTCATCTTTTGGGAAAGGAAAACAGAAGAGTGAGTTAGTTAATTGTTCTGACTCACCAACTATAGGAACTATATCACCTGTGTGTGTGTGTCTGTGTGTGTGTGTGTACATTTTACTATAATTACCAGTACCAGAAGTCCTCATAAGAATAGTAAACCAACAACATTTTTGCCAGTCCTCACTTGTAAAAAGGCTATTTTAGGCTTTGTTAGGTTTAGGGTTAGAATTAGGTTTAGGTTTAGGATTAGGGTTAGGGATTAGGGTAAGGGTAAGGGTTAGGGAAAATTGGATTTTGAATGGGAATCAATTGTTGGTCCAAAAGATAGCTGTGTGTGTGTGTGTGTGTGTGTGTGTGTGTCTTTCTGCCTCCATGAGTGTGTGTATGCGTGTGCGCACCAATGCGTCTGTGTGTGTGTGGGAGCAGTGAGATCATTGCTCAACTCTCTGCTCTCTGTTTGCACAAGGAGAGTACTCTTAATGCTTACTGTCAGTCACCTATAGCACTAATCTAGTCCACAGGCGTTATACATTTTTCCATGCTTCATCTGACTGACTTGTAGGCAAGCTTTATTCTTTGTTTTCAGTCATTCTTTGGCCTTTTCTGCTCATCTTTACCCACTACAGTCCTATCTTCCTAACCTTACTGCATTTTGCACTACATTTGCACTCTGTATATAGATTTTCTATTGTGTTATTGACTGTACGTTTGTTTACTGTGTAACTCTGTGTTGTTTTTTTGTCGCACTGCTTTGCTTTGTCTTGGTCAGGTCGCAGTTGTAAATGAGAACTTGTTCTCAACTGACCTACCTGGTTAAATAAAAAAAATAAAAAAATACAGAAATGTTTGAGTTGTGTCCATGTTCTCTCTCTCTTGAAAAGGTTTTGGCAGCACCAGTTGGCCAGTTACTGATGATGAAATGGGATATGCAAAGCATTTAAAAGTCATAATTCCTGATCGGTTTTAACTTGAGGGATTTCAAAAAAGTAATTTTGCTAATTTCATAATTTAACGCCTTCTTTATCTTCATTACACCTAAGCTGGTATATAACTGACGCTACTTATCACAAGACTTTAAAAAAATATATAATGTGTAAACTTAAATAAATAAATAAAAATAATAATGCGTAGGCCTCTTTGAAGCTGTAAGAAGAGGAACACAGTCGTAAGCAGTTAGTGATTGAGGCAGCAGCCCCAGTTAAAATGCCTTTGTGATAATGGCTATCATTATCAGCTTAGTCGTTCGTAAAGCAGTGTGGCATTTTACAGCTTACAGTAACCCACTTCTGACGCCTAGACCCTCCGGAGGCCGTCTAACACACACAAGCACACACACACAGAGAAGTTGGCACAGGAATCAAAACAGAACCACAGCACAGACTCAGCTGGGTGGTAAGGGGGTGTGTCTCGCCTCTCCCTCTCTTTTCCGCTTAACCTCTCTTCTCCCTTCCCTCTCATCTCCCCCTCTCTCTCTAGACAGACCACATGTGAAGCTGAGACAGCCTGGGTGATTTGATATCTGGCTCACTGGGAAAGTGGGTCGTACTAGTAGTGAGTGAGTAAGTGATTGAGTGAGTGAGTACTAGTGAATCTCTAAGGGGTAAATGTCAATAGTCTGAAGTGGCATCCTTTCGTCTCCTTTCCGTGTCCTATATTGATGTGAAAGAGATGGTCTGGTGAAAGCCAGCACCTGGTTGTCAGATATCCACCATTTTGCTCAAAGTTCCTTTATTTTCCAAAATATCAGTGCAGATGAAGTGGATATGGTGAAGAGAGGGAGTAACTTTAGACTATGGAGGGGTATCCTTCATTGTTTTAAATGAATAATGTACAGATAAACATGTCACAGGTGCCTTTGGCTTCCAGGCATACTGTAGGCTTTCTAAGTGTTGTATATATCAACATTTGATTTTAGAGTCATCCCATGATCTGCTATTGGGTGCCAAATGCAGAAGGCCTATTCTGTGCCCATGGGGCTTGAACATGGATAGGATATCTGTTGGTATCTATAGTGACACTGTATAATTCTGCCTTTAAATTCTGCAGTGCGTCTACTACTCTTTTTGATGGCAAGGTGAGGAAAGGCATGGAAAGGAGAGAGATGCGACTTAACGCTGTGAGCAGAAGAGGCCCCTGCAAACAGTTTTATCTGCAGGCTGGCGGGGCGGGGGAACTTGGCGTGATCGGATCACAGGCTTTCAAGCCTAGGCGCTGGAGCGGCGCCAGAGAGACAGCTGTCGAGATGGGAGCGCCTGTTCAAAGCTGTCAGGCCCCTAAAGAAACAGGCCCTCCTCCCCTTCTCTCCAGCTATCTTTCTTTCGCCAGCGGGTCGTTCGGAGGGGGTGTGCTTTTGGCAAGGCTCTATAGCTCAAGCCTCCAGCCGGCGCTGCCCAGTTGGAGGTCTCTTTTTTTTACTACCGTTTCGCAGGCGTCACAAAAGAGCTCTAGTAACGTCTCACGTGAGTTTTTCGTACCAGAGTTCCATGCCAAATGCCAAACTATACATTTATGCTGAACGAAAGTTATCCTGTTATTAGAGGTTTAATTGTACACTTTGTTGTTATCACCGACCCCCCCCCCCCCCTTTCCGAAACACACCCACACCACACACATCCTCAACACTGAACACAATAGTTGCTATAAATGGCTTTTTACATAATGCTGTCTATGTATAGTTCATACTAGTATGGATGGCATTCGTTGAATATGTAAGAAGCAATTTCACACCCACGGAGCCCTAGTTATTTCCATAATCCTTGCGTAAAGTGTGTAATCATAACGTCCAACGAACCGTTAAACAAGGCACCTTATCAAGTAGTCAGTTTACTTAGCACGTTCTCGAATGGGACTGTCTGACTGCGCCGAGTACATCGCCTTATACAACCCGTGTGTCTATATGTTCGGTGTCAACTGGATCTAAATTCGTAATGAACACAATCCTCCAATTGTACTGCCATCTGCCGGATGAAGCGTCTGCCTATTACATAAACCCTCTAGTTCACTGTTGCACAACCACTCACCGCCATCGCTGTGTATGTGTATGTGGAATGTAACAAGGTAATCCGATTCTGGTCCAGTCATATGAACTCTTAACTTCCAATCACCCCAATTACCATTAGCCTAACAATAAAATAATAAGAAGAATAGCCTAGTAATAATGCCATTGTATTTTATGAAGAATGACGTCAATTCAACAAACTAAAACTGAGTTTGAGCATTTGTATTGAGGTATTAGGCTATTAGTTGTTGTACTGTAGGCTACTGTAATCAAAACGAATGGTCTTGAGCGCATGCATCCTCGCCGAAGGTATTCGCTTACCGGAGTCGCTCTGAGTTTCATTGACGCTACAATGGGCAGTAGAGGTGGGGACGGTCCCACGTGGACATCTGCTGCTGGTGCTTCTGTAGCTACCGTTTCTTTTGTTGACAGGGAAGGGGAAGACTATCGTGGGGTCCACGCAATCCGACACGGAGCGGCTCAGCTCAGGCTCCTTGGTGGTGATGATGGCGGCGGTAGTAACATTTTTACTAACTGCACAGGCAGCCGCGGTGGAAATGGCTTTGCCTAGCTTCTCTGTAACCACCCTCTCTAGCTTTTCTCTGGCAGAGAAGCCACTCCACATACAGTCCTGAATGATGATGGAGTTTGGGTTATTATTCAAAGCGGAGCCGCCGAACAGGTCCCCATCCGACGCACCCCAAATGTCTTCATCGGGCAGGAGCAGGAGCTCCGAGGTCCAGTCGCACCCCAGCGGGTCGCCTAATCCAAAACCCATGGGACCTGCTGCCGAGTCACCCCAGTCCCCCACAGACGCCGAGGCCAGCTCCCCGGGTAGCGCCGCTCGGCTCGGGGAGAGGGGCGGCGTAGGCAGCAACTCAAATTTCTTCCAGATGTCCTCTCCGGGAGGCGCAGAGTCGGGACCGCAGAAATAGAAGTCATCCTCGTCTGGATAGAAGCAGGGTTGTAGAGAGTCAAACTCCATGTCGGAATTTTTACTTATAATCGCCGGCATTCTATCCCACACTTGGAAAGCCTGCAGAGAAAGACAAGGAGATAGTTTAGACACAATGGAATACGGCACACACACACCTCCATAAAGTTCCTATCGAAAAGCCCAGATAACTAACACCTTATGTACAACATTATACAGCCAGCCAGCCAATTGCTAAACAGTATTGCAAGTCCTTTGGAAAGAACAGAGGCGAGTTTGAGTAGTGTGTGTAAAATGTGTGTGACCCTGACTGGCAAGAAGTCACCTTTCCGCTATGACGGTGTTCTTGGCGTATTATTCAAACAAGAATACCACAGTGAGCAATTATAACTATTAAAACGCATATATATTCTAAGTCCCATGATAATCGTATTCGTTTAAAGGGTGACCATTTGGGAGTCAAAACAGAGTCAATAAAATAGGCGACACTTTCACCCTAAAAAGAAAGATGCTCACCTCGCGTTGACTGAGGTTCTGGTGTGAGTCGTGTGTTGTCTCGTCACTCTCTCTCGCAGTTCAGTGATAAACTATAGGAGCACACATCTACTCTTGTGTCGCGCAGACAGATCTCTGACACACATTGTATGGGCTGCGGAGTGTTATAGCCTACACTCCAATCTATCTGTGTTTGTTGGAGGGGAGCTCCACCCACAGAGGGGCGGGGAGGGGCCGAGCTTGGTAGACGGCGAGAGAGGCAGACGGGCATGCAGGCTGGCTCGCTGTGTAGCTTTCTATAGCTCACGACGGGCTCCAATCCCTCCCCAGAGAATAGATATTACATTATCATCCCTTACCCTCCATTATGGCTAATTTCCTCCCCTTTTCAGAAATGGGTAGGGGTGAATTATGGGCAAATGCATAGGATACACATAATTGTATGTATAAAGGCTATATAGCACAATTATCTATATCACAATTATTTCTTATCCAACCTCTAAAATACATGTGATGGAAATTCTATTTGTTTAAGATAATCATATCTGCTCTTATACTGTCTTGTTATAACAGGGAAGGCCCGATGGCCTGGCGCATTGCTGAGTCCTAGAGCTAAGCCCAACTCTCACCATTGTCAGGGGGCATTGAGGTAACTGAATAGCTGGATAAAAAAGTCGGGATAACTGCGCCCTCAAGTGGACAAGATTAAAACATGAGCCCGAGCGTTTCAACAGATTAAGCGCTGTTATAGGTTATGTGCGGTAAATTGTCGAACCATGAGTTGAAGGCGAAATACGGATTTTGTTCTTTATAGTGAATAATGAACCTGTTGTTTATAACCACTACTTACATTAAACACACCTATAGGCCTACATCGAGTTTATAGGCTACACGTTTATAGCAATCATCATAACATTCTTTGTCTTTGTCTACACACCTCCATGGTGCAGGATCAGTTGTGCTCAGGCCTTTGTATGGCAGTCGTTGATGTAGAAGTCACCCCCATTCCCTTATTCTAATAACAGTTTTGCAGGAATGTATATGTAATTGCACGCACACGCTTGGCGCATTGACACAGGCACATATACAGTGCATTCGGAAAGTATTCAGACCCCTTCCCTTTTTCCACATTTTGTTGTTACAGTCTTATTCTAAAATATTTTTTTTCCTCATCAATCTACAAACAAAAAATGTCTGCAGCATTGAAGGTCCCCAAGAACACACTGGCCTCCATCATGATTCAATTGAAGACGTTTGGAACCACCAAGACTCTTCCTAGAGCTGGCCGCTGGGCCGAACTGAGCAATCGGTGAAAAATGGGCCTTGGTCAGGGAGGTGACAAAGAACCCAATGGTGAATCTGACAGAGCTCCAGAGTTCCTCTGTGGAGATTGGAGAATCTTGCAGAAGGTCAACCATCACTGCAGCACTCCACCAATCAGGCCTTTATGGTAGAATGACCAGACGGAAGCCACTCCTCATTAAAATAATTGTGCAGCTACGCTTCAAAATGTGGAAAAAGGGGTCTGAATACTTTCCGAATGTACTGTATATCTCACTGAGCAAAAACTAGTTGAATGAACCTTGTTTCCATATAATTTCAACCAAATTAATCTATGTGATGACATTGAATCAATCAAAAGTAATTAACATAAGGGCAATTCATCTTTTTTTTAACCTAACTTTTAACCTAAATTCAATGACACTTTCTGTGGATTTCACATACCAAATGTAAATCAAAACTAGACATTGAACTAATGTCTGTGCCCAGTGGGATGCCTTGACATCAACTACTTTAGATAAACCTTTTTGGTTACTTTCCAATCAAATGCCAAAAGAAATGACACATACGCTTGTTCTATTCCATATTTGTTTTACCCGAAATCGCAAAGAGGACCTTTCCATATATGAGGATATAGACAAATACATATAAATACATGTATTTTGTGCCATTTGAAGTCACTGAAAAATAAAACATGCAGTAAATTCTTTGATATTGTTGATATGTAGCAGTGAAAGAAAACCTTTCCGTATACAATTACAGAAAAATACATGTAGGTACATGCATATCCTTATTTTCAATTACTATTAAACTACCACTAGGCCTACTGTATTATAATCCTATGCAGTCAATCAAGCTTAGATATTGTTGAAGAGTTGTGATCAGAAGCAGTGGTGTGAGACGATAGGGAGGGTGACGACTCACAGCTCAGATCAGTGCAAGAGGAGTGGGAACTGGCAACTATTTGTAAGGGACAGGGTTCAGTTTCCTGGGAATACTGACCCGGAACGTCGGATCCGTGGGATTGGAGGCAGGATGGGAGCTGTGATGTGATGTTCTCTCTTGTTTTCCCGAACCACTGCTCCGACTGTGACCCAACAGGAACAGCTTCCTGTGTGAGAGCAGCGAGGACAGAGAGTGGGAGTGAGAACCCGAGAGAGGGGGAGGGAGAAAGGTAAAGGGAGGGAGAGAGAGGGGTAGAGAGAGAAAGAAAGAAGTGAGAGAAGAGAGAGTGAGAGAGAGCAGACAGAGAGAGAAGAGGGAGTGAGGGAAAAGGATAGAGAGAGAGAGAGGGAGACTGTGAAGTCATTTTCCCCAGGGAATGGGAGAGGGAAGTGAAGAAGAGTATAAACTGGTCCAACAGAGAATGGAGGGAAAGAAAGATGGAGGGATAGCGGGCATCGATCAGCACCTTTGGTCTATCTTGACATAGGATAAGGCGTGTGTGTGTGTGTGTGTGTGTGTGTGTGTGTGTGTGTGTCTTCACCATGGAAAGGGGGCGGTGGTGGTGGAACATCTATAATTTGGGTTACACTACGACTCATCCACATTCACCTCATCAAACCAAAATGACAGACTGCACTCTTGTGCATTATATGATTGCAATGTTAGGCTGATGTTTGAATTTGATTTGAACGTATGACATTAAATAAATAGACGCTATTTCATGTCTAACGCAAGAATCAGACTGGTATCACACACACACGCACGCACACACAACAAGCGCACACGCGCGTGCAGGCACACACACACAAAACAAACGGTACCGAAGTGCCAAGTCTAGGTCCAAAAGGCTCCTTAACAGCTTCTACCCCCAAGCCATAAGACTGCTGAACAGTTAATCAAATGGCTACCCGGACTATTTGCAATTACCCCCTTTTTTATGCTTCTGCTATTGTTTATTATCTATGCATAGTCACTTTACCTCTACCTACATGCACATAAGACCTCAATTACCTCGACTAACCCGTACCCCCGCACATTGACTCGGTACAAGTATAGCAAATATTTTCTTACTCTGCATTGTTAATTAAGGGCTTTTAAGTAAGCATTTCACGGTAAGGTCTGTTGTATCCGGCGCATGTGACATTTTGATTTGATTTGATTTGACAACATATAAGAAAATACACTTTAAAAACAGCTCAGGCTCATGGATGGTTAAGCAATTGGGCCAGTTTGTATAAAAGATTCAAAAGTCAACGTGTTTAGATGGAAAAACAAAAAAAACAATGACATGTCACCCGGCTGTGAAGACAAGTATAGAGAAACCGTGGTTTCAGATGTGGGGCTAAAACTAAACGCTACATTCATTCAGGTCAGGAACAGGGTTTTAAAAAAAGAGCTACAGGTCTACAAAAGCAGGGCTACAAGTTACAGTTATAGTTATAATAGTAATGCATTTTATTGGTATTCATTGAAGTGCACAGGGTTAGGAGGATTACACACCATAGAGAGAGCTCAGAGTGCATGAAATCTGGGAAACACATTAGGACTTGTCTTCTTCTTTAATCATCTGGGCTGTCAGTAGCAGTGGCATCTCCCTCCTAAAACAAGTCTCTCTACTTGTCTCTGCCACCACACACCATTAGATTTCTGCCACTCACACGCACTCACATGCCAAAATTATGAATATTTCTTCTTCTTCTTCTTCTTCTTCTTCTTCTTCTTGTACTCACACATTTTTAAACATGTTTTTTACAATAAGATAGATTTTTCGGCAGGGACATATACAGGATTGTACCCTCCACAACTTAACCTTCACTCAAGATCAAAACTTCAAACCTATAACCTACTTTTGGAACAATATTTACCTGGAAAATTCTATCAAGGATTTAATTTTCCCAAACTATTTTAGGGTGCTCTGGCAATCAAAATCCTGAGATCCTGGAATCTGATACAATTTCAACTAGCACTAAGGTGTTAAGAGAGGTGTCGAATCCTTTGAAGCTGTTCAGAGGCCATCCACTGCCATTTTCTTCAAGCAAGTACCCCCAACCACACTTCCCACGTGTGAAGCGAGAGATCCAGAGGCTTGAAGCCCCCTCCTGCTGTTCAGAGCCCATTCACTGGCATTTTTCCTCCAACACACAGGTTGGATTTGCTGATTTTAAGTATTAAACTTTCAAATAACTCTTTGTTGACTGTTGCTGGGTGCTATCGTCCTCCATCAGCACTGGCCTGTACCCTACCTGCCCTAAGCTCTCTCTTGGCCCCTTACACTAAGTCTGAATTTGTCCTGCTAGGTGACCTAAACTGGGACATGCTTAAACCACCTGACCAGGTCCTAAAGCAATGGGACTCCCTAAATCTTTCTCAGATTATTAGCAATCCCACAAGGTATGACTCCAAACACCCAGAAAAGGCTACTCTTCTTGATGTTATCCTCACAAATAATCCTGATAGGTATCAGTCTGGAGTTTTCTGTAATGACGTTAGTGATCACTGTTTTACAGTCTGTGTTCGTAATGGCTGCTCAGTGAAACGACCTGTCCTGATTAGTCATAGATGCTTTCTAAAAAACATTAAAGAGCCTTCCTTCATGAACTGGCTTCTGTAAAATGGAATAGAATCAGCTTGATCCCCTCTGTCAAAGACATGGTTCATATGAATGGACTCAAGGCGCTGAGCAGTAGAATGAAGACATTACTTTTATGAGTAAGCAAAATAACAAAGGAGAGAACAAATCCACAAACTGATGTGCGACACGCACAAACAGAGAACCACACACAGGTGGGCACAATAATGAACTTAAATAGGATCCCCAATTAGAGACAACGTATGGCAGCTGCCTCTAATTGGGGACCAACAAAACATAGTTGCCACTAGGCATCCCTAACATCAGGACCTATTGTTAACAAACACGCCCCCATAAAGAAAAAGAGAATAAAAAACAGGTTCAGCTCCTGGTTTGACCGTGATCTTGCAGAGTTACTCCACCTCAAGAATTGCATTTGGCTAAAGGCCCGGCACATGCTTACTCAGGTTGACTGGCTCTCATTCAGGCAAATGAGAAATAAGTGCACTCAGGCTGTCCGGAAGGCCAAAGTTAGTTACTTTAAGGAGCAGTTCTCTCTCTGTGGGTCTAACCCCAAGAAATTCTGGAAAACGGTTAAAGACCTGGAGAATAAACCCTCCTCCTCACACCTGCCCATGTCCCTTAAAGTTGATGATGTGGTTGTTACTGACAAGAAGCACATGGCTGAGCTCTTTAATCAACACTTCATTAAGTCAGGATTCCTATTTGACTCAGCCAAGCCTCCTTGCCCATTCAACATTTCCTCATCTTCCACCCCTAATGCAACTAACCCAGATGCTTCTCCCTCTTTTTCCCCTGCCCCGCTACAAAGTTTTCCCCTGGAGGCAGTTACTGAGTCCTAGGTACTAAAGGAGCTCCTGAAACTTGACCCCAAAAAACCATCTGGGTCAGATAGTTTAGACCCTTTCTTCTTTAAGGTTGCTGCCCCTATCATCGCCAAGCCTATCTCCAACCTTTTTAACCTGTCTCTCTATTCTGGGGAGGTTCCCATTGTTTGGAAGCAGCCACAGTTAGTCCTTTATTTAAAAGGGGGAGATCAAATTGATCCTAACTGTTATAGACCTATTTCTATTTTGCCCTGTTTATCAAAAGTGTTGGAAAAATGTGTCAATAATCAACTGACTGGCTTTCTTGATGTCTATAGTATTCTCTCTGGTATGCAATCTGGTTTCCGCTCAGGTTATGGATGTGCCACTGCAACCTTAAAGGCCCTCAATGATGTCACCACTGCCCTTGATTCTAAGCAATGTTGTGCTGCTATTTTTATCGACTTGGCCAAAGCTTTTGATACGGTAGACCATTCCATTCTTGTGGTCCGGCTAAGAGTATTGGTGTCTCTGAGGGGTCTTTTGGTCTGGTTTGCTAACTACCTCTCTCAAAAAGTGCAGTGTATTAAGTCAGAAAATCTGCTGTCTCAGCTTGCCTGTCACCAAGGGAGTACCCCAAGGCTAACATAGCTCAGACAGCAGGAAGCTCTCTCATCCATTTATATGCAGATACTCAGCTGGATTTTGTGTTAAATTCTCTACAACAAAGATTTCTTAGTGTCCTACAAGCTTTCTCTACCCTTAACTTTGTTCTGAACACCTCCAAAACAAATGTGGTTTGGTAAGAAACCAAATGTAAATAGCCCATCCTACTACCTCATCCCCATATTTATTTATTTTTAACTTCCGCTCAATTTTGCACTCCAGTATCTCTATTTGCACATCTTCATTTGCACATTCCATCATTCCAGTGATTATGCTAATCTGTCATTTATTTCGCCACTATGGCGTTTTTATTGTCTTCCTAACCTTACTGCATTTTGCACTACATTTGCACTCTGTATATAGATTTTCTATTGTGTTGACTGTACGTTTCTTAATTTCCCATGTGTAACTCTGTGTTGTTGTTTTTTGTCGCACTGCCTTGCTTTGTCTTGGCCAGGTCGCAGTTGCAAATGAGAACTTGTTCTCAACTGACCTACCTGGTTAAATAAAGGTGAAAAAAAGAAAAAAAAAAGAAGAATGCCCCTCTCCTCACAGGTGCGATTACTACCTCTGAGGGTTTAGAGCTTGAGGTAGTCACCTCATACAAGTACTTGGGAGTATGGCTAGACGGTACACTGTCCTTCTCTCAGCACATATCAAAGCTGCAGGCTAAAGTTAAATCTAGACTTGGTTTCCTCTATCGTAATCGCTCCTCTTTCACCCCACCTGCCAAACTAACACTGATTCAGATGACCATTCTACCCATGCTAGATTACGGAGACATAATTTATAGATCGGTAGTGAAGCCACTGTCCACATAAAACGGTAAAGACCCTCATCATACCGAGTTCTCATTGTTTTAGAACAAATATTTTGACACTGAATAAAGCCAACATATCCTGTGATTTCATGTTTCTGTATTAGCAAAAACATTGTCATCATTTGTACCCCTTTTACACCCCTGCTGACATACCCCTACTAGCTAACCACTAGTAGCCTTGAAACACATCACTTATTAGCAGTTCAGCACATCAGCATTTCTCATACTTTTACACAAAACCAAGATAAACCTTTACCATCATAGTAAACATTGAACATCTATAACCAAACTGGCTAAAACTCTGTTGTTGGCCAATGGTAGCTATAGCTAGCCACATGCTAACCTGAGTGCTAACATTACTAACGTTACTAGCAGCAGTAACAGTAAATCCATGTATAATTGTAAACACAAACATTGGCTACCATGACATCCTGCAAGTTAAATCGGCCAATAAAGATCAAGAAATTCAGCAAAAATAAAGACATACCTTGAAATAAACAATGACATTTCTACGATTGGTGTTTGACCATTCATTTCGTCAAAACGTGCAGTGTTGATGGAGTTGATGATTCCATCCCCAAACACCATGCTAGATCCGAGTGGGCCAGTAAGTTTTTCATGGCCTGGTGCACTTAGCTGGCTATCCTCGTGTTTTATCATCTACTAGCAACATAACATTACCAACTCTTTGGGCACTTTAGTACCTACTTACCAGATTCACTTCCATCACCAAGTGTGTTCCTTTATTTACTTAAAAGGTGCAATGTATTGTTGGTATAGGAGTTTTTTGTCAATGTTATTCAAATTGCGACCAAAGAAGGGTATAATTAAATGTTTTTATAAACATTTTCGTAAAATATATACAGTGGGGAGAACAAGTATTTGATACACTGCCGATTTTGCAGGTTTTCCTACTTACAAAGCATGTAGAGGTCTGTAATTTTTATCATAGGTACACTTCAACTGTGAGAGACGGAATCTAAAACAAAAATCCAGAAAATCACATTGCATGATTTTTAAATAATTAATTTTCATTTTATTGCATGACATAAGTATTTGATCACCTACCAACCAGTAAGAATTCCCGGCTCTCACAGACCTGTTAGTTTTTCTTTAAGAAGCCCTCCTGTTCTCCACTCATTACCTGTATTAACTGCACCTGTTTGAACTCGTTACCTGTATGAAAGACACCTGTCCACACACTCAATCAAACAGACTCCAGCCTCTCCACAATGGCCAAGACCAGAGAGCTGTGTAAGGACATCAGGGATAAAATCGTAGACCTGCACAAGGATGGGATGGGCTACAGGACAATAGGCAAGCAGCTTGGTGAGAAGGCAACAACTGTTGGCGCAATTATTAGAAAATGGAAGAAGTTCAAGATGACGGTCAATCTCCCTCGGTCTGGGGTACCATGCAAGATCTCACCTCGTGGGGCATCAATGATCATGAGGAAGGTGAGGGATCAGCCCAGAACTACACGGCAGGACCTGGTCAATGACCTGAAGAGAGCTGGGACCACAGTCTCAAAGAAAACCATTAGTAACACACTACGCCGTCATGGATTAAAATCCTGCAGCAAACTCAAGGTCCCCCTGCTCAAGCCAGCGCATGTCCAGGCCCGTCTGAAGTTTGCCAATGACCATCTGGATGATCCAGAGGAGGAATGGGAGAAGGTCATGTGGTCTGATGAGACAAAAATAGAGCTTTTTGGTCTAAACTCCACTCGCCGTGTTTGGAGGAAGAAGAAGGATGAATACAACCCCAAGAACACCATCCCAACCGTGAAGCATGGAGGTGGAAACATCATTCTTTGGGGATGCTTTTCTTTGGGGACAGGACGACTGCACCGTATTGAGGGGAGGATGGATGGGGCCATGTATCGCGAGATCTTGGCCAACAACCTCCTTCCCTCAGTAAGAGCATTGAAGATGGGTGGCTGGGTCTTCCAGCATGACAACGACCCGAAACACACAGCCAGGGAAACTAAGGAGTGGCTCCGTAAGAAGCATCTCAAGGTCCTGGAGTGGCCTAGCCAGTCTCCAGACCTGAACCCAATAGAAAATCTTTGGAGGGAGCTGAAAGTCTGTATTGCCCAGCGACAGCCCCGAAACCTGAAGGATCTGGAGAAGGTCTGTATGGAGGAGTGGGCCAAAATCCCTGCTGCAGTGTGTGCAAACCTGGTCAAGAACTACAGGAAACGTATGATCTCTGTAATTGCAAAAAAAGGTTTCTGTACCAAATATTAAGTTCTGCTTTTCTGATGTATCAAATACTTATGTCATGCAATAAAATGCAAAGGAATTACTTAAAAATCATACAGTGTGATTTTCTGGATTTTTGTTTTAGATTCCGTCACTCACAGTTGAAGAGTACCTATGATAAAAATTACAGACTTCTACATGCTTTGTAAGTGGGAAAACCTGCAAAATCGGCAGTGTATCAAATACTTGTTCTCCCCACTGTATTTACCTTGAAGGACAAATGTCAGATTTTGATAGATTTTTGGTACTTTGGCATTGCTTTTGTTGTTGAACTCTTGTTTCAACTACAAACTTCCTAGGAATCCAGTTTGGAAGATGAGTTTGTCGTAAACATCACATACATGTCAGAGGCGTTCACAGTCACAGGTTCCAAACCCACCAGGATCTGATAGCAAAACTGAATCATGGACAAAGCAGTTTTTTGGCTTGATTCGTTGCCAGACAGGACTTCACATGGACTGCGTCCCAGATGGCTACACTTCTCTATATAGTGTACTACTTTTGACCAGAGCCCTATGAGTAACAAGAAACTAACAAAGCTGTTAGGATTTCGAAGATCCAAAATACCTTCAGATACAATACATTATTGTATGATTCAGTCTTTCCTCAGTAATTCAATGTAATTATTCAATGTTTGTGGACAGACTGATATGATAGATATCATGGATGCAGAAAAATGTTGCTTTCCCATCTAGTTTATTTTGGGATGCTGGTTTCCCATCAAATCAAGTTATTTTGGGAGGAATGCACTTGGTGAGAAACCAGGCCGATTAAACAACCCAACATGTTTTTGATAATATTTAAGTTCAGCTTGGATGCATATTTTATGTGGTGGAAATATTATCAGCTTTTATGATGCTGATAAAGATAGCACCACCACCTTTACAGACGGTCTCTAAAAGTATATGCATTCTCTCAAGATGCTAAAAGAAATCAATCATATTTCTTTACTCCTGTTTCCTAGTCAAAATTTACATTTGGTGTATCATTTTACTGCAAGAAAAATTCTAAATAAATAAATAAAAAACACATTTTATAACTATCTTTTACCACTTCACCAAATCTTTCCCTAACTTTGGGCTACTTTTCTGGCCCTCCCTTCTATTTATTTTCAACTCTCCATTTTGCAGCTTTTCTGTTATTGAATGAACTCCGTCCATTTTGCCTCAGTAGATCGATGTTAACTTTTTCTGCCCAAGTTTCCAAAAGCATTTGGCAATTGGAGTGTATTTTGCATGCTACAGTAAGGCTCTAGGCTACGCTCTAATGCCAGATAAAAAGAATGAAAGAAAAACCTAATATGAATTGCACAAGTATTAAACATTTATTGATTTTTAATGCATTGTTTTCTTTTTATTTAACCCGCCCGCTTCTGCTGTCTTTGACCCCCCCCCCCCCCCCAAACACACACACACATGCACAAACACTCACATACACACACACGCAAAGCTGTCTCCCCACTGAGAATTTACACGCAACGTTTTAAAGTCAGGTGAAATGTTTCTCCCAGTTAGAAGTACGTTTTTAAAGGGGACATATTTCACCGTGACACGACGTCTAAGCGACTGGAGAAAAGCTGAATGTGATCGTAAAAGCTGAATGTGATCGTAAATGATCCGGGAGCGTCTGGTAAACATGGATCCGATGGTGATTTCTCCTGTCAGGTTGTTAATCCATTACTGTTATTGATCTCCCATTGACCGTAGACCGGGCAGTCTAATGACGTTCACCTTCAGGGCCACCTCCATTGATTCAATTCACAGTCCGACCAGATCCAACAAACAAACTAATCTCAAAGTGTCAAACAAACAAATCAATCAAATGAATAAATAAACATAAATCAATCACCCAAACAAACAAAAAAATACAAAACCTATAATTCAATAATCTTGAATCATAAAAATCATATGATTGGGCGGCAGGTAGCCTAGTGGTTACGGTATTTTGCCAGTAACCGAAAGGTTGCAGGATCGAATCCCCGAGCTGACAAGGTAAATAATCTGTCGTTCTGCCCCTGAAGGCAGTTAGCAAACTGTTCCCCGGTAGGCCGTCATTGTAAATAGGAATTTGTTCTTAACTGACTTGCCTAGTTAAATAAAGGTTTAAATAAAAAAAATCCCCCCCAAAATCATAAATCTTACGTTATTGAAAATATCAAGACTTACACAGAAAATTGTTAATAAATACAATGTCTTAACAGTAAGTGAAAATACATATAAAAAAAACATTGGCTGTAATTTCTATTTGGTTGAATTTTTATTAGCTCACATAACTTCTATTATCTAGGAAATTGACACGATTTAATGCCGGAAATTGCCTCCGTGGTTCCATTCCATCATTAACAAACGATCAGGACTCCGTATTAGGATATCACTTTCCATTCAGACCCATGTAGGACGTCTATTCCACGTTGGTTCATCGTTATTTCATTCCTCATAGGGATTAACAGTAACTGCATTACCTCTTCCATCTAAATGTGTGTGTTTGTGTGTGTGTGTGTGTGCATGTGTGTGTTAACTAGTAATACCTGGCCTCATTGGACCACTTTTCATGCCAATGTCATTTGGTTGTGTTTATGAAGGTGTTAGGTAACATTATAATATGAAATGTAAACATCAGTATAGGCGCCAAGCGTGCTTGTAAATAGTGAAAATCAGCACAAAAGCAATAAAGGCATTATAATGAACATACAGTTGCAAGAAAAAGTATGTTAACCCTTTGGGATTACCTGGATTTCTGCGTAAATTGGTCATAAAATTTGATCTGATCTTCATCTAAGTCGCAACAATAGACAAACACAGTATGCTTAAACTAATAACACACAAACAATTATGCGTTATACGTCTTTATTGAACACACCCTGTAAACATTCACAGTGCAGGGTGGGAAAAGTATGTTAACCCTTGGATTTAATAACTGGTTGACCCTCCTTTGGCAGCAATAACCTCAACCAAACGTTTTCTGTAGTTGCGGATCAGACCTGCACAACGGTCAGGAGTAATGTTTGGACCATTCCTCTTTACAAAGCTGTTTCAGTTCAGCAATATTCTTGGGATGTCTGGTGTGAACCGCTCTCTTGAGGTCTTGCCACAGCATGTCAATCGGGTTGAGGTCAGGACTCTGACTGAGCCACTCCAGAAGGTGTATTTTCTTCTGTTGAAGCCATTCTGTTGTTGATTTACTTCTGTGTTTTGGGTCGTTGTCCTGTTGCATCAGCGAACTTCTGTTGAGCTTCAATTGGCGGACAGATAGCCCTACATTCTCCTGCTAAATGTCTTGATAAACGTCCGTCGATGATGGCAAGCTGTCCAGGCCCTGAGTCAGTAAAGTGGCTCCAAACCATGATGCTCCCTCCATCATACTTTACAAATGGGATGAAGTTGATGTTGGTGTGCAGTGCCTTTTTATCTCCACACATAGTGTTGTGTGTTCCTTCCAAACAACTCAACTCTATTTTGCGAACTTTAGACATGCAGCAATGTTTTTTTTGGACAGCAGTGGTTTCTTCCATGGTGTCCTCCCATGAACAACATTCTTGTTTAGTGTATGTATCTAACGTATCTTAGACTCGCCAACAGAGATGTTAGCATGTATGTAAATCTTTAGCTGACACTCTAGGATTCTTCTTAACCTCATTGAGCATTCTGCCCTGTCCTCTTGCAGTCATCTTTGCAGGGCGGCCACTCCTAGGGAGAGTAGCAACAGTGCTGAACTTTCTCAATTTAAAGACATTTTGTCTTACCGTGAACATCAAGGCTTTTAGAGATATTTTTGTAACCCTTTCCAGCTTTGTGCAAGTCAACAATTCTTAATATTTGGTCTTCTGAGATCTCTTCTGTTTGAGGCACAGTTCACATCCGGCAATGCTTCTTGTGAATAGCAAACTCACATTTTGTGAGTGTTTTTTATAAGGCAGGGCAGCTCTAACCTACATCTCTACTCTCGTCTCATTGATTGGACTCCAGGTTAACTGACAACTGACTCCAATTTGCTTTTGTAGAAGTCATTAGCCTAGGGGTTCACATACTTGTTCCAACCTACACTGTGAATGTTTAAATGATGTATTCAATAGAGACAACAAAAACACAATAATGTGTGTGTTATTAGTTTAAGCACACTGTGTTTGTCTATTGTTGTGACTTTGATGAAGATCAGATCAAATTTTATGACAAATTTTT
Organism: Thymallus thymallus; assembly: GCA_023634145.1. Taxonomy (NCBI): domain Eukaryota; kingdom Metazoa; phylum Chordata; class Actinopteri; order Salmoniformes; family Salmonidae; genus Thymallus; species Thymallus thymallus. Next base: position 17,372,347 of record CM042412.1, on the reverse strand, counting down.
ATGCAGAAAAACAAGTGTCGCTATGAAAAAGCAAAAAAATTGTCTATTACTGTCAGTTATTGGACACATTATTTGTGGCCTTACTCTTGCATACAGTATGGTGTGTGTCTTCAAGCAACAGTTGGATCTCATTTAGCTCTTATCCCTTGTCCTAACAGTCTCCACAAATCTTTGTCACTTTCACTTGATTGCACACTTCCCACAAACAAGTTCTTGCTGCTGAAACCAGTGTCCTTGGTTCTGTTCTGAGTGCTTCTGTCCACAGGGCCGGCTATAGCCTCTCGGTGGCCCTAAACACGATTTGGTTGGGAGGGCACCCACCTCGCGGCAAAATATTTTAGTGTCCCTTCACTTGACGGTGGAGAGAAAAATACATTTTGCAGAGAGTATATTTAACTATTTGACAACAAATTTAATCCAATTCTACTCATTTTTCCATGTGGCAAAGAGAACAATTTTGCAGTTTTACAGCTAATTTCCAAATATTCTAATTTCTAAATATTCTTCACATTTTGCCATGCCTTATGTCATGTTAACATGATATATGAGTGAGAATGACAAACAAAATCAATGGGGCCACCCTGGAGGTCAGGGCCCCTGGGCACGTTCCCCATTTGTGACTTGTTTCAGGAAACTAGGCATATGTTGCGGGTCACTTCTTCACAGGAGAGTATGATAGCTAAAGAGATGGAGAAAACACCTGTCTCCGGATTTCATTTTCAAACTAAGGGCAACCATGGCATCCTTGACAGGCAGACGCGTCCATCATGAATGATGTATACGGGTAAGATAGTCTAGCTAGCTATATTTTCAGATATTACACGTTTCTAATTTTGACAGAAAGTGGTTTCATTTCAAGTTAAAGTGTACTGTTAGCTAGCTAGCTAAAGTTACATGTATGATATTATTATTTGTATCTCAGAGCCATTTGCTTGCTAACATTCATGCAGGTTAGTGACTTCATGAGTTGGGATTATGGTTCATTGTTTAGCTAACTAGTTAGCTAACTAGTCACCAACACTCTGGATAACATGAAACCTAACCAACAATGATGATTGCATTAAATGAGAGAACATCCCACTGACCATTTTACTCACACTAGCAGAGCTGGTTAGGCTGTTTTCATATTATGGCATAGTTTGTACATCTCAATTGTCAATTGTTTAAGCAAGTCAGCCACATCAGCTATGATATTTTTTTAAAGGCAGTAAATGAGGTTGATTGAACTGCTTCGATGCTTGACAAGGCTCTGCTGATAGCCAGGTGTAGCAGTGGTAAGGTGTTGGGACTGATGTTGGGACTCTGCTGTTGGGACAGCTTTATGTAGGCCCTAACAGTTTGTGGGCACCGTTTGTCACCGTCATTGTGCAATTAATGTATTGTTTAGTGTTGTGTTGTGGCTTTGCTGGCATGTATCCCACCAAATGTTTTGTTTGTTTGACCCACCAAGATTTATTTGCGAAAATCCCCACTGTGAACCATATTCACAATTTTGTGTCTGGAAGTAGCTAGCAAGCTAGCCAATGTTAGCCGTTAGCTTGGGTGCTTGACTGCCGTTGTGAGATCAGAACGCTCAGATCAACCCTACGTCAAGTGTGCGCTCTGAACACTCCGAGAGCGAAACCAGATGGGTGGGGCTAAAGCTTATTAGGGTGTGAACGATGCTGAATGGGTGTAGACAAAGAAGAGCTCTTCAGTAGGTACCAAAACATTCAAAGGCCATTTTCTCAAAAGTGAGATTACAAGTTTATCAACTTTAAAAGCAGAATTACTTCCCATTGTTCCCTAAAATGCAGTGTAGGATATACCATTTTGTAGCTCTGTTTCTCTGCTTTTATCCAATGTAAAAAAACACAATTTCAAATGTTGCTACATAAGACCAAATCAAGGCGGTCGTCACATTTTTGTGGGGTCGAGAAACAGCAAGGTGGTCAGACAGGGTCCAGCTCCAGGCATAAGCACCCTGTCTGCCCACCTTGCAGTTTCTCCTCCCCAGGAGCTGTGCGCAATTCGGCTTGCGCAGTGGCTTGAGTGGAATCTTGCTGCTGCCTTGGCCCTCATATGTCTCTCAGGTAGCCTGTGTGCCAGACTCAAGATTAAGTCTATCCTGCTCATGGTGTTTGAACAACACGTGTGCGTTGATAGCAGCCAAGGAAAGCATGTTGTAGAACACAGCAACAGGCCAGCATCAACTTCCTCCTTTCAACTAGTACAGCCATGTGATCTGAACACAATAGAATGGCCCACTCTGTTCTTCATTCACAATTGGTGATAACATAATTATTCATTGCTTCTGTTGTTTTGTATGTGAAATTTGTTTATATGTAGTTTAGGTTCAGTTTCGAGGCAATTATCCTTGTGATTAACAACTGGGCATGGGACATTCAACTATTGGAGAAGGAGCGGATCAGGCCGGGGGAAACCATACAAAAAATGACATGCACTCCCGGAAACTGGTTAAAACTCCAGTTCTGTTTGTGATATTAAGATTCTAACATCCACAGTGTGTTATATTGACTTATTTAGGAAAAGTCAAGGATGACTTTAAAAATAGCAGAGTAATTAATCATTTACATTTGTTTTGAGTCATTATGGTGCTCTCTACCTTTCTAGTGTTAATATACAGAATCACAAATAAATCCATGAATATTTCATTTAAGAAGGCCATAAAAAAACATAATACAAGATCAAAAGAACAGAATAGCATGTTTTAAGTTGTGTTTATCTATGCTTAGTAGCCAAGGCTATGGCTGTGCCATGCCAATGAAATCAAATTGTTCGTTTAGCAGACATCACAGGCCTTGCCCTACCGTAGTCAACAAACATATATTTTACAGTAAGAATATAATAGAATATTCCACATTGCAAGTAGCCTACTCACATGAGGAATACATGGAACCATGGTTATTCTATGAAAAAGTTATATTTTGAAACAGAGACCATCTGTTCATTTTGTACAGTTTGGCATAAATAGGTTAATTAGAAACCTTGGAATCTCCTCTTTCTGATAAGGTATAACAATAAAAATGTCTGACCTGTATGGACTTCTGTAGGATTATATGGAAGAAGTGCTATTTGGTGCTTTCTCAATGCGTGCTGCCAATGTACAGTAGGCTGTGAAGGTCATCAGTCTCTTCATTCTCTATTTGACAAATTATAATATTGTTGCCCATCAGACTATTGTCAATTTAATGTTGTCTTTAGGCCACATCTATTATTATTATATGTGTGAAATTAGTTTCAATATAGCTTAGGTGTAGTTTGTTCTCTTACATTAAAAAAATAAACTATTATCTTATTTTAGTATTTACAGTCTATGCGCTTCTGGATCAATCAAATACATTTTCTGACTGATTTTACAATTTGCATTTAGTGTGCTGAGGTTTCTTATGACCGATTTTAACATCATAATTGCATTAATTTAGCACTTTATTGTTTATTATTGAATATTTATACAATTGAAGTATCAATGGTCAGAATGACCATCATTGCCATTCTAGTAGTTATGGAATTATGGCACTCTGAGTGGTTATAGCTAACTGACTAGATGTCAGCACCCTACCCCTATCCGTGGCTCACATACTGCTACGCTTGGCTAGCCAGGTTAGCATGACACTGTGGCAATGCTGACAGGAGGCTAGGCTACACTGACCCGCACCATAAACCATTCAGTTACTATAGCCCAATGGGAGCCATGTTGAGTTTAATGGGTTTTCATGCCAAATAGCTGAACAGCATCAGTATTGCATCAAACTTTGAGTTTACATGCAATTTTCTGTAGTATCCAAATCAAGGATATTTTTACATTAAATTATGAATACTGATCTACTTAATTTAATTGTGTTATTCAAACACTATTGAATTGAGAAATAATAACTATAAATTATTATGTCAGATTGAGAAAACATTTTCAGGTAGACATGTTTCAACTCAATTAGAACAAGTACCTCCCAAATGAATCAATTGTGTCTGTTCTATCTCTTTGAATTGCGTTAGTCCTAACTACTAAATGAAAAAATCACCTCTTTACAATCAAAACTTTTATTTCTTTAACAACGTTATAGCGAAGATTTCAGTATGGAGCTTTGTGCTCCCATCTGCTTCTTGTTCATCCATGACCTTCTCTGCCAGTTCCTAAACCAGCAGTTGGTACAGTAAACTAACCAACAGACCAGATTAACTACAACAACATTCTCAGTAGCATTTTACATTTACATTTTAGTTATTTAGCAGACACTCTTATCCAGAGCAACTTAGTTAGTGCATTCATCTTAAGATAGCTAGGTGGGACAACCACATATGTTACTGATTTCAGGAAACTCAGTATGCAGTGGTGTAAAGTACTTAAGTAAAAATACTTTAAAGTACTACTTAAGTAGTTTCTGGGGGGTATCTGTACTTTACTATTTATATTTTAACTTTACTTTTACGTCACTACATCATTCCTAAAGAAGATAATGTACTTTCCTTACTCCATAAATTTTTCCTGACAGCCAAAAGTACTCGTTACATTTTGAATGCTTAGCAGGACACGCACTTAAAGAGAAAATCCCTGGTCATCCATACTGGATTTGATCTGGCGGACTCACTAAACACAAAGGCATTGTTTGTAAATTATGTCTGAGTGTTGAAGTGTGCCCCTGGCTATCAGTAAATTTAAAAAACAAGAAAATGGTGCCGTCTGATTTGCTTAATATAAGACATTTGAAATTACTTATACTTTTACTTTTGACACTTAAGTATATTTTAGCAATTACATTTAATTTTGATACTTAAGTGTATTTGAAATCAAATACTTTTAGACTTTTACTCAAATAGTATTTTACTAGGTGACTTTCACTTTTCTATTAAGGTACCTTAACTTTTACTCAAGAATGACAATTGGGTACTTTTTCCACCACTGTCAGTATGTGTAGGTGTAGGTCCTTTCTAACGCAGCTTTTTTGTATATCATGAATAACTGCAAAAGTGTTGCTCTCCACTTTCCGGAGCACAAAGTTTTGAAATCAGTGGAATGCCCAGTGGAAGTAGAATATGATAGCTAAGAAGATGGAGAAAATTCTGGCATTTGATTGGAAATATGCAGAGGGAGTTGATAAGAGAACACACAGAAGGCTGTTTAAAACACCTTTCTCCAGATTACATCATCAAACTATGGGCAACCATCGCATCTGTGACAGAGAGGGAGAAGCGTTCATCCATGAATAGGGGTAAGAGATCCTAGCTACATACATTTTCAGATATTATAAGTTTCAAATTTAGTCAGAAAGTTGTTTTCATTGTGTCACAAATGGGTGTTTGGAGAGACCAAGACGCAGCGCAGGGATAGTAGTTCGACATAGGTTTTCTTTGTTATACTATGTATAGACACTATCCACCAGTACGAACTACCACACAAAACAAAAACACGATCTACAACTGTCTTGGTTGCAAACAACGAACACGGAATGCATAAATGTAAAACATGAACACACTTACTCTCACCGTGACTGGAGATATACATTGACAACGACCCACACCAGAGTGAAGGACAGACTTAACATATATAGGATCCCTAATTAGAGACAATGCGGTGCAGCTGCCTCTAATTAGGGATCCAACCCAAAACCCACACAGAAACAGAAAAGAAAGACACTGTCAGACTCTGACCATAGCTACATAGAAAAGCAAATAGGCTTCTCTATGGCCAGAGCCTGACAGTACCCCCCCCAAGGCGCGGACTCCCGGACGCCAAAAACACACAAAACAAGGGGGGGTTAATGGGAGGGAAGACTAGTCCATTGGGGGCGGCTCAGGCTCCGGCGAAGTGGACAGTTTACTCCCATGCCCCTTCTTTATAACCGGGCCCGGACTGGGTACCGGTGGGGCAAACGGCTACGGCCATGGAGCGGGGAAAACAACCAGGCCCGGACTGGGCACCGGTGGGGCCAACGGCTCCGGCCATGGAGCGGGACCATTAACCGGGCCCGGACGGGGCACTGTTGGGGTAAACGTCTCCGGCCATGGAGCGGGGAAAACAACCAGACCCGGACTGGGCACCGGTGGGGCAAACGGCTCCGGCCATGGAGCTGGGCAATTAACCGGGCTGCGGACCTTCGCTGGAGGTTCCGGGTTGCGGACCTTCGCTGGAGGTTCAGGGGTGCTGACCTTCGCTGGAGGTTCAGGGGTGCTGACCTTCGCTGGAGGTTCAGGGCTGCTGACCTTCGCTGGTGGTACCCCTCTGTCCCATAGCCTCAGCAATAGTGCCCGTCTGCGATCGAAATCCTTCTCCTCCTCTATCTCCCGTAGGAATGGGTCCTTCTGCGCCTCCACCGGAAGCGCAACCCAGGCTCTCCACCACCTCGTCTGCTCCTCCTCCGGGTATTTATGAAACCCCTCTGGCTTCTCCCGATCATGAAAGTTGGGCAGACGAAGTGGTGTGCGATCCCCCTCCTTCAGCCTCTCCGGGCTCTGGCGGTGCACTGATGGTGTGGTGCTCGAAGCCACGACGGACCTTCTTTGGCTCCGGGCCGGCGCTGGACGTAACGGACTGAGGAGGCGCACCGGTGGAGCGGACTGCTCCGGAACGGGAGTAGAGTAGACGGCCGGACCCGGACTGGGGATGCTCCCCATTGGCCCCTTTACCGCCAGTTCCTTCCTTTCCCTCTCCATCTCTCTCCATTGCGCCATGAACCTCCCACGGTCCTCTGGCTCCACCCTAGGCCACGTGGGAAACGGCACTGGCACTACCTCCTCCTCCTCCTCTGAGTCAGTCTCAAACCCCCCGAGGAGTTCTGTGTCCGTATACCGCTGTGGGGCACTCGCTTTCTCCGTCTCTCGCCAGCTGCGCTGCTTGGTCTCCAGGTGGTGGGTCGTTCTGTCACAAATGGGTAGTATTTGTTATACTATGTATAGGCACTATCCACCAGTACGAACTACCACACAAAACAAAAACACGATCTACAACTGTCTTGGTTGCAAACAACGAACACGGAATGCATAAACGTAAAACATGAACACACTTACTCTCACCGTGACTGGAGATATACATTGACAACGACCCACACCAGAGTGAAGGACAGACTTAACATATATAGGATCCCTAATTAGAGACAATGTGGTGCAACTGCCTCTAATTAGGGATCCAACCTAAAAACCCACACAGAAACAGAAAAGAAAGACACTGTCAGACTCTGACCATAGCTACATAGAAAAGCAAATAGGCTTCTCTATGGCCAGAGCCTGACACATTGCAAGTTAAAGCGTACTGTTAGCTAGCTAGCTAACATTAGCTGGCTGGCTTGTTAGCTAACGTTATGTGTATGATCTGTATCTCAGAGCCATTTGCATTGCTAGTTATAGCTTAATGTTAGCTAGCTAACTAACTTTGAATCTAGTTGGTCAGCTACCTGCAGATTCATGCAGGGTAGTAATGTTAAGAGTTTGGATTATGGGTTGTGTTGGATTATTCAAGATAGTCTTTGAAGAGGTAGGGTTTCAGATGTTTTCATAAGATGGGCAGGGATTCAGTTATCCTAGTTTCAGGGAAACTGGTTCCACCATTGGGTTGCCAGGACACAGAAGAGCCTGGACTGGGCTGAACAGGGGGAGGCCCAAGAGACCAAAGGTGGCAGAACGGAGTACAGGTTAGGGTGTAGGGTTTGAGCAGAGCCTGAAGGTAGGGAGGGGCAGTACCATGTTCCATGTACCATGTTCTTGTAGTGGATGCAAGCTTCGACTGGAAGCCAGTGGAGTGTCCCGAGGAGCGGGTTGAAATGGGAGAAATTGGGAAGGGTGAACACCAGGCAGGCTGCAGCATTCTGGATAAATTGCAGGGGTTTGATGGAACAAGCGGGGAGTCCAGCCAACAATGAGTTGCAGTTGTCCAGACGGGAGATGACAAGTGCCTGGATTAGGACTTTCACCGCTTCCTGTGTGTTGTGGGGTCGTACTTTACGGATGTTGAACAGCATCAACCTGTAGGAGCGAGTCACTGCTTTGATGTTTGAAGAGAACGAAAGGGTGTTGTCCAGGGTCAGGCCAAGCTACTCTGGCCATTTTAATGTTAGAGGGGACGCAGCCAGTGGTCAGAGATGAGTTTGTGATATTGCGAGGGGTGAAAGTGAGTGAAGAGGCGAAAGAGGAACAGAGATGAATAGTTATAGCGTTAAACATTTAATGTACAGACAGCAACACACAAATACAATAACCCGCGAGGGTTGAAACAAAATACACAGGGTTAAATAGGGTGTTGCTACCATCTTCCCCCGACCGCCGGTTTAGAATGCCGGCGAGGATGATCGCTGGAGAGGAGGAGGGCCCGTCGCTCTGCGCGGGGCATTCGTTACAGAGTTGATGAGAGAAGTGAGGAATGGGAGAAGGTCTTCAGAGATGGTCTTGAGAAGGGAGGAGGGGATGGCCGGACTCACTAGTCGCAGGATTTCATCTGGAGTGAGAGGGGAGAAAGAAGTGAAGACGTAGGGTAGTTCTGTGTGTGGGACCAGTGGATTCAATAGGCTGAATGAATAAGGAGCAGATGTTGTCAGTCTTCTTAATTGGTGAGGACGGGCTCTGTTTCCATGTGTTTGATGCCATTCCATTTGCTCCCTTCCAGCCATTTGTATGGGCAGTCCTCCCCTCAGTGGAAAATAGTTTCCAAGTATTGTGGTGGCAGCATCATGTCACCGGCAGGAACTGGAGGTTATGAAAGGAGCAAAGCCCAGGTAAAAAGTTACAGGAAAACCTACCATAGTCTTCTGAAAACCTAACCCTGGGATAGTTTTATTTTTCAGCGGGACACACATTTTTATGCCAGAGACACACCAGAATGACTTTCCAGGAGGTGCTGAGTGTTCCTGAATGGTCCAGTCTCAATCCTGAGACTTAAATATGCTTGATAATCTGAGACAAGGTTTGAATATTGCTGTCCGTCAATGATTCCCAACCAAATTTACTGAGTTTGTGCAATTTTGACAAAAACAGTGGATATGTGTTGCCCTAACAGTGCAAGTTAGTAGAATCTTTTTCAAAGTGATTCACAGCTATAGTGGCTGCCAAAGGTACTTCCACCAAGTATTAATCAGAATCAAGACATCTTCATTAAAAAAAACATACAGTGGGGAGAACAAGTATTTGATACACTGCCGATTTTGCAGGTTTTCCTACTTACAAAGCATGTAGAAGTCTGTAATTGTTATCGTAGGTACTCTTCAACTGTGAGTGACGGAATCTAAAACAAAAATCCAGAAAATCACATTGTATGATTTTTAAGTAATTAATTAGCATTTTATTGCATGACATAAGTATTTGATACATCAGAAAAGCAGAACTTAATATTTGATACAGAAACCCTTGTTTGCAATGTAGTTCTTGACCAGGTTTGCACACACTGCAGCAGGGATTTTGGCCCACTCCTCCATACAGATCCTTCAGGTTTCGGGGCTGTCGCTGGGCAATACGGACTTTCAGCTCCCTCCAAAGACTTTCTATTGGGTTCAGGTCTGGAGACTGGCTAGGCCACTCCAGGACCTTGAGATGCTTCACGGTTGGGATGGTGTTCTTGGGGTTGTACTCATCCTTCTTCTTCCTCCAAACACGGCGAGTGGAGTTTAGACCAAAAAGCTCTATTTTTGTCTCATCAGACCACATGACCTTCTCCCATTCCTCCTCTGGATCATCCAGATGGTCATTGGCAAACTTCAGACGGGCCTGGACATGCGCTGGCTTGAGCAGGGGGACCTTGCGTGCGCTGCAGGATTTTAATCCATGACGGCGTAGTGTGTTACTAATGGTTTTCTTTGAGACTGTGGTCCCAGCTCTCTTCAGGTCATTGACCAGGTCCTGCCGTGTAGTTCTGGGCTGATCCCTCACCTTCCTCATGATCATTGATGCCCCACGAGGTGAGATCTTGCATGGTGCCCCAGACCGAGGGAGATTGACCGTCATCTTGAACTTCTTCCATTTTCTAATAATTGCTCCAACAGTTGTTGCCTTCTCACCAAGCTGCTTGCCTATTGTCCTGTAGCCCATCCCAGCCTTGTGCAGGTCTACAATTGTATCCCTGATGTCCTTACACAGCTCTCTGGCCTTGGCCATTGTGGAGAGGTTGGAGTCTGTTTGATTGAGTGTGTGGACAGGTGTCTTTTATACAGGTAACGAGTTCAAACAGGTGCCGTTAATACAGGTAATGAGTGGAGAACAGGAGGGCTTCATAAAGAAAAACTAACAGGTCTGTGAGAGCCGGAATTCTTACTGGTTGGTAGGTGATCAAATACTTATGTCATGCACTAAAATACAAATTAATTATTAAAAAATCATACAATGTGATTTTCTGTATTTTTGTTTTAGATTCCGTCTCTCACAGTTGAAGAGTACCTATGATAAAAATTACAGACATCTACATGCTTTGTAAGTAGGAAAACCTGCAAAATCGGCAGTGTATCAAATACTTCTTCTCCCCACTGTATATGAATTTGGAAACCTTTGTAGAATTTTCTATCACTTTGAAAATGTGGAGTAGGTTGTGTAGATCGGCAGGAAATCATATAATTTAATCCCTATTTAGATAAAAATGTAAGGCAACAAAACGTGAAGACTGTGCAAAGGGCATATAGACTTTCACTAGAGATGTACATGCATTCTCACACGCACAAATGTATGCATAGACACTGGTGCATGCACATACACACCACTCATCTACTTGCTACCCTTCGCCCCTCGTGAACCCTAGGTAGCCATCAAAGAGGTCAATGGGCCCTTTTTAGAATCCCTCCCTCATCCCCCCATATTTTTCTCTGTGCATTTCTTTTAATCCTGGGGGCCATTTGCCCAACTAAATGTTTGCCCCGCTCACAAAGGGGGAGATATTTAATAGGTTTCAACACATCCATTTGTCAGGCCCTTGTCTCTGCCGCACCGACCGTGAAAGAAGAGCTCTGCTACTCTGAACCGGCATTTCAGGACTTACAAGCATTTCAACACCTCCTGGTAGGAAAGCCTTTAGTTTGGATTGGTTTGTGTGTAAGGGTATGTGTGTGTGTGCGGGTGGGGTAATGTCTATGTGTGTGTGTATATGTGGGTGCATGTGTGTGTGTGTGTGTGTGTGTGTGTGTGTATGCCTGCATGCGCCTGTGTGTGTACGTGTGTGCTGTCGTTCATGCACGCTTGTGTGTAACGCAGGGTGGTGAAGTACAAGTTGTGGCACTCAATATGCATTCCTCACAGAGAGGGTTGAATTGTTCCCAACGTTCTGGTCGATATATCAAGCCTGATATCATCAATGTTTATTTAGAGGAAAACATTTTTTGGTCAAATTTAATATTCCTGCAACTTCCTACAAACATGCCCTGACCTGCGCCGATCAGATTGAAATGACATAGACAACGAGGTGTGGGCAGGGTCGGCTCGCTCATTAGGCAGGATTAGACGGCCACCTATGGCGGCAGATTGACGAGGGTGGCATTTTCTAAACTAAACTGACCAAGATGAACATCCAACAACACATAAAACCTCACATAATTCTGCCCTAAAACAATGACAATTTCTCTCAAGCAGTGGCATATGGGCTTTTTAGGTGAGCGCTGATCCAGCCCTGTGATAAGCTGTGCCTAAAGGCAGGGATGCAAAATATTTATCTTGTCCATTCCCAGCACGCCTCTACAGGGTCGCTGCGGCGCTCCACCAACAATCCGTCAAAAAAGATTATCTAACAGAAATCATGTAGCAGATATAGCGTATGGTAGGAAGAGAATACCTATGTGGCCTTTTCTGTAGCCTACAGGCTGGATAAAATGGATGACAATGTAATGAGACAGAAACTTTTTACATCATGTAGGTTTCTCCAATCAAATAGCTCAACCTGGCGACCAATCAAAACATTCTTTTTACAAACATATCCTAAAAACAGGACAGGTCAAAGTAAAATGGACAATATGGAATGGACAACTGCTGAAAAAGGAGTTTCATCCAATGGGCTAAATTGACATGATCAGTGGTTTCAAGTTTGAATCTGTCAATTTTGTACGAGCTGATCATAGGGAAAAATGAAATACTTCCCACTGTGTAAATACATTGCAAATATTCTCAGGATAACTATTTTTTAGGTTCTGACCAGCCATATTATTTGGGTTTTTTACAAATGGTAGGCCTAGGAATGCCACATAGATTGGCATTCCTAAAATTTAATTTCAGGCGACACTGTATGCTATACTCCAGTGAGAATGGACTGACTCCCACAACATTTTTTTTTGGTCCGGTCAGGCCTAAACATAGGCATCTATAATGGACGTCTTTTCACCTTTCATGAACCTAACTACAACGTTTAGAAAATATTGTACATATTTTAGACTTCACTTTGCTTACTAGGCGGGGTGATTGAACGGCCCGGACCAGCCCTGGGAGAGAGAGAGAGAGAGAGAGAGATAGAGAGAGAGAGAGAGAAAAGCATTCCACAACCAAAGAAAATACCAAACTAAATAATTATTTGTGAGTGAGGAAAGCCAATAAATTAACGAGGGGATGTTTAAGTTGACAGGAAGGAGTGCTGCTGGCACCATTTCAATGTTATCTCTGCTGATTGGCTGAACCCTGTCTTAAACAGGAAGAGGCAGTAATAAGCGAAAATGGCTGTTGTTGTTGTGTGAGTTATCATCACTGGTCAGGGGATCCATTTGTCTGTTTGTTGATGGATCACATCCTCCTGTTCTAGACCTCTGAGTGTGGTTGATATTCAGAGCCCGAAGTTCTGCAGTTCCGGTCATAATTTTGGGCTATGTGGTGTCACATTGCTCACACACACTGGATATGTGACATTAATCGTGCTGTGTGTGAGCATGTGTGCACGCTTGTATGTGTGTGTGTTATAGAGTGTGTTTTAGGGAACCTGTTACTAAATGGATTATGTGAATGCATTATACCTTCTGTACATGCCATTCTCCATGAGCACATAAACACACATCCGTGAGAATGTGTGATTGAGTGAACGATGTGTGTATGTAACACCTCACTTTAAAAGACTGCTGGGACCCCCCTATCTCCTCCCCCCGCATCCCCCCTAATCCATCCCTAGTGAGATGCAAATGACTGAGGGGGATTGGGAGGGGAAAAGGGGGGGGTGGCTCTCTGTATCTCTCAGCAGGGAGATCACTCCAAATTCAAGTCGAAATGTGACTTTTCCGAAACCTTAACTCTTAATTTAACCCAGTCTGAATTCATGCCTTGATTTAACTGTAGAGTTGTTTCTGTGTGCCTAATATGCCTACATCCTTAACTTAACCCACGTCAACACTAGGGGCAACAATGAGCGCTATTACCATCAAGTGGGCTTGAGTTTTGCTAGGGCGTTGTGAACGGGGATGGTGGATGTGCGCAGTTGTGTAAAGTAACGATGTAGAAATACTTTGTTACTGTACTTAAGTCGTTTTTTGAGGTATCTGTACTTTACTATGTATATTTCTGTAGACTTATACTTTTACTCCGATACATTTCCCCTGACACCTTCGTTACTTGCTACTAAATCAAATCAATCTGAAGCTGGAAGAAAAAAACAATTAATGTTGGAAAAAAGATGCAAGCAACATCGGCGAGTCGGCACACTCATGGTTGAACTTGTTTTGCAATGCAGCAGGCGACGACATGCTGAGTTGATCCAATCCTCATCAGTTTGGGCAAATCCAAGGGTCCTAAAGTGCAAACACCAACCACCGGGAGCCTGTCACTTGCAAAACTTTCATCCACTCAGTATCACTTTGCCCAAGCGTGTCCGAAATCGCACAATCATGTCCGACATGCTCTACCACCACCTCCTTATGAGGACAAACACCATTGGCTGTATCTAAAATAAATGTTTTATTTTCTCGGAATGAAGGATTCATCCTACTGGATGAAATGTCTGTCATGTTAACCAAAAGTTCAGGAAATACTAACGTTCAAGAACTCTCCATCGAACCTAAAAAAACAAATTGAGGTAAGCCTACTGTTAGCTTGCTTGCTAGAATAACATTAGCATGCTAATTCACTAGCTAGTAGCTACCTACTTTAGCTGGCTAAAATGTGCTCAGATTCTGTTGCTTTGTTAGCTTACGCTATCTATCTAAACTGACACAAGCTAACTAGTTGTTTCCGAATCTGGGCATATTTTAGTCAGCTAACATTAGTCTAGCCAAATACCTTTTCTCTAAACACCTGGTCAAGCTAGCTAGCTAACTAATGTTGAGAGGATCGCATGTTGAGAGGATCGCACACCTTTGATGTGTTGGCAGGAACCCTAAATGACATCCATTCTGAGTTTCAAATCCGGGGTAAGATTGTAAGAACAACAACAGACTCTAACTTCTTGAAAGCTTTCCAAGTTTTTGCTCAGCCAGAACAGGATGATGGTGAGGAGGATCAAGAGGAGAGTGAAGAAGTGGAGTTTGTTGATGTGGCAACGATCCTGAATGAAGATGATGGTTTTGAGTACCAGCTGCCGAAGCACCAGCACTATGCTTGCCACCTACTCAACTTAGTATCTACAGTTGATGTCCTGAAAGCAACATCCAGTGAGGCTTACAAAAAAGTGTCCCGTTCAACATTTGGCGAGTGCCAAGCACTTTGCGGAAAATCCACACTTGCAGCCAAATCCCTTGACGATGCTTGCGACCCCCAGCTGCTGAGCCCGAATGCTACAAGGTGGAACTCCTGGTTCATGGCTGTAGAAAGACTCCTCAGGATCATCAAAGACAAAGGAGAGGTGACCGTCAAAGTTCTCTGCACAGACTTCGAGGTTCCAATGTAAGTAAGGATTCTGTATTATTTTGTCTTAATTTAAAGTCTTGAATGTTGTCTAAATGTTTCTTGACCCTTTGCTTGGGGACTAAAAACTGTTTCACATGTTGTAGCCATACACTATCATTGATCCATTTAGTCAACTACTCATCCAGCCATTGATTACGGTAGTTACATCAGGTGAAATTGTTAGTGGTCCCCTTTGTATAGGGTTAGGAAACAGTACTTTTATTATTATTATTATAATAATTATTATTATTATTCATAGGTCCAATCCAGCTGAACTCGCCTTCCTCACAGATTATGCTGAAACCATGAGCCCAGTCGCAAAAGCCATCAAGCTGAAACCAATGTCCAGATGGGGTGGCTACTTCCAACTATCAACCTGCTGATCACAAAGCCTGACCGAATCAAGTTGTCCCTGAAGTACTGTAAGCCTCTGGTGGATGAGCTACAACTGGGACTGAAGAAGCGCTTCAGCCACATGTTTCACGACCCTGAGCTGATCGCAGCTGCAATCCTTCTCCCCAAATTCAAAACAATGTGGACAAAGGATGACGCCACCATCAGAATGGGTAAGACAACGTGGTTAATTAACAGTATTTTATTATTCATAAACAACTTTGTATAGTGTACATTTTGACACATCATAGATTTGAACCACCCATTTAAACGACAATCCTGGCTTTGTGGTTCAGTCCAATGAGACGGATACATGGCCTGTTCAGCTGAGTTGCTCAAGTCCTTCCCGGCAGTCTGTAAACTGTCTCTGAGGCTAAACACACCCTTACCTGCATCAGCTGCATGTGAAAGGCTGTTCAGCATTGTAGGACTTGTTTTCAGCCCCAGGAGAGCAAGGCTAGATTCCAGAAACTTTGAAAACCAGCTTTTACTGAAGATGAACCGTAAATTCTTCAACTTCAAGTAATGACAGCTTAACACTTGCAAGCCCAAGGACACGGATGCCTTATGCGTTAATTTTGTTAATTTGTATTTAAAATTCACAAGTTATAGGTGTCCTTGTTAAAAAGTTATGACCTGACACACTGATTTCTAATACAGATCTATCAGTGGTGATGTCCTCATATTCCTACAGTGAGGTTGTGTGCAGTTCTGTACATGTACTTTTGATAAGCTCATGTATAGTGTTAATAGGATGTTTTTTCTAAAGCAAAGTGACTGTGATTGTAAGTGCTTACGTTTACTGGCTATGTTCCTTCATTATTAAGGCATAATTCTATTTTGTCTGTAAGGTATGTATTTTGAAGTGTTGCCTATTTGAGAATCCACCTTCTTTTTTTTATCTGAGCTTTTCTTGCATCCGTAAGACTGTTGCCTTTCAGAAAAGCTCAAACCAAATAAAAGGTCTGGCTTTTGGATTTTTACGTTTCATACATTTACTTTTGATACTCAAGTACATTTATGTTACGGCTATTTAATATCAGGTACTTTAAGACTTTTACTCAAGTAGTATTCTAATGGGTGACTTTCACTTTTACTTGAGTCATTACTTGAGTATGGCTTTTGGGTACTTTTTCCATCACTGCTTAATATAAGGAATTTGATGTATAACATTTACTTTTACTTTTTGCTTTTTTCTCAAGTATGATGATTGAATACTTTTTCCAAACATCTAATTTTGCAGTGAGACTGTGAAAGCTTGTTGCTCTCAACGGGGTGCTCTCAACGGGGTGCTACCCCACCTGTGAAGCCCTGATCCAGGGGTCTCGGGGTTGCCATGGCGATGCCCTGTGATCCCCTGCCCCCTGCCCCCAGCCACCCACCCCCCTGGATTGGGTGTGATTGTAATATTGACAGGCAAATACAACTTTTCTCTCCCACCTTTCTCTATCTCTCCCTGAGTTTCTTTATCATTAAGCCCAATTACAGATATTGTATACAGTTTTCAAATAGGATTTGCAGTATGATGCCTGTAAAGAAAAAAATTTTTTTTGACAGCCCTTCAAATTAGTGGATTCGGCTATTGCAGTCACACCCGTTGCTGACAGGTGTATAAAATTGAGCACACAGCCATGCGATCTCCATAGACAAACATTGGCAGTAGAATGGCCTGTACTGAAGAGCTCAGTGACATCCAACGTGGCACTGTCATAGGATGCCACCTTTCCATTTGTCAAATTTCTGCCCTGCTAGAGCTGCCCCAGTCAACAGTAAATGCTGTTATTGAAAAGTCTAAGAGCAACAACAGCTCAGCCGCAAAGTGATAGGCCACACAAGCTCACACAACCTCACAGAAAAGCGTCCTCAGTTGCAACACTCACTACCGAGTTCCAAACTGCTTCTGGAAACAATGTCAGCACAAGAACTGTTCGTTGGGAGCTACGTGAAATGGGTTTCCATGGCCGAGCAGCCGCACATTAGCATAAGATCACCATACGCAATTCCAAACGTCGGCTGGAGTGGTGTAAAGCTCGCTGCCATTGGCCTTGCTTCACCATCTGGCAGTCCAATGGACAAATCTGGCTTTGGCAGATGCCAGGAAAACGCTACCTGCCTGAATGCATAGTGCCAAGTTTGGTGGAGGAGGAATAATGGTCTGGGGCCGTTGTTTTCATGTTTCTTTTCAGAAATGGTTTGTCGAGATTGGTGTGGAAGAACTTGACTGGCCTGCACACAGCCCTGACCTCAACCCCATCATACACCTTTGGGATGGTCTGGGGCCGTTTTTGTCATGTTTTTTTTTCAGAAATGGTTTGTCGAGATTGGTGTGGAAGAACTTGACTGGCCTGCACAGAGCCCTGACCTCAACCCCATCATACACCTTTGGGATGAATTGGAACACCATCTGTGAGCCAGGGCTAATTGCCCAACATCAATGACTGACCTCACTAATTATCTTGTGGCTAAATGGAAGAAAGTCCCTGCAGCAAACTAGTGATGGTGCCAGGTTTCCTCCAGACGTGACGCTCAGCAATCAAGCGGGCTGTCATGTGCCTTTTACTGAGGAGGGGCTTCCATATGGCCACTTTACCCTAAAGGCCTGATTGGTGGAGTGCTGCACAGATGGTTGTCCTTCTGGAAGGTTCTCCCAACTCCACAGAGGAACTCTGGAGCTCTGTCAGAGTGACCATCGGCTTCTTGGTCATCTCCCTGACCAAGGCCTTTCTCCCCTGATTTCTCAGTTTGGCCGGGCGGCCAGCTCTAGGAAGCATCTTGGTGGTTCCAAACTTTTTCCATTTAAGTATAATGGAGGCCACTGTGTTCCTGGGGAACTTCAATGCTGCAGAAATGTTTTGGTACCCTTCCCCATATCTTTGCCTCGACACAATCTTGTCTCGCTCTACGGACAATTTCTTCAATCTCATGGCTTGGTTTTTGCTCTGACATTCACCGTCAACTGTTGGACCTTATATAGACAAATCATGTCCAATCAATTGAATTTACCACAGGTGGACTCCAATCAAGTTGTAAAAACATCTCAAGGATGATCAATGGAAACAGGATGCACCTATGCTCAATTTCGAGTCTCATAGCAAAGGGTCTGAATACTTACGTAAATAAGATATTAAAGTTTTTTATTTTTAATGCATTTGTAAAAATGTCTACAAAAACGTTTTGGCTTCGTCATTATGGGGTATTGTGTGTAGATTAATTAATCCATTTGATAATAAGGCTGTAACGTAACAAACTGTGGAAAAAGTCAAGGCGTCTGAATACTTTCTGAATGTACTGTGCACCATCACAAAGACATCCATTATGAATTTGTTCAGACAGGTCCTAAAATATAATTTTAAGACCAATAATATTTTATTTTCAAAATAATATTACATAATATTTTGATTTAAATTATCTTACTGGTCTGTGAAGCCTATAGGTTACATGGCTGCACCATGCAAATTAACTGCACCTCAACTGTTGGACCTTATATAGACTGGTGTGTGCCTTTCCAAATCATGTCTAATTAATTTAATTTACCACAGGTGGACTCCAATCAAGTTGTAGAAACATCTAAAGGATGAGTAATCAGATATTTCTGTTTTTTATTTTTTATAAATTGGCAAAAATGTCTAAAAACCTGTTTTCGCTTTGTCATTATAGGGTATTGTGTGTATATTGATTATATATGTTTTTTTATTCAATACATTTTAGAATAAGGCTTTCACGTTTCATATTTTTTCCTACCCTTCAGGGAGCAGGCGTGGGGTCTTAAATTGAGAGTATATTCGTCATGACACTGGAAGAAAAAAATATAAATTTATATTTTCCAAAGTATGTGAGTCTCGTGTTCATATTTCACAACCTCCACAGGCTTTTGGACTTGCCTATATGCGATTGAGCAACATAATAGGCCTACACTTGATTTAGGCTACATTATTGCATGCTAAATGTTTCTGATCAGTGAGAGATGAGCAAACGTAAAGATTAGCTATTCCACCTCCACTTACCCAGCCAGAGACAAATTAACCAAATATACAGACAGAGATTCAGTGAAACAAAATCACATTGATTGATTATTAGACAAGTCATAGACTTTTGGTCGGGAGTAGGCTACTAAGCGACTGCGAGTGAAGAGAAAATGATCCACTTAACATGATCACGAGCAGCACTCACCTCCATTTAAAATCAGACATTTATTGATTTTATCAAGACAAGTCCCCAAGCTTGTCTCAAAGTAGCGAGATGACTCTATCCCAATGAAAACAGTGCTGGAATGATCATCCAGTTGGCCACATGCCGGTAGGCTATTGCTTCAAATGTATTAATACAATTGGATGACTTTGGTAGTTTCAGTAAGCAACAATTTGATGCTTGTCTTCAATTGCACTAGCCTAATTTATTCCAATATTTTCGTCATTCTGTGATATTCATTCCCACATAATTATTTATGGATCCATCCAGTTGTGGTTAAGAAAACAGTGAATGCTCAGTGGTGGGCTATGCGAAGTGATGGAATAGTAATAGCAAGGTAACAGCCTAGTAATGGCCACTGCCTAGCAACCATCAAGAGTGTAAGAGCAGAGTGCGTGCCATTGCAGCTTTGGCATTAGGCCAAATGTTTCATACTAAGCCATAGGCAGAACTTTACTGCAATCAGGACTACCTCGGTTGGCGGAAATACAAGTACAGGCTTTGTTACCGGGACTATCTTTCAGATATAAAGAAAAGGCAAAGTAAAGTATGCAGCTAAATGTCTTGGTATGGAATGGGTATTACTGACAGGAATGGATTGGCTAAAACATCAAAGAAAGTCACCCTTGAAAGACTAGAGATCGTTGAAGAAGCCATTGGGTAATACATTATTTGGACAGTCCATCTGTAGATGCTCTACAGGCTATATACAGATTATCAGTAACATTTCAACTAACTATCTACTACTGCTAGCTCTAACCCTAACCTTAACCTTTATCCTAACCCTAAACTTAACCATTACCTTAACCCTAGCCCTAACCCTTATTCTGAACCTAATCCTAACCCTAACCTTAGCAGGCAGTTGTTTGTTGATAGTATGACCATCTGTAGAGCATCTACAAATGCAAAATCCAGACTATCCAAATAAAGTGTGACCAGCCATTGCCATTGGGAAATAATGTATAATCAAGGTCATTCTGAAAGTGAACCTATAATTATTTACCAAACAGATTGAGAGGAATATCTGTATCGCAAAATGTCATGTTTTTGTGTGTTCAGGATAATTGTGAAAGGTCAAAGGTGGAATGTCTGGAGCAGAAATACGTAATGAACACGTCACCATGTTTCTCAGTAAATATATTTCTAAAGGTGCTATTGACATGAACTTTTCACCAGATGTTGGTAACAACCCAAGTAATCCATACATACAAAGAAACCAAAACAAATTAAGTTATGTGTAATAATGTGAAATGACACAGGGAAAACGTATTGAACACACTTACTGATATTTATTTAATACTTTGTACAAAAGCCTTTGTTGGTAATGACAGCTTCAAGACGCCTCCTGCATGGAGAAACTAGTCGCATGCATTGCTCTGGTGTGATTTTGGCCCATTCCCATAGATTTTCAATGGGATTTAAGTCAGGTGGTTGGCTGGGCCATTCTAGCAGCTTTATTTTCTTTCTTTGAGAGTTTCCTTGGCTGTGTGTTTGGGATAATTGTCTTGCTGAAATGTCCACCCTCGTTTCATCTTCATCATCCTGGTAGATGGCAGCAGATTTTTGTCAAGAATGTCTCGGTAAATTTGCCCATTCATCCTTCCTTCAATTATGTGAAGTTTGCCAGTACCATTTGCTGAAAAGCAGCCCCACACCATGATGTTCCCACCTGCAAACTTCACTGTTGGTATGGTGTTTTTAGGGTGATGTGCATTGCCATTTCTCCTCCAAACATGGTGTGTATTATGACATCCAAACAGTTCAATTTTGCTCTCATCTGACCACACTATATTCTCCCAGTATTTCACTGGCTTTTCCAAATGTTGTGCAGCAAACTTTAAGCGAGCTTGCGTGGTGAGCGTGCATACAGGCCATGCCCAGTATGCAGCAGACATAGTTGTGAGTCTGTGCTGTCTGGGCCAGGACAAAGGCACAATTTGGGATAAGTTGATCTCACAGACCTTCAGTGCTTACTTGCATCCATAGAGATATCGATACATTTGAGAGTGGTTATATTTTCAACAACGCCTCCCGAAAATACTAACTTGCCCTTACCTCTCCTCCTCTCCACCCTTCTACCCCTCCACCTCCCTCTCTGAAACCCTCTCTTTCATCATGTGATCTCCAAATCAATGAAGCCACACGTCATTGTACATTCCTCTAGTGTGAGGTCATATCAGCATGTCTTCTGATTCCTTTTCCTTCCTTCTTCTGCTCTCATGCCCAAGCATTGATGTACGGAATGTGAGAGTGGGTTATCCCTCTCCCTCTTTCTGTTTGTCTGTCTGCCCCTCTCATTGTGTCCCTCTGTCTGTCTGTCTGTCTGTCTGTCTGTCTGTCTGTCTGTCTGTCTGTCTGTCTGTCTGTCTGTCTGTCTGTCTGTCTGTCTGTCTGTCTGTCTGTCTGTCTGTCTGTCTGTCTGTCTGTCTGTCTGTCTGTCCCTCTGTCTGTCTGTCTGTCTGTCTGTCTGTCTGTCTGTCTGTCTGTCTGTCTGTCTGTCTGCCCCTCTCCCATTCATTCTGGGAGTCATAAGGAGAGGGCGAGGAATGGAGGAATGTGTTTCCGACTTCAACAGTAGCTCAGTGTTGTAGAAGACAGGCTCTCTCCCTCAGTGCCAGCCTGCTCCTGCCTTGTTGTGCGTAGCTAACCAGAACTGGCTAACCGACTAGTGGAATTTGGGGGTTGATTGATTCAACAATTTCCAAAAATTGGTCCTTGGGTACCCAATCATTCTACTTACTTGATCTATTACAATACATTACAAACATACCTGACATAACTAGTCAAGGGCTTGATGATACATGCATGTGCTGTACGTGTGTGTTCTATATGATTTCCATAATCACACTGCTAATCACAATCAGTAATCAGTGTGCTAAATTTTAAGTCGAGGGATAAGAGGAAAATCAGGCCTACACTCTTATTAGTAACCTAAAAGAGTTCTTCGGCTGTCCCCATAGGAGAACCCTTTGAAGAACCTTTTTTTGTTACAGGCAGAACCTTTTTGGTTCCAGGCAGAACCTTTTTGAGTTCCATGTAGAACCCTTTACACAGAGGGTTCTACATGGAACCCAAAATAATTCTGCCTGGAACCAAAAAGGGTTCTTCAAAGGGTTCTCCTATGGGGACAGCCGAATAACCCTTTTTTTCTAAGAGTGTGTACAGGAAATCAAAGAGCTACTTATCTGCCCATTGCTCCTACTAATGTATTGTAATATAACCCAACGTATGCAGTTAGATGCAACAGCATGGCGATCTGATAAACACACCTTAAAACTTAAATGAATAGCCCAGGCGTTCATTTGCTTCATTCACCGAACACAACTGGCGCTTGTTATAGACAGACTTCTATTTAAGCCAGGCGTCTATTTCCGAAATGCAGCTTTTGCTCAGTAAAATGTTGAGAATACTACCAAACTGTTTATTGTGACCCGTATGACCAATATAAAAACAAAGCCATTGCAGATCAAACTTGCAAAGACTAGGCTTCCTATCATACACCCCGGGTTTTCGCGCTTCAGCACCATTCTCTTACTTGTTGGGCCTTTTGAATCCACCATAGTTGAGCCCATCATGTTAAACCACAGTGCTGAAATGTGTGCCGATGCCCGGCTATTAAATGGGACACTCCCAGCAGCCTCAGCGTAACTGGATGAGAGGGTAAAATCTCAATTCCAGGAACAGACAATGTGTTGTTGTATCAGCTATCGATAATCTGAGGCAGTTCTGTCTTAATCACATCAATATTTGATTATACTGTGGTCTGGCAGTCAGTCAGCAGGAGACGAGATGTTAGAACTCTGAGAATAGGCGTGGCTGTCAGGCCGCCGTTCCACGTGACTCCCTCGTCAAATCATCACTGTCGTCGCCCTCCACTCACGTTTACTCACAACAACACTTTAATCTGAGGAGAGAAAACACAGCAGAACAAATCCCATCTGCAAAGTGATTATAATGCAAAGTCAGGTCCATAATTATTGACATCCTTGATAAAGACACCCAGAAAAACGAAATAATATAAATAGGCCTAATACAAATACTGAGCTATAATATTGCATGCTCCAAAAAAGTGGACAATTATATTATTTTATACTAATACAAGCACTAAAATAAATAGATTTTGATTAACAAGTAATATAAAAAAATCGCAAAAAGATAGCGGTCAAAATGATTGGCATCCGTGTTTTCAGCACTCCAGCACCCTACTCTAGCGAGGATAACGACACAGAGGTACAGATTAGCCATTATACTGACCAGATACTCTAGTGGCCACTCTAACAATGAAAATAAATATTTTCAAAAATGGAAGGCTGTCTGGAGGCAAGATCAGGTGGTACCATTTTAGCCATTTTTACACATGTGAACAACAGGCACAGCGGTTTACACAATTCAGCAGCCTCCCACTGTAGATCTTTTGTGTCTTAAACAGCCTGTCAATCAAGTCGCTGGTTGCTGTTGTATCCTGTCAAGCTGTCCTATTTAGAATGCCACCGCTGCTGAGTGCACTGTCAGACACACACACACAAGTTAAAGGCAAACACACAGACACACAGTGTTGAGCCTTCACAGACAGGCCTGTCCAGTGAGTTAGTGTGCTCCGATAAGGACAGACAGTTCCTGGTCGAGAGAGAGAGAGAGAGAGACAGAGAGAGAGAGAGAGGGACGAGAGAAAGAGAGGAGGAGGGACAGAGGGGGCACTGTGTGAGGACAAGAGTTAAGTGTTTTGGGGAGAGGGGTCGTCTGTGTTCACGTCTACAGGTAACTGCCAAAATAAAGGAAACACTTGAGTAAACGAGGGATACAAAGTATGGTGATTCGGAAAGTGTTCAGACCCCTTGACTTTTTCCACATTTTGTTACGTTACAACCTTATTCTAAAATGAATTGAATAATTTTTTACCCTCCTCAATCTACACACAATACCCCATATAACGGAAAAATCACATTTGCATAAGTACTCAGTACTTTGGCAACGATTACAGCCTCGAGTCTTATTGGGTATGATACTACAAGCTTGGCACACCTGTATTTGGGGAGTTTCTCCCATTCTTCTCTTCAGATCCTCTCAAGCTCTATCATGTTGGATGGGGAGCGTCACTGCACAGCTATTTTCAAGTCCGGGCTCTGGCTAGCCCACTCAAGGACATTCAGAGACTTGTCCTAAAGCCACTCCTGCGTTGTTTTGGCTGTGTGCTTATCGTTGTTGTCCTGTTGGAAGTTGAACCTTCGCCCCAGTCTGAGGTCCTTTGTGCTTTGGAGCAGGTTTGGATCAAGGATCTCTCTGTGCTTTGCTCCGTTTATCTTTCCCTCAATCCTGATTAGTCTCCCAGTCCCTGCCGCTGAAAAACATCACCACAGCATGATGCTCCCATCACAATGCCTCACCATAGGGATGGCATCAGGTTTCCTCCAGACCTGACGCTTGGTTTCATCAGACCATAGAATCTTGTTTCACACGGTCTGTGTTGTTTAGGTGCCTTTTGGCAAACTCTAAGCGGGCTGTCATGCGCCTTTTACTGAGGAGTGGCTTCCATCTGGCCACTCTGCCATAAAGGCCTGATTGGTGGAGTGCTGCAGAGATTGTTGTCCTTCTGGAAGGTTATTCCATCTCCACAGAGGAACTCTGGAGCTCTGTCAGAGTGACCATCGAGTTCTTGGTCACCTCCCTGACCAAGGCCCTTCTCCCCAGATTGCTCAGTTTGGCCGGGCGGCTAGCTCCAGGAAGTGTCTTGTTGGTTCCAAACTTCTTTCATTTAAGAATGATGGATGGAACTGTGTTCTTGAGGACCTAAAATGCTGCATAAATGTTTTGTACCCTTCCCCAGATCTTTGCCTCGACACAATCCTGTCTTGGAGCTCTACGGAAAATTTCTTCAGTCTCATGGCTTGGTTTTTGCTCTGACATGCACTGTCAACTGTGGGACCTTAAATAGACAGGTGTGTACCTTTTCAAATCCTGTCCAATCAATTGAATTTACTACAGGTGGACTCCAAGGATGATCTCAAGGATGATCAATGGAAATAGGATCCACTTGAGTTCAATTTTGAATCTCATAGCAAATGGTGTGAATACTGTTTTTTTTATTTTATTATTTTGCAAAAATGTCTAAAAACCTGTTTTCGCTTGTCATTCTGGGGTATTGTGTGTAGATTGCAAGAAGAAGGCTGTAATGTAAGAAAATGTATATAATACATTTAATGTATATAAAAGCATTGTATATAATACAATAAAAGACAGTACTGTGCTGCCGTCTTCATCGACCTGGCCAAGGCTTTCGACTCTGTCAATCACCTCATTCTTATTGGCAGACTCAACAGCCTTGGTTTCTCAAGTGACTGCCTTGCCTGGTTCTCTAACTACTTTGCAGACAGGGTTCAGTGTGTCAAATCGGAGGGCCTATTGTCCGATCCTCTGGCAGTCTCTATGGGGGTGCCACAGGGTTCAATTCTTGGGCCAACCCTTTTCTCTATATACATCAACGATGTCGCTCTCGCTGCTGGTGACTCTCTGATCCATCTCTACGCAGATGACACCATTCTGTATACATCTGGCCCCTCTTTGGACACTGTGTTTACTAACCTTCAAACAAGCTTCAATGCCATACAACACTCCTTCCGTGGCCTCCAACTGCTCTTAAACGCTAGTAAAACTAAGTGCATGCTTTTCTATCGAACGCTGCCAGCACCTGCCCACCGGACTATCATCACTACTCTCGACGGGTCCGAATTAGAATACGTGGACACCTACAAATACCTAGGCATCTGGTTAGACTGTAAACTCAACTTCCAGACTCACATCAACCATCTCCAATCCAAAATTAAATCCAGAATTGGCTTCCTATTTCGCAACAAAGCCTCCTTCACTCATGCTGCCAAACATGCCCTTGTAAAACTGACTATCCTACCGATCCTTGATTTCGGCGATGTCATTTACAAACTAGCCTCCAACACTCTACTTAGCAAATTGGATGTAGTCTATCACAGTGCCATCCGTTTTGTTACCAAAGCCCCATACACTACCCACCACTGCGACCTGTATGCTCTCGTTGGCTGGCCTTCATTATATATTCGTTGCCAAACCCACTGGCTCCAGGTCATCTATAAGTCTTTACTAGGTAAATCCCCGCCCTATCTCAGCTCACTGGTCACTATAGCAACACCCACCCGTAGCATGCGCTCCAGCAGGTATATCTCACTGGTCACCCCCAAAGCCAACACCTCCTTTGGCCGCCATTCCTTCCAGTTCGCTGCTGCCAATGACTGGAACGAATTGCAAAAATCATTGAAGCTAGAGGTTCCTATCTCCCTCACAAACTTTAAGCATCAGCTGTCAAAGCTGCTTATCGATCACTGCACCTGTATATAGCCCTTCTGTAAATAGCCCACACTACTACCTCATCCCCATATTTATTTTTGTTATTTTCACATATCTTGCACTCCAGTATCTCAATTTGCACATCATAATTTGCACATCCTTCATTCCTGTGTTAATGATGATAATCTGTAATTTATTTCACCACTATGGCCTATTTATTGTCCTACCTCTTAACCTTACTGCATTTTGCACTACACTTTGCACTCTGTATATAGATTTTCTATTGTGTTTTTGACTGTTTGTTTACTGTGTAACTCTGTGTTGTTTTTGTCGCACTGCTTTTGTTTGTCTTGGCCAGGTCGCAGTTGCAAATGAGAACTTGTTCTCAACTGACCTACCTGGTTAAACAAAGGTGAAATAAAAAATAAAAATAAATAAATATGTGACTGGTTTCAGGAAAGTAGGCGTATGTCGTGTGTCACTACACAGGAGAGGCATTTATTTTTTATCAAAATGCGTCTTTTGGCAGTCATGCCTTCTGGAATATGTGAACTTTTATGTGCCTTAATAACAAACTTGTGTGCCATCTGTAAATACCAATAAAATTGTTACATTACGAGCTGGTCAGTATGTGTTGTAGGTAATCCTTTCTAACGAAGCTTTTAAAAAAAGATATCGCAAAGTAAAACTGCCTAAGTGTTATTCTCCACTTTCTGGAGGACTGAGTTTTGAAATCAGTGGAATTAGAGATTTAAATAAGAATTTGTTCTTAACTGACTTGCCTAGTTAAATAAAGGTTAAAAAAAAAAACACCTGTCTCCGGATTACATCTTCAATCTAAGGCAACCATGGTATCCGTGACAGAGAGGGAAAAGCATCCATCCATGTAAACGGGTAAGCCTATCTAACTACATTTTCAGATATTAAACATTTCTAATTTAGTCAGAAAGTAATTTTCATTTTAAGTTAAAGTCTGCTGTTAGCTAGCTAGCTAACGTTAGCTGGCTGGCTCGCTAGCTAACGTTACTTGTATGATCTGTGTAGTAATACTATTCATATCTCAGAGCCATTTGCTTTGCTAGTTATAGCTTAATATTAGCTAACTAACATTGAACCTGGTTGGTTAGCTACCTGCATATTCATGCAGGGTAGTAATGTCATGAGTTGGGATTATGGCTAATTGTTTAGCTAGCTAGCTACATGTCTTAACAATAGACTCCACTATGCAAGTAACCATTTCAATAGACTGTTCATGATGTCACTGCGACAACTGTTGATAGACGTAGCTGGTAAATCTGCTCTGGCTATCAATTGTGATTTCAGAGCACTCTCATCTGAGTGTGCCAGAGCGCAGAATAACTGACAAATTAACGAAAGCTCAACACCTGTTGAATATGGGCGATGTCAGTAAACAATTGTTGCAGTCACCAACGCTTTGGATAACATAAAAACGGCCTAACCAGCTCTGCTAGGGTGAGTAAAAAGGTCAGATTGAGCTGTTCTCTCATTTGTGTCTGGAAGTAGCTAGCAAGCTAGCCAGTTAGATTTGGTGTTTGACTGCTGTTGTTAGGACAGAACGTTCGGATCAACCATACTCCTCGGCCAGAGCTTCCTGTCACACCCTGATCTGTTTCACCTGTCTTGTGCTTGTCTCCACCCCCCACCAGGTGTCTCCCATTTTTTTCCATTATCCTCTGTGTATTTATACCTGTTTTCTGTCTGTCTGTTGCCAGTTTGTCTTGTTTTGTCAGGACTTACCAGGGTGTTTCCCGTTTCTCCTGTTCTTAAGTTTTGGTTTTCTAGTCTTCCCGGTTCTGACCATTCTGCCTGTCTTGACCCTAAGCCTTCCTGCCGTCCTGTACCTGCCTGACTCTCAACTGGTTTACGAACCACTGCCTGCCCTCGACCTGCCTTTTGCCTGCCCCTTTGTTATATTAAATATTCAGAGAATTAAACTATCCGCCTCCTGTGTGTGCATCTGGGTCATATCCTGAGTCGTGATATGTCCAGTGTGCGCTCTGAACGCTCCTTAAAGAGATGGGCCGGGCTACATTTTAAGAGGATGTGAACGATGCTAAATGGGTGTAGACGAAGAGCTATCTAGTAGGTGTACGAAAACCTTCAAAGGCCATTCTCAAAGGCCATTCTCAAAAGTGAGGTTGCAAGTTTATCAACTTTCATAGCAGAATTAATGTTCTTTCCCATTGTTCCTCAACTGTAGTGTATGATATACAATTTTCTAGCTCTTTGAGTCTTTACTTTTATCCAAGGTAAAACACACAATTTCATATTTTGCTACATAAGTCCGAATCGAGTCGTTCAGTCACATATTGAAAGCAGGTGCTTCCACACAGGTGTGGTTCCTAAGTTAACTAAACAATTAACAATCCATCATGCTCAGGGTCATGTATAAAAATGCCCAGCTGCCCATTATTTTGGCTTCCATGGCTAGAAGAAGAGACCTCAATGACTTTAAAAGGCTCTCTTTCCATTTCCCCTGAAAACCAGAACATCCGGTTGTTGGGGACTCGGCAGAAGCTACTTTTCAGGAAATGTCAGATGCCTATTTAAGTTTAAGCCTAGTTAGCGATCATTGTGTATTCCTTTAGATTCTATGGAAAGTCATGTCCTTCCATTCCCCTCTATGGTACATACAGCTTGTGACCGGGAAGAGAACTTGGACTTAATGGTAGCTCTGTTCCTGCCATCACTCAACTGTAATGGTACTGTAAAACAAGCATCCTTAAGCAGATTGCCTCGGCCCCTTTGGTATTTCGGCCTGCTAGCTAATTCCAGTGTATTACTACTACAAATTAGAGAGCGAAAACGGTAACTGTTGGCCTGTCTGTCAACATGATGGGTGAAAGGAAGAGAGGCAATTTAAGCCTAATGTATTTCAATTAGTGGGTGCGTTTTGGGGGAGAAGGAGTGGGGGGGCTGTACAGAAAAACGTGTCCGAACTTGGGTCGTGGAGGGGAAAGAGGCGGATGAGTAGGTGGTTGGGTAGGTGGAAGGGATGTGTGTGTGTGTGTGTGTGTGTGTGTGTGTGTGTGTGTGTGTGTGTGCTGCATGCCTCTGTTCTGTGAAAGTGGGTGTATACATGCATGTATGCCAATGTGTATATGTGTGTGTTTGAGCCTCAAACAGAACATAGAGACATGCCCTGTGGCTTTTAGTAAATGAGCAGTAATGTTCTCTGCATGCATGGCCATTCATTAACAACACTGACAGGACTTTTAATTTTGGTTGGTTCCTCTCTGTGAATGGCACCAAGGCACACAGGAAGTGCTTGTTTGTTCCGGACAGCGCTGTTTCCTGTCAGGCCGTGTGTGTGTGCATGCGTGTGTGTGTTACTCCTCCAGATGCCCCCTCGGGCTGCTAGGTTCAAAGTGGCCGCCCCACGGAAGAGCCTCGCAGTCAAGAATGAGATCAATGGGCGCCCAATGAGGGACTTCCTGTCCGCACAGGAAGTGGAGTGCAGCTTAGGGAAAGGGCAATTCCTCACATCGAACCCCCCCCCCCTGCCTGTTCCAATGTCCTTCTCCTCCATGTTTCTCCTTGTTTTGTCTCACACAGAAACACACATACCTTAACCCTAAACCAAATCTAACCTTAATCCTAAACCTTACCCTAAAACGAACCCTAGCTCCTGACCCTAAACCTAATTCTAACCCAAACACTCAAAAGCATTTGACCTTGTGGGGACCAACAAAATGTCCCCTGTTGGTCAAAAAAGACTAAGACGAATAGTTAAACAGGTCCACACCACACACACACACTGCCAGACAGGCCTAATGGAGAAATCTCGCACAGCATACACACGCACATACAGTACACCGTACAGAGCAGGAAGTGTGTTTACATAGCAGTGGTCTTCTCCCGCCTCATTCTTCCAAAGGCCTTTGTAAAACTGGAATCCCCTTGGATCATATCCTCACACTTGTCACATGTACATCCATCCACAAAAGAAGAGAGAGCGAAAGAGAGGACAGAGTGTCCATGGAAGTGCAGATGGACTGAATGCTCTTTCTTTGGCTCTTGAGATCCCTGTTTCTCTGCTCAAGTCCTGTTTGCTTGAAGTGACTCTGAGACGCTTTGAGTCTGAGCCCTGCAGAGCATATCACGCAGTTTGTGTCTGAGTGTACACTGTCCTGGGGTGATGCATGGAACTCATGACACCCATGTGACTGAGATATGGTTAGTAGAGAGGGCCTATCTGTGTATAGAGCCAGAAGATTGCAGATTCCAACATCTGTCAACAAAAAAAAAACTACTCTTCCAAATATGGTCTATTACAGTTACAGTCGTATGCAAAAGTTTGGGCACCCCTCTGAGGCTGCATAATAATTTACTCTGTCATCACAGAAAATGATCACAGTGGCATGCCATTCATTTTCTAATAAAAGCTGAGTACTGGGGTATTGTCCAGACAAAGATTTTTAGTGTAGCAATATTAAGCTGAATGAAATTAAATCAGATGTGATAAATAGGCTATGCAAAAATTTGGCCACCCTTGTAATTCTGTTGATTTGAATACCTGTAACTACTTAGCACTGATTAATTGGAACACACAATTGGTTTGGTGAGCTCATTAAGCCTTGAACTTCATAGACAAGTGCATCCAATCATGAGAAAAGGTATTTAAGGTGGCCAATTGCAAGTTGTTGTTTTCTTTGACTCTCCTCTGAAGAGTGGCAACATGGGGGCCTCAAAACAACTCTCAAATGACCTGAAAACAAAGATTGTTCAACATTATGGTTTAGGGGAAGACTACAAAAAGCTATCGCAGAGATGTAAGCTGTCAGTGTCCACTGTGAGGAACATAGTAAGGAAATGGAAGACCACAGGCACAGTTCTTGTTAAGGCCAGAAGTGGCAGGCCAAGTAAAATAACACAGCGTTCCAAGAAAAACACTTGCTACCCACAGTCAAATTTGGTGGGGGTTCCATCATGCTGTGGGGCTGTGTGGCCAGTGCCGGTACTGGGAATCTTATTAAAGTTGAGGGTCGCATGGATTCCACTCAATATCAGCAGATTCTTGGGAATAATGTTGAAGAATCAGTCACAAAGTTGAAGTTACGCCGGGGCTGGATATTTCAACAAGACAACGACCCAAAACACTGCTCAAAATCTACCCGGGCATTTATGCAGAGGAACAAGTACAATGTTCTGGAATGGCCATCCCAGTCCCCAGACCTGAATATCATTGAGAATCTGTGGGATGATTTGAAGCGGGCTGTCCATGCTCGGCAACCATCAAACCTAACTGAACTGGAGATGTTTTGTAAGGAAGAATGGTCCAAAATACCTTAATCCAGAATCCAGACACTCATTAGAGGCTATAGGAAGTGTCTAGAGGCTGTTATTTTAGCAAAAGGAGGCTCTACTAAATATTTATGTGATTTTTCTGTTGGGGTACCCAAATAACTCCTCTAGCTCCACTATGAGATAGGGTGCAGGCCAGGGAGCAGGCTGTTAGCCAGCCTGCCAGTTTAGTGGAGTCTGCCACTAGCATAGTCAGTGTAGTCAGCTCAGTTACCCCCATTGAGACTGTGTCTGTGCCTCGATCTAGGTTGCGCAAACCTAAACATGGCGGTGTTCGCCTTAGTAATCTCACTGGAATAAAGACCTCCTCCATTCCTGTCATTATTGAAAGAGGTTGTGATATCTCACTTCTTAAAATAGGGTTACTTAATATTAGATCCCTCACTTCCAAGGCAGTTATAGTCAATGAACTAATCACTGATCATAATCTTGATGTGATTGGCCTGACTGAAACATGGCTTAAAGCTGATAAATTTACACTAGTGACCATGTCCCCCGCGCATCCCGCAAAGGCGGAGGTGTTGCTAACATTTACGATAGCAAATTTCAATTTACCCCCCAAAAAAGGACAGCGTTTTCATCTTTTGAGCTTCTAGTCTAGCCTACTCAATCACTTTTTATAGCTACTATTTACAGGCCTCCTGGGCCTTATACAGAGTTCCTTACTGAGTTCACATTCACATGGAAAAGTCCACAGATCCACTACAAAAGGCTTTCGGCGCCATCATCGACTCAGTGGGTTTTGACCAACATGTCTCCGGACCTACTCATTGCCACAGTCATACACTGGATCTAGTTCTGTCCCATGGAATAAATATTGTGGATCTAAATGTTTTTCCTCATAATCCTGGACTATCTGACCACCATTTTATTTTGTAACAAATAATTTGCTTAGACCCCAACCAAGGATCATCAAAAGCCGTGCTATAAATTCTCGGACAACCCAAAGATTCCTAGATGCTCTTCCAGACTCCATCCACCTATCCAAGGACGTCGGAGTACAAAAATCAGTTAACAATTAAACTGAGGATCTAAATTTGACCTAATACCCTAGATGTAGTCGCACCCCTAAAAACAAAAAACATTTGTCAAAAGAAACTAGCTCCCTGGTACACAGAAAATACCCGAGCTCTGAAGCAAGCTTGCAGAAAACTGGAACGGAAATGTCGCTCCACCAAACTGGAAGTCTTCCTACTAGCTTGGAAAGAAAGTACAGTGCAATATCGAAAAGTCCTCACTTCTGCTCGATCATCCTATTTGTCCAACCTAATTGAGGAGAATAAGAATAATCCTAAATTTCTATTTGATACTGTTGCAAAGCTAACTAAAAAGCAGCATTCCCCAAGAGAGGATGCCTTTCACTTCAGCAGCGATGAATTCATTAACTTCTTCAACGAAAAGATCATTATCATTAGAAAGCAAATTACAGACTCCTTTTTGAAACTGCATATTTCCCCAAAGTCTGCACAGAACTGCCAGGACCTAGGATCAGTGGAGACACTCAAGTTTTTTAATCCTATATCTCTTGACACATTCATGAAAACTGTCATGGCCTCTAAACCTTCAACCTGCATACTGGACCCTATTCCAACTAAACTACTGAAAGAGCTACTTCCTGTGCTCGGCCCTCCTATGCTGAACATAATAAATGGCTCCCTCTCCACCGGCTGTGTACCAAACTCTCTAAAAGTTAAAAGTGGCAGTAATAAAGCCACTCTTGAAAAAGCCAAGCCTTGACCCAGAAAATGTAAAAAACAATCGGACTATATCGAATCTCCCATTTCTCTCAAAAATCTTAGAAAAAGCTGTTGCGCAGCAACTCACTGCCTTCCTGAAGACAAATAATGTATACGAAACACTTCAGTCTGGTTTTAGACCCTATCATAGCACTGAGACTGCACTTGTGAAAGTGGTAAACAACCTTTTAATGGCGTCAGACCAAGGCTCTGCATCTGTCCTCGTGCTCTTAGACCTTAGTGCTGCTTTTGACACCATCGACCATCATATTCTTTTGGAGAGATTGGAAACCTTAATTGGTCTACACGGACAAGTTCTTGCCTGGTTTAGATCTTATCTGTCGGAGAGATATCAGTTTGTCTCCGTGGATGGTTTGTCCTCTGACAAATCAACTGTAAGTTTCGGTGTTCCTCAAGGTTCCGTTTCACTATATATTTTACCTCTTGGTGATGTCATTCGGAAACATGTTAAACATGTTAACAATGTTAACTTCCATTGCTATGCGGACGACACACAGCTGTACATTTCGATGAAACATGGTGATGCACCAAAATTGCCTGCCCTGGAAGCCTGTGTTTCAGACATAAGGAAGTGGATGGCGGCAACTTTTTTACTTTTAAATTCTGACAAAACAGAGATGCTAGTTCTAGGTCCCAAGAAACAAAGAGATCTGCTTTTGACAATTATTCTTGATGGTTGTACAGTCGTCTCCCAAAAAACTGTGAAGGACCTTGGCATTACTCTGGACCCTGATCTCTTTTAATGAACATATCAAGAATATTTCAAGGATAGCTTTTTTCCATCTTCGTAAAATTGCAAAAATCAGACATGTTTTGTCCAAAAATGATGCGGAAAAGATAATCCATGCTTTTGTTACTTCTAGATTAGATTACTGCAATGCTCTACTCGCCGGCTACCCGGATAAAGCACTAAATAAACTTCAATTAGTGCTAAACACGGCTGCTAGAATCCTGACTAGAACCAAAATATTTTATCATATTGCTCCCGTGCCTGCCTCTCTATACTGGCTTCCTGTTAAGGCTAGGGCTGATTTCAAGGTTTTACTGCTAACCTAAAAAGCATTACATGGGCTTGCTCCTAATTATCTCTCAGATTTGGTCCTGCCGTACATACCTACACGTACGCTCCAGTCACAAGACGCAGGCCTCCTTATTGTCCCTAGAATCTCTAAGCAAACAGGTGGAGGTAGGGCTTTCTCCTATAGAGCTCCATTTTTATGGAATGGTCTGCCTGTCCATGTGAGAGACGCAGACTCTGTCTCAACCTCTAAGTCTTTACTGAAGACTCACCTCTTCAGTATGTCCTATGATTGAGTGTAGTCTGGCCCAGGGGTGCAAGGGTGAACGGCAAGGCTCTGGAGCGACGAACCACCCTTGCTGTCTCTGCCTGGCCGGTTCCCGTCTCTCCATTGGGATTCTCTGCCTCTGACCCTATTACGGGGGCTGAGTCACTGGCTTACTGGTGCTTTCCATGCCATTCCTAGGAGGGGTGCGTCACTTCCTGTCCGGTTTGTCGCCCGCTCTGGCTTGTACAGTGGAGGGGATCTTTCGTGGACTATACTCAGCCTTGTCTCAGGGTAGTAAGTTGGTGGTTGTTGATATCCCTCTATTGGTGTAGGGGCTGTGCTTGGCAGAGTGGGTGAGGTTATATCCTGCCTGGTTTGGCCCTGTCCGGGGGTATTGTCTGGGTATTGTCGGAGGGGGCCACAGTGTCTCCTGACCCCCCTGTCTCAGCCTCCAGTATCTATGCTGCAATAGTCTATGTGCCGGGGGGCTAAAATCAGTTTGTTAAATCTGATGTTATTATCCAGTGTCTTGTGTGAATTTAAGTATGCTCCCTCTAATTCTCTCTCTCTCCCACTCTACCTCCTCTCCCGGAGGACCTGAGCCTACCCGGAGGACCATGCTTCAGGACCACCTGTCCTGATGACTCCTAGCTGTCCCCAGTCCACCTGGTCGTGCTGCTGCACCGGTTTCAACTCCTCTGCCTGCGGTTATGGAACCCTGACCTGTTCATTGGACGTGCCACCCTGTCCCAGACCTGCTGTTTTCACCTCGCTCTCGCTCTATTGCACTGAAAAACCAAGTGACATTCACTCATGTATTTACCTGTTGCAACCTCCACAAATACTTTTATTATTATTTGACCCTGCTGGTCATCTATGAACATTTGAACATCTTGGAGAAAGAACTGGCCTTAATGGCCATGAATTGTTATAATCTCCACCCGGCACAGCCAGAAGAGGACTGGCCACCCCTCAGAGCCTGGTTCCTCTATAAGTTTCTTCCTAGGTTTTGCCTTTCTAGGGAGTTTTTCTTAGCCACCGTGCTTCTACATCTGCATTGCTTGCTGTTTGGGGTTTTAGGCTGGGTTTCTGTATAGCACTTCGTGACATCGGCTGATGTAAAAAGCGCTTTATAAATACATTTGATTGATTGAGGCTGTAATCACTACCAAAGGTGCTTCAACAAAGTACTGACTAAAGGGTCTGAATACTTGTGTAAACGTGATATTTCCAGTTAAAAAAAAATGTAAAACCAATTTTTTGCTTTGTCATTATGGGGTAGTGTGTAAATTGATTAGGGGAAAAAACAATTTCATCAATTTTAGAAGAAGGCTATAACGTAACAAAATGTGGAAAAAGTCACAGGGTCTGAATACTTTCCGAATGCACTGTAGATCAGAAATAGATCAGATGTTCTGAAGATATACCCTACAGCGAGCTTGTGTGCGTACATAGTGACTATATTGAATTATATGGAAAATAAGGAATTTATTTGCATTTGAACGCTGCAGAGGTAGGATCTGAAATTGATCACTCTTTTGTTGCTGAGAATTTACCTGCACCACAGGAAATGCAGATGAGCTTTGATTTACATAAATTCACTGAAAACCCACACTAAAACATATTTTACTTTTCATGTATCGTATTTTTGGCCAGCTAACCACCATCATTATGGACTAAACATTCAAATCCTGTTGCTGAAGGATTATTTTTCTGTGACAATATTGATCAAGTTCAGATCCTACATCTGTATATTCAGATGAAACACTGAAGGGGTCACAATGCAGAACAGAGTTACGAGGTGACATAACTTTATCCTATTCCCTATATAGTGCACAACTTCTGACCAGATCCCAATTGGGATAGTAACCGGAAGGTTGCTGGATCAAATCCCCGAACCGACAAGGTGAAAAAAAAAAAAACCTGCCTGTGTCCATGAGCAAGGCACTTAACCCTCATTTTCTCCAGGGACGCCGTACTACTATGACTGTCCCTATAAGTAGGCCGTCATTGTAAATAAGAATTTGTTCTTAACTGACCAGTTAAATAAAGGTTCAATTAAAATTGAAAGATCCCAATAGGCCCTTGTCAAAAGTAGGGCCCTGGTCAAAAGTAGTGCACAATTTAGAGAATAGAGTTCCATTTGGGACACAGCCCCAAGCTCTATTCAGAGCTTCCTCCCACGAGTGGTTCTTTGCTGGTGTTGTCATCAGGAGATGATTTGTGGGTTGTGGCGGTACAGGGTTGTGTAAGTTTAGTTTTAGGACTGTGTTTTGGAACCTTTTTAGAACCAGGGACCAGCAAGCTATGGTGTTCTTCATTGGAGGTCCACTTACATTAAAGAGTGCACTTTATGGAGGACCATTTCGTTGAACTAGAACGCTGACTAAATCGAAACA
Organism: Thymallus thymallus; assembly: GCA_023634145.1. NCBI lineage: Eukaryota > Metazoa > Chordata > Actinopteri > Salmoniformes > Salmonidae > Thymallus > Thymallus thymallus. Next base: position 17,334,934 of record CM042412.1, on the reverse strand, counting down.
CCATCTGAGGGACCAGTCATTAACATCGCAGGGCCCAGTGCCGGTCCTAGGACCATGAGTTGAGGACCACTGATACGGCATAATAGGGAAGTTGGTATTGGCGAGGGCTTTCTTAGTTTCTTGGTGCCATTACTGATAGAAGTGATATTTATTCATGCTGTTTCCATTTATTTCTGGGATATTTTGTTGCCATGTACACAGGACTAGTTGTCCTCAGGGTGGAGCAGGGGTCACTGACCCGGATGCCCAGGAAGAAGCACTTTAGCCAAGTCAGGGCTTGGAGGATTCAGCCTCTGGTTGTTGGAGGGGATGTAGGTAGAGGTTCTAGAGGTGGCAGGGCCAGATGCTGTGTGTTAGCCTGTCAAGAGTTATCACTGTAATTGCAGAAGGTTCACACACTGCAGATTGTGCCTATAGATGACGCGTTGGTACACTTTTTAATTGCCGTAAAATGCTACTGCCATGCTGCATGCTAATAAACAGTATCTACAGCTATGGCCATTTGTGGAAAATGCGTGCTACATAGAAACTGTATGACTGTTACGATAGTGGATACAATTTTACATACAGTACACCGTTTATCAAGTGTACATAGGTGTCACACCCATTAAAACTGCCCCTCAATTTGCTTTTTTATATAAAACGTCCAAGATTTTCATAGAATCGGTCATGCAAAGATGTTGAATTTGGCCATCCGTGCCGGTCCGTCAAAAATATTGACCTCCACTGACAGTATTTACCTATACTTTTGTAACTAGAACCAAAGGTTGTTGATGTCTTCTTTCTGCAGTGTCGGCAGAACAAACACACATACCAGAGTGTTAAGGCCCACTCTTAAGCCTTCATCAGTGGGTTCTCTACTTCTCCGGGCCGGCCCCTCTCTCTTTCTCATGGGAACCTTGCCGCCTCTACAATGGACAAACAGGGTTAGCACTCAGCACTGGCAGCACAGGGGTTAACTCTAAAGATCAGAGGTCACTGGATCACAGGGCTCCACAATGCCGCATGATTGTTGATTGTTGATGCTGGGGCGGGGCGGACGTTGAGTGGGGCCGGGGGGGGGGGGGTTTAGCTTGGCTTGGGCTTGGACGGAGTGTGTGACACATCAGATTACTCAATAAGAGAGGCTACCTGAGAACTTTAGGGAGCCTGATGGGCCACATGCCATGACTCAACACATGAAGAATGTGTATTATTTTTGTAGTTCCAAAGAGTCTGGATCTAGCGGCTGTCGTTCAATCGGGAATATATTGATGTGCTATGCGGGATCCTTGGGACGTCCTTACCCTAGGACGATTACTTCTATTCTATTACAGCATATTGGATGACTGTCATTCATATTCCATTCACCCAGTTCAATGTAACATAGATAGGTTTAGGCTACATGATACTCACATTTTCTCTAGTCCCATCATGAGGTTGCTACAACCTAGCCTATGAAAAGATTACAACGTAGGTGCACAGGTCGAGATAAAAAAAATTAAAAATTGTAATCAAGGTGACAGACAGTGACATGTTCAATAACACCTTGAACACTATTGCCTGCATCTAGCTGATCTAGGGTGTAATCATTAGTCCAACAGTTGCAAACGAGAGTTTCTATTGGACAGATTCACAATGTTTATCCCCGTTTTTCTTTTCCGTTTTGATTCCATATAAGAAACGTTTTTCAAAAGAATCGGCGAAATGAATACACCCCTGATCACACGCAAACACAGTTCACTTTCATATCAGCCACATAGAAATAACATGATCACTTTGCTCGTTGTAATTCCTTCTCGCATCTACGTACTCTCCTCCTCTCACCTTTTCCCTTTGCTTGTAGACTTCAGTGCACAACACATCAGCTGTCTGTGACCAGGCGAAAAAACCTTCCCAAGCCAAACCTTCATATCATAACCGCTAACCACTCTCTACACACAGCCTACACCGTTGTCACCATATTAGCTAACGTCATAGTCAAGCTAATAGAACTAACGCATTAGTAAACCCGCTACAGTCATGCAGTTGTTTTAGTAGGCTAAACTAGCTAGCTGCATTCGATAGCTAAGTGATAGTGAAATAAGTACAATGAAGTCTCTCTGTCTCTCTGTGTGGTGTGTGTGTGTGTGTGTGTGTGTGTAACTCACCACATTTTATAAACTGCAGTGCTAGCTAGCTATAACTCATGCTATATTAATTATCTGGTCTTTTGATTGGGTAGACATGTCAGTTCATGCTACCTTTTATGTAAGAGCTGCGACAGTGACATAAAGAGAGAGCGAGAGTGAGATTTTGACCTCCTACTACTGATTACACATTAACTGTCTTCCTTCACACTCCCTAAAACTGACAGTATCCTCCTTCTCACCCTTTCATCTCCAATCACTTCAACACAGAATGAGCAGTGAGGCCAGCAATGATTGATGCACACAGACACTAACACACACACACACACACATACACACACACACTCTCTCTACACAGAGTTATATTCCACCTCATCATGAATGTCAATTAACTCTGGCCCTGTTTGTGTTGTCTTGTGTTTGTTTTTCTTGTTTAAAGGCTATGATTGGGATCTGAGGTGGATGTGGTGCACTAGACAGACCACGGATGCATCCCAAATGGAACCATATTCCCTATATAGTAGTGCACAATGAAGGGAATAGGTGCCATTTGGGACATAGACCAGTCTGTCTATCTGTGGGGCCCTCATTAGCCCAGAGCCATCTCCCACTCACCTACCCGTAAAATAGAGGAATTCCTTTTAAAGTCTAATACAATTTTACTGGACCTCTGACCACTTCATCACCCACAGATGTGTGGGTGTGTGTGTGTGGGGGTTGGGGGGGGCTACTTAGAACCATAAATGGTGATTCCGCTTGGTTTCCAGATAGAACCCTCCCATAAAGATTCCAGGTGGAACACAACCCATCCACAAACCTCTCTTTTGTTAGAGTATACTGTGTTTTCAGTAAAATAATGGAGAGGAAACCTGAGGAGAGAGTTGGTCATATTACTTATACTTTTATCACTCAGTGGAAGAGAGTCGTGAAGGCGACCTCAGCTGAGCTGTAAGGTCTGGTATGTTGGAGTGCTTGGGTCTAATCACTTGTCACCCTCTTCAATGGTTTCCTGAATGGGAGGGATGACCCCCCCTACCCCCACCATCCCCTGCCTCCGAAACATGTCTGAACACGCCTGAGCCCCTTACCCCTCCTGTTCCCCAAAGCCCCCTGCATGTGCAACCAAAATATTGCATGATTACAATTTGAAACATTTAATATGAGCCTATGTTTCTTCTATGGCTTATTGTATGTCTGGTTTGATTGTCTATCAGTTCTGGAATCAAAACAAGTGAACATTTTTAAAATGTAACCTTTATTTAACTAGGCAAGTCACTTAAGAACAAATTGTTATTTACAATGACGGCCAACACCGGCCAAGCTTGGACGGTGCTGGGCCAATTGTGCGCCACCCTATGGGACTCCCAATCATGTCTTAGACCACTGCGCCACTTGGGAGCCCAAAATATCAGTATTTGGTGTACGTATTTTAAACTGAGCAACAGGAATGTCAGAGATTGTCATTCCTTTTGCATGAGTACCTTTTCTTGAACTTTAGAAACTGCAATTATTGTCACAACCCCGCCTCCGTGATTTCTGTTTTTGTTTGTCTGTGCGTCTTGTTTATTTCTATCTCTTGTCCATGTCTCTGTGTTTGGTTCCGATTGCCCGGGTAACAAATGAGGAGGCGGGATTACCATGCCAGGAGTAATTCTCTCACCCACCTGATCATCATCTGCAATCATTCACCTGTTCCTGATCAGGCATCCACTACACTACTTAAGTCACGACCTGACATCCAGTCCCCGCCGGATCGTTAAGTCACCTTCATAGGTTGCGCTAACGACCAGCCTTTTTGATAACCAGACTTTTTGATAACCAGTCTAAGTTTTTCCTGTTTGTTGTTGATATCCATCAGTTTCATTACCCTGCTATCTTCCTCTGTCTAGACAATACCCGCCTCAGAAACCAACCTGCTCACCCATCTGGAAATCGGAAACCATCTGCCTCACCATCCGTTCACTCTCCTGTATCGCTCACTGGGATTCCTGGATCTTCCCCTCACAACCAAACACCTCAACCCCATATCCTAATCACAACTATCCTCCTTGGATTTCCTAAATAAAGAATCATAATTGTAATCTTTGTTGTCCGGTCTGCTTTTGGGTTCGATCCCAGATTCCTGACAAATTATGATACAAATATTTTGTATACAACAGATAAGAAAATATGTGTAGCCCTTAACACAGAGTGGTCATCTGGACTTGAGGAAAAGCAGACATCCCTTTTTTAAAACACAGTATTAATTTAGACTGAGGTGAACATCGCCTTTGAGTGGCCAGGGTGATCCTCAAGTGGATAGTTGATTCAGGTTGTTTGGTAGAGGATGTTAAGGTGTGAGTTTAAGTGCACTGGCCTCACTCAAGTCATTAAGAGTCTTAGTAAACTTCTCACACTTTCTTCTCATCCTCCATTCTTTCTCTTCCGTGTCACATTTAAAACCAGAGTGCAGAGCTTAAAACACATGTCAGCTAGGACCTATCTATGGTCAGAATTGTGTGTGTACTGTTTATAACCTGGTATAAATCATGAGTTCTCTCAAACTGATGTTTCTGGGTTTTCATCTCTCACACCTCACAACTTCTGTTTCTCGTGTGTGTTTGTGCTCGCCCATGCGTGCGTGCCGGTGTGCATGCTTTCGTGTGAGTGTGTATGTCTAAATGGAGCTGTCTCTCGTCTTCCTTAATTTCTGTCCCAGATTAGTCCCCAACCCCCAGTCACCACTGTGCGCCCTCCCGCCTCCACCTTAGTGGCTCACGAGGCAACAGCACTTAGAGGTCAGGGATCAGAGTTGAGGGGTCAACGATGTCCAGGCTTAGAACCACCAGTGGCCAGTGCTATAGCAAAGGTTTGTGTGTGTGTGTGTGTGTGCATTAGTGTGCGTGTCTAGTGGTATTTAACTGGTTGAAAGGAAACTGTCCATCAATGGGAAATCTGAAAACAATTTGACTGCATTACGCTGTTTAAACCGTCGCCTCTGATTTCCCTATTGGCCTCTCATCAATACCACAACGCCAGTGTTCTACTGCTTGATGATGCACCGAAGGCCCCTCTTTACAATTTCACTCATTTATGCATTCACTTTTCTGCACCCTTGTTAATTTCCACCCTTGTTTATTCATTTATTAATTAAGTATTGACTTAATATTGATACAGCTGTCATCCGGTTTTTCCTACAGAATATTTGTGTGTGTGTGTGTGTGTGTGTGTGTGTGTGTGTGTGTGTGTGTGTGTGTGTGTGTGTGTGAAGCATTGGAATGCACTAAGAGGGTTGAGTGTTAACAGGCCCTTGTAAATCTAATCAATTCCCACTCTGTAATTTACTCTGCTGTCGATGGGCCAATAAGAGATAACATGATTGATATCCAAGTCATTCCACCAGAGTGCCTCTGGGAATGGCATAAATGGACCGGTATCAAACATATGGAAACCAAATATTTGACTCCGTTCCATCAACTCCATTCCAGCCGTTACAATGACCCCATCCTCCAATAGCTCCTCCCACCAGCTTCCTCTGCATTCCACCTACAGATGTAGGATCTTAATTTGATCACTCTTTTGTGGCTGAGATTGTTCCTGCACAGCAAGAAATGCAAACTTGTAGTGTATTAGAGTTTAAAAAACTAAAATGTCAGACTTGATTAGCCCTAACAAAAAATGTATACACTTTTTATAAGGATAATCCATATAATAACTAACATTTCCTGTTGCTGCAGGATTATTCTCCTGCTGTAGCAAACTGGTTCAAATTAAGATCCTACATCTGTAGCAGTGGAGGCTCCTCAGAGGAGGAAGGAGGACCATCCTCCTCGGTAAATGTGACATTTTGTTTTACATTGGATAAAAGTTGACTCAGAGCTACAAAATGGTATATCATACACTGCATTTGAAGAACAATTGGAAAGTAATTCTGCTTTGAAGTTAAACTTGTAACCCTACTTTTTGAGAAAATGGCCTTTGAATGTTTTGGTACCTCCCGGAGAGATCTTTTTTGTCTACACCCATTCAGTATTGTGCACATCCTTTTAAGCTTTAGCCCCACCCATCTCTTCAAGGATTCACTTGAGGTCATGTGCTAAAGGTCATGTAGTGTGGTAAAAGTAGTAGCCTACAATAAGTAAAATGTTCAGGTAAACAAAGTGTCCAGATAAAAATATTTTATAAATATTAGATGATGCTTACCCATACACACTTGTCTAAAGTGATGGGTCATGTGAAAGAAATGCTATAACCCCCAGCCATATCTTGCTAAGTGGATGGGTCTCTACAGAAGGTGTAAACAGTGCAGCAATATGAAAAATAATATATATATATATATATATATATACAGAATATATATAGAATATAAAGAACAAGTGTCAATGTCAGTAGAGAACAAGAACAAAATAATATACAGTATGTACAAGAACAATATCAATAACAATATCAGTGATATGCATACAATATGGGGTAAAGTGGCTGAGCAGCAGGATACAAATGAATAGTAGCATCTATCTGTCTATCGAGCAAAATCAAAGCTGTCATGCATCTTGATGTCTTGCTGGTTCAGTAGGGCCCACCAGAGACATCTGCAGGTCTTGACAAGTGGTCTTGCAGTCAGCAACCATCTTCTGGTAGACAAATCGCTCACTCTGATCAAGCAGGAGATGCTGCTCTTGCTTCTTCAGCTTGGCTGACTTAACAGCTTCTGGCAGATCTGAAGACCTGATAGTTGTTCCTCTGGCACTGCCAGCACAGGTCTGTCCTACAATTTTCTCCACAGATTCCTGAAGGAAGACAGCCTGACTACACATACTTCTGGAAAATACAGAAATAAGGTGAGATCAATAAATGTAGTGGCAATCATGTTGGAGGTCAATTAAATAATCAAAACGTGTTGTTTATGCTTTACATACCAAGTACTGTCATCGATTCCTTGTAGAGACGCCACACTGCTGCTTTTGTCACATGGGATGGCAGCAGCTTTTCACCAAAGTGTTTGTCCGGGGTGGTGTCCTGGTAATACTATTGCATTATCCTCTGCGTAGTTGTTGATGAATTTCACAACTTGCTGCAAGTCATCATGCTTCGGGTGTAACTTGTTCTTGCTTGGGCCAGCTCTCTTTTTGATGGGAGGCATTAGACCATTCTCCTTGTATGACTGGTGGAGCAGAGTCAGTTGTGTTCTGCTGATGCTGAAAGACAAATTCCAGACACAAATAATTTTAGCATTATTATACAATATATAGCCTGAATCACCGTCAGACACACCTGGATAACTTGATGGTCATGTAATTATCTGGCAGAGTCGAGTCTTTTTGTTTAGACTTCTAGCTAGCTAGCTAGCTATCTAGTTAAACAATTAACCATAATCCGAATCCAGTACTAGCAATATCAACTGATTGTCATAGCTAGCTAAAGTTAATCAAATAGGTTAAATGTTAGCTAGCTAACATTAGGCTATAACTAGCCATGCATATGGCTTGCTGAGATATTACTACACAGATCATAAACGTAATGTTAGCTAGTGAGCCAGCCATATAGCGTTATCTAGCTAGCTAGCTAACAGTACAATTTAACTTGGTCTTTTGTTTAGACATCTAGCTAGCTAGCTAAACAATAACTTGCAATGAACAGCTTTCTGAAAAAAAATTAATTGGATATTATCTGAAACTATAGCTAGACTATATTATTTCAATAAATAATACATCCTGTGTCGTTTCCGTTTTGTTTGTACAGCTTGCTTGGCCCATTGTCAAGTCACTCTGGTTCACACTGACCGTGTACAATGCCATAAGAATCATAAGATCTTTCTCCCTATCTGTCACGGATGCCATGGTTGCCCTTAGTTTTGAAGATGTAATCCGGAGACAGATGTTTTATACAACAGCCTTCTGTGTTCTCTTTTCGCTCCCTCTGCATTTATAATCAAACGGCAGAATTATATTCATCTCCTTATCATACTCTTCTTCTACCAAACATTCCACTGATTTAAAAACTCTGTCAACTTTTTCCGTGACAACACTGTTGATCGCTGTTTCTTCCCCATCACTGTCATCAAGACTCTACAATGTATTTTTCAATGAAAATGTTTTTACCTAAATCTGGGATTTCCTCATCGTCTGATTCATTTTCAGAGTCAGAAAGAGTCAGCATTGTGCCGTCGTCCTCCTGAAAGTAGTCCATCACAACCTTTTCCCACTGACCTTCGTCGATAGCACCTGATAAATTCAGGGCAGCAATGTTAGTGAGAGCATTAGCAACACATTTGAAATTCTCAATGGCTAACAACTTGAAAATATTTGGAAAAAAACATTATTAGAAAGGATTAATGAGCAGCTCATCTTATAGACAGAAGCTTCATACACGGAAGACCAATCCGAAACTCATCTCTCGGCATGTCCACAGACCTCACAAGACTCGTCTGAAGGTCCCCCAATACCAGTCAAAAAAAATTGTGGAAGTACTGTATATATGGAGAGGGTTTAGTGACAAAAGTAAGGGGTTAAATACATGTAAAAAAAATAAAAAATAAAAACATTCTCTCATATATACAATGAGAGAATAAGAAAGTATTCAGACTGAATATTTACATTTTATGTTACAGCCTTATTCTAATTACTGCCACGAGTCGTTGTGGGTATGACGCTACAAGCTTGGCACAGCTGTATTTGAGGAGTTTCTCCCATTTCTTCTCTGCAGATCCTCTCAAGCTCTGTCAGTTTAGGATGGGGAGAGTCACTGCACAGCTATTTTCAGGTCTCTCCAGAGATGTTCAATTGGGTTCAAGACATGGCTCTTGTTGGGCCACTCAAGGACATTCAGAAACTTATCCCAAAGCCACTCCTGCGTTGTCTTATCTGTGTGCTTAGGGTCGTTGTCCTGTTGGAAGGTGAACCTTCACCCCAGTCTGAAGTCTTGAGCTCCGTTCATCTTTCCCTCGATCCTGACTAGTCTCCCAGTCCCTGACACCACCATGCTTCACCGTAGGGATGGTGCCAGGCTTCCTCCAGATGTGACGCTTGGCATTCAGGCTAGAGAGATCAATCTTGATTTCATCAGATCAGAGAATCTTGTTTCTCATGGTCTGAGAGTCTTTAGGTGCCTTTTGGCAAATTCCAAGCAGGCCTTTGTATGCATTTTACTAAGGAGTGGCTTACATCTGGCCTCTACCATACAGGCCTGATGGTGGCGTGCTGCAGAGATGGTTTTCCTTCTGGAAGCATTTCCACAGACGAGCTATAGTCACCTCCCTGATCAAGGCCCTTTTCCCCTGATTGGGTGGCCAGATCTAGGAAGAGTCTTAAATGGAATAAGTTTGGAACCACTAAGAATGACGGAGGCCGCTGTGTTCTTAGGGACCTTCAATGCTGCAGACATTTTTTGGTACCCTTCCCCAGATCTGTGCCTAGTCTACGGACAATTCCTTTGAGCTCATTGCTTGGTTTTTGAATTGAATGGTATCACAGGTGGACTCCAATCAAGTTGTAGAAACATCTCAAAGATTATCAATGGAAACAGGAGAGGCTGATGGAATTCAAACTTCCGGGATGCTTACAAGGCCCTCCCTCGCACTCCTTTCAGCAAATCTGACCACGACTCCATTTAGCTCCTCCTTCTCCGTGGCCGACGTGAGTAAAACGTTTAAACGTGTTAACCCTCGCAAGGCTGCTGGCCCAGACAACATACCTAGCCGCATCCTCAGAGCATGCGCAGACCAGCTGGCTGGTGTGTTTACGGGCATAATCAATCCTCAACACTGGGGCCTCACAAAGGTGCGTGCTCAGCCCACTCCTGTACTCCCTGTTCAACCATGACTCAATCATCAAGTTTGAAGATGACACAACAGTAGTAGGCTTGATTACCAACAATGACGAGACAGCCTACAGGGAGGAGGTGAGGGCTCTGGGAGAGTGGTGCCAGAAAATAACCTCTCACTGAACGTCAACAAAACAAAGGATATGATCATGGACTTCAGGAAACAGCAGAGGGTGCACTCCCTTATCGACATCGATGGGGCTGTTTGGATGTTTTTCAGCGACAGGGACTGGGAGACTAGTTAGGATCGAGGCAAAGATGAACGGAGCAAAGTACAGAGATCCTTGATGAAAACCTGCTCCAGAGCGCTAAGGACCTCAGACTGGGGTGAAGGTTCACCTTACAACAGGACAACAACCCTAAGCACACAGACAAGGCAATGCAGGAGTGGCTTCGGGACAAGTCTCTGAATGTCCTTGAGTGGCCCAGCCAGAGCCCGGACTTGTACCCGATTGAACATCTCTAGAGAGACCTGAAAATAACTGTCCAACAACTCTCCCCTCCAACTTGACAGAGGTTGAGAGGATCTGCAGAGAGAAATGGAAGAAACTCCCCAAATACAGGTGTGCCAAACTTGTAGTGTTATACCCAAGAAGACTCAAGGCTGTAATCGCTGCCAAAGGTTCTTCAACAGTACTGAGTAAATGGTCTGAATACTTGTGTTAATGTAATATTTCAGTTGTTTTTACATACATTTGTTGTTTTTACAGACATGTTACAATACATTTGCTAAAATGTCTAAACCTGTTTTTGCATTGTCATTATGGGGTATTGTGGGTAGATTTTAAATAAGGTTTTGAATAAGGCTGTAAGGTAACAAAATGTGAAAAGGGTCAAAAGGTCTGAATACTTTCCTAATGCACTGTATAGTGTCCCCTTACTCCAATCACCGTTGTTGTTGTTGTTGTTGTTGTTGTTGTTGTTGTTGTTATTATTATGAAGATGATTATTTATTCATTATTATTCTTACTGTTAATGTTCATGACATTCTCACTTTGCTTTAGCAACAATGGCTTTGTCATTCATGCTAGTAAAGCTTATCTGAACCTGAGTATGTTTGGTATACAGATCAACATAAACATTTTCAACAGACTGACAATATGTGTTATTTGCAGGATCATTATGATACTAAGACACTAAGGTGCTTTAGATTGCATTTTAACTGTGTCATAATTAATACTTGTTGGTGTATCTATTTATCATAGAAATTTGCATCAAATTCCATAGAATGTTTTTGCACTGCTTGTATTTTGTTGATGGGCCCACTCCTTGGTGGTATGGACTGTGTTTTGGCAACATAACTCAAAGGGAGAGTTTAGGCGAGCTTGTTTGTATTTTATGTTTGTACTCATACTGTACACAGTTAGTGAGCTTTATACATGATGTCTGTCTGTCAGGCAGAAACACCTCCAGTCCCCACAGTATTTCTCAACATAGATGAGTCACTGACTAACTGGCACTGGTTGAAACGAGTGTCCCGCAACTTAAGTTCCATGCGGCTGAATGTAACGGGATAATAAGAGACTGGAGATGGGCAGGAACCTTTCTAAAGGCTATACTCTGAGGAAACAGGCCTATTATCAGCCTTGTATTTAACTGAGATTACAAGAGGCAATTAAAGGAGAGCTCTGGTATTATGGGAAGTGATGCAGTTTGCCAGGCGAGCGGGGGAGTGCAGAGAAAGTTCTTGTTTGTTGAGCTCCGGGGCAGACAAAACTAGTGGAATCGTTGAGTCATGATTTGATGCTAAACATGGGCAAAGTGGGATAAATGTAAACAGAGGCTTGCTACAGAGATGTACTACACACTGATACTTTTATAAAGTACATAAAGGATTTTTTTCATATACTACTAACATTGATCATGATTTTTCTTTGTTCATAAAACCTTATAAAGCAGTTTTTATTGTATCTTTATTTAACTAGGCAAGTCAGTTATGAATACATTCTTATTTACAATGACTGCCTACATACAGGGACAGCCATAGTAGTACTGCACCCCTTGAGCAAATTAGGGTTAATTGCCTTGATCAAGGACATTTCAACTGGTTTTCACCTTGTCGGCTCAGGGATTCAATCCAGCAACATTTCGGTTACTGGCCCAACGCTCTAACCACTAAGCTACCTGGCACCCTATGGGAAATTTACACAAACATGAATGTCATACAAAAGTTTTGGTAACACGTCCCATATCAGAGAAGCTGAAACAAGTAAAAAAATATTTGAAGATGCTGTCTACGTTTTGCTTGGTTCACTTTGTATTATATTAACCATTTGTTCATACAGTATATTAGCTAATTAATAACAAATAGCAAAACTTTTTAGATCTTGTCATATTTTATCAATGTATAATATATTAGTCATTTACTCATGTTAAGTAAAACGTTACCGCAAAGGATTAAATAAACACCAGTTGTGAGCAACATGAACTTTGTGTGGATATATTATTATGTCAAAAAGCATTTAGGACTTTCAGGAATGAGTCAATGAAAATAGTTTTTAGTAACGTGTCAATGAAAATGAATTCAGGTAATTTGCTATATTGTATTTGCTATTAAGATACAGTACATTTAATAAATAACAATATATTATAATAAATAACAAGATGCTGTACTATACAACAGAACACTGTAACACTCTGAATACCTAATAATAATGTGTTTTTCTATGCTTATTATATACATTTGTATATACAGTACCAGTCAAAGGTTTGGACAAACCTACTCATTACAGGGTTTTTCATTATTTTACTATTTTCTACATTGTATAATAATAGTGAAGACATCAAAAATATTAAATAACACATAATAACACAAATAACACATGGAATTATGTAGTAACCAAAAACATGTTAAACAAATCAAAATGTATTTTAAATTTGAGATTCTTCAAAGTAGCCACCCTTTGCCTTGATGACAGCTTTGCAAATTTCAGTGTGACAAGGGGTGGTGTACAGAAGATAGCCCTATTTGGTAAAATACCAAGTCCATATTATGGCAAGAGCAGCTCAAATAAGCAAGGAGAAACAACAGTCCATCGTTACTTTAAGGTCAGTCAATACTGAATATTTAAAGAACTTTTCAAGTTTTTTCAAGTGCAGTCAAGCGCTATGATGAAACTGTCTCTCATGAGGACCACCACAGGAATGGAAGACCCAGAGTTACCTCTGCTGCAGAGGATAAGTTCATTAGTTACCAGCCTCAGAAATTGTAGCCCAAATAAATGCTTCACAGAGATCAAGTAACATACACATCTCAACATCAACTGTTCACAGCAGACTGTGTGAATCAGGCCTTCATGGTTGAATTGCTGCAAAGAAACCACTACTAAATGACACCAATAATAAGAAGAGACCTGCCAAGAAACACAAGCAAATGACAATTAAATACATTTTAATCCCACTTTGTAAGACAACAAAATATGGAAAAGGTCAATGGGTGGGAGTACTGTCAGTGTATTCTGGAGCTCTAATTTAAGAACCACGGTCACTGAATCATAACTGATGCTGGTGACCATAATGGCCGAAAGAAAAAAGTTGAGAAGCTTGACTGAGATACTTTAATGTGTCCTTTGCTGGCTTGTCTCCTGCTGTTTTGATTCTGTTGGGAGGTATGGCTGTGCTTTTATAGCCAGGACTCATAGGGATTGGACAGAAACAATGTCATGCAAACAAATACTATTTTGTTTAGACTGCCAAGGATCATACCTTAGGCCCATTCATGAAACCCAACACTCAGTCAGTCATCCTATGCAAAAAGGCCATAACCTAATCTAGGTAATCAAGAAGTTTATGTAATAGTTACGTAATGATCAGTACCTTTTTAACCACTTCTGTTCTTAAAGTATCATTAAGATTTATCTACCAATCGGATATGGATGTAAGGTTCAGGCCCCTGTCATCACTCCTATACTCACCTGCTCGTCCTATCATCTTGGATCTATCCCACTGATGACGCTGTTTAACATAATTACTGTCACCTGTGTTTCTGGGTATATAAGCTAGGCCAAATCAGTTGCCCATTGTGAGGTATTGTTTTCCTGTATTTGGTAGTCATGCAAGTTCCCATGTGTTGGGTCCTTATGAATTTGTGGCTTATATCGTTTTTTGTTATATTTCACCTGGATTGTGAACTCTGTGCTGTCACGTTCAGTAAAACAACGCTCTGCGATTGGATCCACTCAAGTCTCCTGCTTAAATCATTACAATGGATAAATATATTGTTTTCAAATATGTAGACTAGTTAATAAAGCCTACAGGTATTATGCTTAATAACTTGTTATAAATGTATGCACATATATATATACAGTGGGGAGAACAAGTATGTGATACACTGCCGATTTTGCAGGTTTTCCCACTTACAAAGCATGTAGAAGTCTATATATTTTATCATAGGTACTCTTCAACTGTGAGTGACGGAATCTAAAACAAAAATCCAGAAAATCACATTGTATAATTTTTAAGTAATTAATTTGCATTTTATTGCATGACATAAGTATTTGATACATCAGAAAAGCAGAACTTAATATTTGGTACAGAAACTTTTGTTTGCAATTACAGAGATCATATGTTTCCTGTAGTTCTTGACCAGGTTTGCACACACTGCAGCAGGGATTTTGGCCCACTCCTCCATACAGACCTTCTCCAGATCCTTCAGGTTTCGGGGCTGTCGCTGGGCAATACGGACTTTCAGCTCCCTCAAAAGATTTTCTATTGGGTTCAGGTCTGGAGACTGGCTAGGCCACTCCAGGACCTTGAGATGCTTCTTACGGAGCCACTCCTTAGTTGCCCTGGCTGTGTGTTTCGGGTCGTTGTCATGCTGGAAGACCCAGCCACGACCCATCTTCAATGCTCTTACTGAGGGAAGGAGGTTGTTGGCCAAGATCTCGCGATACATGGCCCCATCCATCCTCCCCTCAATACGGTGCAGTCGTCCTGTCCCCTTTGCAGAAAAGCATCCCCAAAGAATGATGTTTCCACCTCCATGCTTCACGGTTGGGATGGTGTTCTTGGGGTTGTACTCATCCTTCTTCTTCCTCCAAACACGGCGAGTGGAGTTTAGTCCAAAAAGCTCTATTTTTGTCTCATCAGACCACATGACCTTCTCCCATTCCTCCTCTGGATCATCCAGATGGTCATTGGCAAACTTCAGATGGGCCTGGACATGCGCTGGCTTGAGCAGGGGGACCTTGCGTACTCTGCAGGATTTTAATCCATGACGGCGTAGTGTGTTACTAATGGTATTCTTTGAGACTGTGGTCCCAGATCTCTTCAGGTCATTGACCAGGTCCTGCCGTGTAGTTCTGGGCTGATCCATCACCTTCCTCATGATCATTGATGCCCCACGAGGTGAGATCTTGCATGGTGCCCCAGACCGAGGGAGATTGACCATCATCTTTAACTTCTTCCATTTTCTATTTATTGCGCCAACAGTTGTTGCCTTCTCACCAAGCTGCTTGCCTATTGTCCTGTAGCCCATCCCAGCCTTGTGCAGGTCTAAAATTGTATATATATATATATATATATATACAGTGGGGAGAACAAGTATTTGATACACTGCCGATTTTGCAGGTTTTCCTACTTACAAAGCATGTAGAGGTCTAATTTTGATCATAGGTACTCTTCAACTGTGAGAGACGGAATCTAAAACAAAAATGCAGAAAATCAAATTGTATGATTTTTAAATAATTAATTTGCATTTTATTGCATGACATAAGTATTTGATCACCTACCAACCAGTAAGAATTCCGGCTCTCACAGACCTGTTAGTTTTTCTTTAAGAAGCCCTCCTGTTCTCCACTCATTACCTGTATTAACTGCACCTGTTTGAACTCGTTACCTTTATAAAAGACACCTGTCCACACACTCAATCAAACAGACTCCAACCTCTCCACAATGACCAAGACCAGAGAGCTGTGTAAGGACATCATGGATAAAATTGTAGACCTGCACAAGGCTGGGATGGGCTACTGGACAATAGGCAAGCAGCTTGGTGAGAAGGCAACAACTATTGGCGCAATTATTATAAAATGGAAGAAGTTCAAGATGACGGTCAATCTCCCTCGGTCTGGGGCACCATGCAAGATCTCACCTCGTGGGGCATTAATGATCATGAAGAAGGTGAGGGATCAGCCCAGAACTACACGGCAGGACTTGGTCAATGACCTGAAGAGAGCTGGGACCACAGTCTCAAAGAAAACCATTAGTAACACACTACGCCGTCATGGATTAAAATCCTGCAGCGCACGCAAGGTCCCCCTGCTCAAGCCAGCGCATGTCCAGGTCCGTCTGAAGTTTGCCAATGACCATCTGGATGATCCAGAGGAGGAATGGGAGAAGGTCATGTGGTCTGATGAGACAAAAATAGAGCTTTTTGCTCTAAACTCCACTCGCCGTGTTTGGAGGAAGAAGAAGGATGAGTACAACCCCAAGAACACCATCCCAACCGTGAAGCATGGAGGTGGAAACATCATTCTTTGGGGATGCTTTTCTGCAAAGGGGACAGGACGACTGCACCGTATTGAGGGGAGGATGGATGGGGCCATGTATCGCGAGATCTTGGCCAACAACCTCCTTCCCTCAGTAAGAGCATTGAAGATGGGTCGTGGCTGGGTCTTCCAGCATGACAACGACCCGAAACACACAGCCAGGGCAACTAAGGAGTGGCTTCGTAAGAAGCATCTCAAGGTCCTGGAGTGGCCTAGCCAGTCTCCAGACCTGAACCCAATAGAAAATCTTTGGAGGGAGCTGAAAGTCCGTATTGCCCAGCGACAGCCCTGAAACCTGAAGGATCTGGAGAAGGTCTGTATGGAGGAGTGGGCCAAAATTCCTGCTGCAGTGTGTGCAAACGTATGATCTCTGTAATTGCAAACAAAGGTTTCTGTACCAAATATTAAGTTCTGCTTTTCTGATGTATCAAATACTTATGTCATGCAATAAAATGCACATTAATTACTTAAAAATCATACAATGTGATTTTCTGGATTTTTGTTTTAGATTCCATCTCTCACAGTTGAAGTGTACCTATGATAAAAATTACAGACCTCTACATGCTTTGTAAGTAGGAAAACCTGCAAAATCGGCAGTGTATCAAATACTTGTTCTCCCCACTGTATATATATAAGCCTTTATCATGTCTTATAATACGGCTTAATCTGAATCTAAATGCAAACGACCAGGGATGAAAGCTCCAGCTCCCGCAAAGTTGTAAACAGTAAATAGTGTTTTGGCCACACGGGACGACATGCTATTTATTTTGGTATGTTATAGTTTCTCGTGGCGCAAGCAAACGTAGCGTGATGGCAGGTCGGGTGACGAAGGCCTTAAGATTCACCATATAAAACAATGCAACAACCATTAAACAAAGAGTATTTTATCATATCAATATGTTTTTGAAAGTTTATATTTTGCAATGTTCATTAATATTAAAAACTATTGTAACACATGGGCTAGGGCTGCAGCTATGACACACACTCCTTGATTATGTAACATATGCCAACATTACAGAGCATAACAATTAGAAACCCTCTTCCAAAATGTAGATGCTGGGTGAGGCACTTTGCAAATAAGCAGGTCATTAGAACAAAGATTGTAAGTAGGCCTGCAAGCATTCAAGGTAGAAAGGTCTGAGGGAAAGTTGACGTACAATGACTTTGCCTATGAAAATGTGTCTATGTCACGATCAAGGTCAAGTCCACCTTATACTGTACAGAAGACAATGGTGGGTGGGGGGGGGGAGCAGCTAGTGAAAAAACATATAAAGGGAAAATGAAGGCTAAACACATTTTTCTTTTTCTTCTCGCAGCCAATGTAAAACATCAGTCATTTTTTAAATAAAAACATTTAGTATAGCGCTTTGTCCAGCCTTGGTCATTTCTTTAATTATTATATTTAACTAGGCAAGTCAGTTAAGAACAAATTCTTATTTATAATGACAGCCTTATTCAGGTGCAGAATGACAGATTTTAACCTTGTCAGATCAGGGATGCACCTGAGCTCAATTTCGAGTCTCAAAGCAAAGAGTCTGAATACTTATTTCTGTTTTAAATTTTTAATTTTACTTGCAAAAATTTGTAAACCTGTTTTTCGCTTTGTCATTATGGGGTATTGTGTGTAGATTGAGGAAAACATGTAACTCATTCCATTTTAGAATAAGTCTAACGTAACAAAATGTGGAAAAAGTCAAGAGGTCTGAATTCTTTCCGAATGCGCTAGTTCCTTTTATGAAACAATTCAAAGAGGAGTCCCTGTCATTTTGTCCAACGAGTTGGCCAGAGAGAACAGTTTAGATTATTTTGTGTTGGACTCGTGCCTCATTTGAAAGTAGAAAATATAAATCTCTGTTAAATTTAAGTTTAATTTTTTATATTATTTTATTGGACTTGGCCTCATATGTTAATGTGTGTGTGTGTGTGTATAGGGTCATAGATTAAAAAGCCATTTGTTTAAACAGCCAGTGACGTGGAACAGATCATCTATAGGCCAGACCCTACTAATCAATGGACATGTTTAATGCTATTAATCAGGAATGCCCATATATTGAACCACTGCTTCTCAGAGAACCCACTCCAGTTTGGCACACAGTCAGATACACAAATGCACACACAAACCCTGGCTGGGTTGAGGAGGGGCGAGATCAGATCAGCCTGTTTGTAGATCAGCCCTTGTCGTTATTGATCACTTGGCCCTGTGAAATACCAGGTCACTGGGTCATCTGTCACAGCACTGGACTTTGTGGTTAGGAGACAAGGCAATGGTGACACACACTTCAAAGGAAAGGGACAGACTGGAAGCTGGACAGACAGATGGGTATTGATGGTTGGGGGGTGAGAGGGAAAAAGAGAGAGAGTTTGTCGTTTGGCCAGACCTAATGTTATTAGGCCATATTTGATCATGTTGCACAGAAGGCCATTGAGGTTAGAGATAACTAACCACTACAAACACAGCTTGTCTGCTCAGCAGTGTGTAGAATACTATGTTTGTATAGGGTTACCTCTCTTTAGCTCTTCACAGGGATGTTAATGCCATTTAAACACTTTTTGGGGGGTTGAATAGCATTTAGCAACTTTTACGCTAAATAATTGTTAATCGCCTACCATCATCTCAACTGGCGGTCAGTGTTTACCTACTCTTTTAATACAGTACTACATCCCTGGTAATGAATTAAATAATATCTCAACTTCATAAGTATATATCTTTGCGTTTGTGAGTCAGTCAGTAAATCAGTCTGTGCTTGCATGTGTCTGTCAGTCTGTCTGTGTGTGTGTTTGCAATAAAACTATGTTCCCGAGTTTCTATGCAAAACATCTAAATGGCCGATCATGTGAAATCCTTCCCCTGATGAATGTATGCCACGGACATAGCCTGAGAAGTATTCCCACTATGCTTTCTTCTCTTTCCACACCGCTACTTCCTCGAGCTGACATTTTGCTGTGATAAGAGGAAAAGCCTTGAATCCCACACCCATCCACAGCGAAATTCCAGTAACGCCGGGATGGGAGCTTTCGGAGTTCTCTCAGATTCCCACACGTACCGTGCTCAATGCACAATGCTGGGATTGAGGGATTCAGCCTGGGATGCATGAGAGCTATTATTCACTGTTCCTATCGCTAGCATCTGCAATGCTAATGACTTACTGAATAGTGTTCGTCTTTCGCTCCCTTTCTCTCTGTGTGTTTCATACTCTCTCTTCTCTCTGTGTGTCTGTCTCTTTCGAATTCCTTCTCTTTTGCAACAACTATCTTTCTCTCATTCTCTCGCTCTCCCTCTGCCTCTCTCGCTCTCTCACTCTCTTCTCTCTCTCTTGCTCTCTCCCTTTCTCTCTCTGCTCTCTCTTTCTCTCTGCCCTCTCTCTCTCTGCCCTCTCTCTCTCGCTCTCTCTCTGCCCCCTCTCTCTCTCTCTCTCTCTCTCTCTCGGCCCTCTCTCTCTCTCTCTCTCTCTCTGCCCCCTCTTTCTCTATCTCTCTCTGCCCCCTCTTTCTCTATCTCTCTCTGCCCCCTCTTTCTCTATCTCTCTCTGCCCCCCCCTCTCTCTCTCTCTCTCTGCCCCCTCTTTCTCTCGCTCTCTCTCTAACCCCCCTCTCTCCCTCTCTCTCGCTCTTGATCTCTCTCGCTCTCTCTCTCGCTCTCTCTCTCTCTGCCCTCTCGCTCTCTCTCGCTCTGCCCTCTCGCTCTCTCTCTCTCTCTCTGCCCTCTCGCTCTCTCTCTCTCTGCCCTCTCGCTCTCTCTCTCTCTCTCTGCCCTTGCGTAGGGGGATGTCTGAAGTCTCTATCAAAGGCATAAGTGTCAGAAGAAGGCGTCATTGGATTCAGCTTTGTGGTCAGAAATGCCCTTCAAAGGTTGTTTATGACATTTGTCCTGGTTTTCTGTCAGATGGCTTTTGTACAGAATTAAATGTTCTTGAAATGTTCTTGACAGCTTGTAGACAACAAAAATGTCACACAGTTTCTCAATGCTTTTCCCTCTCTCTCAGGTGTGTTGTTTGATCTCCGTTCTTGGTCAATCAAAACAGATTTCAAACTACTCCGAAAGTATTAAACACCTCCTCGCAAACTCTTAATTCCATTCTCTGCGTGATTTCACAAAAAATCTCTCACCTGAATTTTTTTTGGGGGCCTGCGACCAAGGACACACACACACTCCCCATCACCCGCCACATATACACACACTCTCTATCACACACACCACACTCGGAGGACACATGGTGCTTTCTTGCCGCCCATAGACCTTGTTATGTCAGTGTCAGTTTTTGCTTTCCTCCTCCATGGGGCTTCCAGCCAACCAGGCTACCATCTAGCCCGCCGCAGACAGCGCTCGTCCGGCTGTGCCAAAGGTGACTTCCTGTCAAACAGCTGGGGTCTTGTTCAGGCCGAATGACAGGCAGCGACGCTGTAATCTCCCATGAGTCTTTCCATATGGGGAGCGAAACCGCCATCGTGTTGCATCAGTTTTTTTTCGCCTCTCCCCTTCTCTAACAAAGAACAAAAGGTGATTGTGTGGATTCAGGATTTTCTGACTGGTTTCACTTAGGGTGACTGTGTGTCTGCTGTGAATCAGCAGGCTGTCAAGGAAGAATCTGTCTTTTGAAAAGGAGAAAGTGGTGAAGCGGTGCGTCCGGTTCTGAGGTGTTTTCCGGGTTAAAGCGTCAGCTATCACTGGGTTGACCTCCAGGAGTGACGCAATGTGTGTGTGCGTGTTCATGAGTGGAGAAAATGGACACACACATACCTCATTAGATGATCCTGGGGTAATCTGGACGGAATGGGGTCAAAATCCAACTTCCACGTCCTTATTTGCCCGCTATCCTCTCTATTCTGTTTCCCCTGTCATCCTGTTCTGTCGCGTGAAGTCATTAGGTGTCATGTGAGGTCACAAGGGGTCAAACCCTGAGGGCACTAATACGATATTGAATGCTGCTTTTTACAGGTGGTGGTCCTTTATTATGATGACAATTTTATAAACCAAAATTCACAGGATACACTCTAGGTTGTGATTGGCCTAGACAGCTGGTCGTAGGATATACTGAGGGTTTTGATTGGACATGACAGCTGGCCAAGTTGGACATTAATGTAAGCATGCATTTTAGTGGCCTGCGTGTTTCAGTTCTCATTGAGGTCATTACTTCACCACATCCCACCAATGACGCCACATCCATTCTCTTGTTTAATATAGTTGATTGTTTAATATAATTTTGAAAAGTGTTTGATTTTACTACCATGCAGCTACATTTAAAATGGTTTCGTAATAAGTCAACGTTACACTAGGGTTGGAGGGGGCAGAATACTGTGGCCCTGCCGGCACAGCAGGGCCGTTGGGTAATCAAATCCTCCCATCTCTGCTCAATTTGGTGCTCCTCTTGAACAGCTAAAATGTTATATGCATACACACAGCAAGTCTACTCTTGAACTGGGCTCGGTGATGGAACAACTGAACGTGTGTGTGTGTGGCGCGTGAGTGTATGCATCCCACAGTTGTTGTTATGATGTTAGGGACTGTTTGGAATGGATCACAAGCTATAGTATAAAATAAATAATATCTGCATGCCTAAATGTAGATTTTTCTACTGCCTGTCCATGTTAAAGGTAACAATCCTTTGTAGGAGGTGCCTACACTATTGCGCATTATTATTTGTAAATTGTGGGAATGAACTCATGTATGAGGATAAAGATGAAATAATTATACTGTATAAAGAGTAGTACAACCAAGGCAAAAGGGTTAGAGATGCTTGAGGCTGCTAACCTAGTTTTGTACTGTAAGTTGCACTTTGTGCTCTTTTCAAGGGATGGGTCCCAACTTCTTAAGGGCCCTAGGATCCATGTGTACGAGGGTGGTCTGTCTGTCAGTCCTGATGAGCTCAGTCACCGTGTCGGTGTATACATCAATGTTATTTTCCGAGGCTACCCGGAATATATCCCAGTCCGCGCGATCAAAACAATCTTGACGTATGGCTTTCCGATTGGTCAGACCATACGTTGAATAGACCTTAGCACGGGTACTTCCTATTTACGTTTCTGCCTATAGGAAGGGAAGAGCAAAATGGAGTCGATCTGATTTGCCGAAGTGAGGGCGGGGGAGGGCCTTGTTGGCATCCCGGAAGAGAGAATAGGAGATCCTCATCCTAAACTCGTCTACTTTATTGTCCAGAGACTGAACATTAGAGAGTAATATACTTGGAAGAGGTGGCTGGTGTGTCCGCTTCCTGAGTCGGACTAGAAGTCCACTCCGAATACCTCTTCTCCACCAGCAGAGTCTTGGAGCAGCCTTTACTGCAATGTTGCTTAGGAGCAAGAAGCAGAGCTGTCATGTCTGTCAGTGACATCTTGCAGTTATTTTTGCTAGCTAGGGCCATGTTCTTTAAGTGTTGCCTGTTTTCCAAGCCTACTTGGTGGGTGAACTGCTGATTGCTCAGAACTTGCAGATTGTTGATACATGATCATAACAGATACATCACATGCACCGAATACAACAGGTGTAGACCTTACAATGCAAATAGTCTAGTTAATCATTTGATTAGCTGTTCAGGAGTCTTATGGCTTGGGGGTAGAAGCTGTTAAGAAGCCTTTGGGGCCTAGACTTTGCGCTCCGGTACCACTTGCAGTAGCAGAAAGAACAGTCTATGACTAGGGTGGCTGGAGTCTTTTATTTTAATTTTTTCTAGGGCCTTCCTCCGACACTGCCTGGTATCGAGGTCCTGGAAGGCAGAAAGCTTGGCCCTAGTGATGTACTGGGCCGTACGCACTACCCTCTGTAGTGCCTTAGGTTGGAGGCCGAACAGTTGCCATACCAGGCAGTGACGCAACCAGTCAGGATGCTCTCGATGATGCAGCTGTAGAACGTTTTGAGGATCTGAGGACCCATACCAATCTTTTCAATCTCCTGAGGGAGAATAGGCTTTGTCGTGCCATCTTCATGACCGTCTTAGTGTGTTTGGACCATGATAGTTTGTTGGTGATGTGGACACCAAGGAACTTAAAGCGTTCAACCTGCTCCACTATAGCCCCATCGATGAGAATGGGGGCGTGCTCGGTCCTCCTTTTCATGTAGTCCACAATCATCTCCTTTGTCTTGATCACGTTGAGGGAGAGGTTGTTATCCTGGCACCACACGGCCACGTCTCTGACCTCCTCCCTATAGACTGTCTCGTTTTCGGTGACCAGGCCTACCACTGTTGTGTCGTCGGCAAACTTAATGACAGTGTTGGAGTCATGCCTGGCCATGCAGTCATGGGTGAACAGGGAGTACAGGAGGGGACTGAGCATGCACCCCTGAAAGGCCCCTGTGTTGAGGATCAGCACGGCATATGTGTTGTTACCTACCCTTACCACCAGGGGGCGGCCCAGCAACTCCAGGATCCAGTTGCAGAGGCAGATGTTTAGTCTAAGTGTCCTTAGCTTAGTGATGAGCTTTGAGGGCACTATGGTGTTGAAAGCTGAGCTGTAGTCAATGGAGAGCATTCTCATGTAGGTGTTCCTTTTGTCCTGGTGGGAAAGGGCAGTGTGGAGTGCAATAGAGATTGTATCATCTGTGGATCTGTTGGGGCGGTATGCAAATTGGAGTGGGTCTAGGGTTTCTGGGATAATGGTGTTGATATGAGCCATGACCAGCCTTTCAAAGCACTTCATGGCTACAGACGTGAGTGCTACGGGTCGGTAGTCATTTAGGCAGGTTACCTTAGTGTTCTTGGGCACAGGGACTATGGTGGTCTGCTTGAAACATGTTGGTATTACAGACATTCAGGGACAGGTTGAAAATGTCAGTGAAGACACTTGCCAGTTGGTCAGTGCATGCTCTGAGTACATGTCCTGGCAATCTGAGAGTGATCACACAGTCGTCCGGAACAGCTGTTGCTTGCCTCGAAGTGAGCATAGAAGTCATTTAGCTCGTCTGGTAGGCTCGTGTCACTGGGCACCTCATGGCTGTGCTTCCCTTTGTAGTCTGTAATAGTTTGCAAGCCCTACCACATCCGACGAGCGTCAGAGCCGATGTAGTAGGATTCAGTCTTAGTCCTGTTTTGACGCTTTACCTGTTTGAGGGTTTGTCGAAGGGCATAGCAGGATTTCTTCTAAGCGTCCGGGTTATAGTCCCGCTCCTTGAAAGCGGCAGCTCTACCCTTTAGCTCAGTGTGGATGTTGCCTGTAATCCATGGCTACTGGTTGGGTTATGTACGTACGGTCAGTGTGGGGATGATGTCATCGATGCACTTATTGATGAAGGCGGTGACTGATGTGGTGTACTCCTCAATGCCACATGAACATATTCAAGTCTGTGCTAGCGAAACAGTACTGTAGCTTAGCATCTGCATCATCTGACCACTTTATTGACCGAGTCACTGGTGCTTCCTGCTTTAGTTTTTGCTTGTAAACAGGAATCAGGAGGATATAATTATCGTCAGATTTGCCAAATGGAGGGCGGGGGAGAGCTTTGTACTCGTTTCTGTGTGTGGATTGAAGGTTGTCTAGAGTTTTTCTTCCTCTGATTGCACATTTAACATCAACCTGGTTCAAGGGGTAGGACAATTTGTGACTTTTTCATAATCAGCGGCTGTATTGTATGGGGAGTGGTTTCTCCTCTCCTAGGCAATCAGCAATTAGTACAGGGAAGTGTGCTCTTCACCTCTGCTAGGCAACTAGCAATTAGTGTTAGTACTTCAGTCTCCCCTGGTTTCTCAATGGCAGCTGTAAGCTGCAGTCGTGGCAGTCTCGTCAGAAAACTAAGACCGCCGCCGAAACAGACGCTTCTGCCAAGTTGATCTGCGGAGTTCTTCAAGGAAGGAAAGAGAGGAAGCTCTATATCGCTCTCTCACTTGAGAATCTTACCTATAGGCTTTACAGATGCTCTCCACCCCTTGGTTGCAACCCTCCTAATTGAGTGTACCCTGTCGATATGCAATTCCGGGTCCATGGTGGCACAGGGCTATTCATTTCTACTAACTGGAGATTCCCTTTTCGCCCTCTCGCACCTGTCCATCTACTCATTTGAATTTCATGCTGTCTCTGTCACTTGTCCAATCAAGCGTAACATTGGTGTCATTTATAGCCCAGCAGGTGCGTTCCTCAATTAGCTTGATACCTTGATAAGCTCATTTCCTGACGATGGCTCACCGCTCTTCGTACATGGCGACTTCAGCCTCCCAAAATCTGCCTTCGATTAATTTCTTTCCAACTCCCTCTTTCCCTTCCTTGCCACGTTTAACCTCACCCTTTCCCAATCCACTCCAACTGACAAGGCGGGCAATACACTTGACCTCATCTTTATTAGAGGCTGCTTGCCTACTAATCTCACTTAACCCCCCCCCCCCACCCAGGTCTCTGGTCACTACTCTGTTTACTTTTGTCTCCTTTTCCTCTAACCCTAGCCACTCAGCCCCTACCCAGATTGTCATGCGCTGTCACAATCTTCGCTCTCTCCCACTACTCTCTCCTCTTCTATCCTATCATCTCTCCCTTCTGCTAAATCTTTCTCCCTCCTATCTCCTGATTCTGCCTCTTCGACCTTACTCTCCTCCCTTTCCGCATTCTATTACTCACACTGTCCCCTTTCTTTCCTTCCGGCCGGCTCTGCCCTCCCACCCCGCACAGCCCAGTCCAAGCTCTTCTCTGTCCTGGCACCCCAATGGTGGAACCAGCTTCCCCCTGAAGCTAGGACAGCAGAGTCACTGGCCATCTTTCGAAAGCACCTGAAACCCTACCTCTTCAAAGAATATCTTAAATAATCCCCTTCCTCAATTCAAGCCCCCTTTATAGCTCTGTCTTATTGAGGAAAAGTGTACTTACTATTCCTGTGATATGTGGTTGTCCCACCTATCTATCTTAAGAGGAATGCACTAACTGTAAGTACCTCTGGATAAGCTAAAAAACTAAAATGTAAATGTAAAATATAAAAGTAATGTACAACAATCCTTTATGTAAAACAATAAATAATGGTTACTTCTCTGTGAACTTTGAATTGTCAAGAGGAGTAAAACAAGGTTGCTCTCTGTCACCTTACTTAGTTATTATGGCCATTGAACTGTTAGCTACAAAAATATGATCCAGATCTAATGATAACATTAAGGGGCTAAAAGATGTTTGGGTTAGAGACAAAAGTATCAATGTACAATGATTCAAGTTCTCTCGAGTCCTCAAACTTCAACCTTAAAGGGCTTTATTGAGGACATGATAATTTGTACACTTTCTCTGGACTAAAAACCAACTATGATGAGTGTACTGTATTACGGGATGGTTCTCTAAAAAGTATCCCGATTTTTAATCGGCTTACGGTGAAAACTTAACAAAATATATAGATAGGATCCTGAAACCGTGGAGAGGGAAACACCTGTCCATCTATGGGAAAGTTGCACTGATTTATTCTCTAGTGATATCGCAGCTTACATACATATTTATGGCTCTACTGACTCCAGGAGAAACCCTTTTCAAGTATTTGGAATGGCAAACCAGACAATGTACATAGGTTTGGAGGTTTAAACAATACCTTAAATATTAAGGTATTCAACATTGCTAAATTATATATCAATCCAAACAGGTTTTCCAGCAGGCTACTAAGAGAGGCACATCCAATGTTCAAAGGGGGGGCCTAGGGTTTATGAACTGATATACAAAACAACAATTAACGCATCAATCAGTTCTTTTCAATTTAAACTATTATATAAAAATCTCATGACAAAAAGAATGCTCAATATATGGGACATTGAACAGACTCTGACATGAGGAGACAGAATCAACAGATCATCTCTTTTGGTACTGTTCTTAGGTGGCTCACTTTTGGAGTCAGGTCCAGGAGTGTTTAAGTCATGTCTGTGTTCAAATGGACCTACAAACAGTACTGTTAGAAGATCTGAAAAAATATTATAAAGCAATAGGAAATATGATTATACTTTTAAATTACAAATAGAGAGGTTCTTACCCTCATAAGACATCACAGTAAAATAGAAAGATGTATTGCATAAGGAAATAGTAAAATGGTAGTATACTGGGAAATATATACATTTATGACATCAATGTTGGTTTAATATAGTTTATTGTTTAATATAATTATTTTTAAGTGTTTGATTTACTACATGTGAAATTATTTTTGTAATAAGAGGTCAATGTAACAAATCCCCTGATATGAATTATTGATGATGTCATTGTGGGTAAGAGTAGAGCCTTTTGTTCCTCTTTTAAAAATGATTTATGTTTAATCTTTTGTTGCACAAGACTGTTCAAAAACCACTCACCCAAGTTCCCCTCCTAGCCTGTCTACATTGACAAAATATCCAGGTATCCAGACAATGTAACTGACAACGGAACCCCTCCCCCTCATCCCCTTTTCCTCGACTGATATTGTACAAGTTCTGAACAGGCATAACCAACCACCAACTTCCCTATCCTCCCGTTGTGTAGTGTGAGCTCTACTGACAGCTGAAGAGATTACATAAGCATCCTCACACTACACTGCGGATCGCGCCACTAGTGCTCCTTCCGGGAGGGGTGCCTGCCACTACCACCACCGCAGAGTCTGTCGCAGATGGCGGTGGTCCTATTGCCTGCCCTCCCGCACCTGTGAATAATTTGGGCCCAAATTGTTTATTTAGCTTTACTTAAGTGCTACCAGTGTTTCCAAGTGTGTGTGTGTGTGTGTGTGTGTGTGTGTGTGTGTGTGTGTGTGTGTGTGTGTGTGTGTGTGTGTGTGTGTGTGTGTGTGTGTGTGTGTGTGTGTGTGTGTGTGTGTGTCCATGCAGTGATTCAACACGACCGCAGACAAAATAAGGCCAAATTAACCCAAAAGTTAACTCCCCTCCTCTGTCCTCCCACTCCTCCCCCCTTTTCCTCAGGCCATCCTCTTCCAGAAAACCACGAGCCACTATAATCAAATGGGGGAGTTGTTTAAACAAGCCTCTTGAAGGAAGTGGAATGGGAGCTGGTGTTTGTTGTTAGTTTGTTGTGTTTCCGTTCGTTTGAAGAAAAACCTTTCTGTTCCCCTCAGCCCTAAATGTGTTTGTTTGTTGCTTGTGCCGACGCTGAAGAGGAACCTGCTATCTAATTTAAAAAGACTATACTCAATCCAGGAATGAAATGTAAAGTATTTACAGTGCCTACAGAAGGTATTAACACTCCTTTTTCAACATTTTGTTGTTACAGCCTGAATGTAAAATGGATTACATTTAGATTTTTTGGTAACTGGCCTACACACAATACCCCATATTGCCAAAGTGTAATTGTTTTTCAAAATGTTTAGTAATTAATACAAAATGAAAAGCTGAACTGTCTAGTCAATAAGCATTCAACTCCTTTGTTATGGCAAGCCTAAATAAGAAAAATGTGCTTAACAAGTCACATAATAAGTTGCATGTATTAGTGTTAACCATGGTTTTTGATTCACAAAGCTGTGTTTTGTGTGTGTGTGTGTGTGTGTGTGTGTGTGTGTGAGCTGCCTAGCCGCAGCCTCTCGTCTGAGACTCATTCCACAAAAGCTTTTCATTACGTTGCCAAGACGTTCTCCCTACCCGCTCTAATTTCTGAACAACCAGACTCATTAACATAGAATAAAGCGTCTCTAACCTGCTTCGTAACCCTGACGGATTTCACCGCCAGTAACGAGGTCCACTCAATTAGCTAACGAGAAAACGATCCTAAGATTATGCCAATTAGCCACTGAAACAGGCTCATTATGTAATGGAATACCCCACACACAGAGAGGTGTCGCCGTGGTTATATAAGAGAAAATATTCTACTGGGTAATTAAAAGGGCCTACAATTATTATTAATTCATGCGATAGTGTTAACTTATGTTTTATTAAATCGTCTCTCTAGAGTTTGTCTGTTAATAAGTGCTTTGAAAATATAACTCAAGGAATGGGGTCTTAGATGGAAGAGAGATGGGGAGAGTGGCTTAGATGTTGTGTGGGATAAAAACAATTAGCATGTGTGCGTGGTTGTGAGTGAGAGAGACATTTTAAATGTGCCAAGGAACGGCAGTGAGGGAGCTGGTGGAGAGGGCATGTGTGTTTAAAAAGAGGGGTAGAAGAGAGGTACGTATGGGTGTCCTCCCCAAAACATGCATGCCACTCCCTCTACCCTCATATGATTCAGCGGAAAATCCCCAAGTTGCAGGAGTAAGGCATTGGTGTGTGTAGAATGCTGGTTACTGGGAAGTCTGCTGGAAACATGGGAATGGGAATACATACAATACGATCATACATAAGACAAATAAATGAACGATCAAATGTAAGTCCTTAGGGCGCGCATACACACACTGGGCTCATTTATCAAAGTGTGCATGTTGTAAACACTGAGGGAGACACGAGTGTGTGTGTGTGTGTGTGTGTGTGTGTGTGTGTGTGTGTGTGTGTGTGTGTGTGTGTGTGTGTGTGTGTGTGTGTGTGTGCGCAGTGGTGGAAAAAGTACTCAACTGTCATACTTTTTTTTTTTATCATTAAGAGAAAATTCTTAATTACAATAACCTGGCCTCCCCTGACCCGGATGACGCTGGGCCAATTGTGAGTCGCCCTATGAGACTCCAGATCACGGGCGGTTGTGATACAGCCCGAGATCGAACCAAGGTCTGCAGTGATGCCTCTAGCACTGAGATGCAGTGCCTTAGGCTGCTGCAACACTCGGGAGCAGAGGTAAAAGTAAAGATGCCTGAACAGAAAATGACAACTATAAGTGTGTGTAAAAGTCTAACAGTATCTGGTTTAAAATGTACTTAAGTACAGTGGTGGAAAAAGTAATCAATTCCCATACTTAAGTAAAAGTTCAAAGTAAATGCGATCAAATTCTTTATATTAAGCAAAAAATGAATTACGGCGAGCCAGGGTCACACTGCAACACTCAGACATAATTTACAAACGCAATATTTATGTTTAGTGAGTCCGCCATATCAGAGGCTGTAGGGATGACAACCCATTATATTGATAAGTGTGTGAATTGAACCATACTGTCCTGCCTGAGCATTTGAAATGTAAGGAGTACTTTGGGTGTCAGGGAAAATGTATGGGAGTAAGAAGTACATACAGTATTTTATTTAGGAATGAAGTGGAGTAAAAGTAAAAGTTGTCAAAAATATTATTAGTAAAGTACATACACTACCGTTCAAAAGTTTGTGGTCTCTTAGAAATGTCCTTGTTTTTGAAAGAAAGCACCTTTTTTGTCCATTAAAATAACATCAAATTGATCTGAAATACAGTGTAGACATTGTTAATGTTGTAAATGACTATTGTAGCTGGAAACGGCAGATTTTTTATGGAATATCTACATAGGCGTACAGAGGCCCATTATCAGCAACCATCACTCCTGTGTTCCAATGGCACGTTGTGTTAGCTAATCCAAGTTTATTGGCAAATTGATCATTGGCAAATATGTTAGCACAGCTGGTGCTGATTAAAGAAGCAATAAAACTGGCCTTTAGACTAGTCAAGTATCTGGAACATCAGCATTTGTGGGTTCGATTACAGGCTCAAAATGGCCAGAAACAAAGAACTTTCTTCTGAAGTTCGTCAGTCTATTCTTGTTCTGAGAAAAGAAGGCTATTCCATGCGAGAAATTGCCAAGAAACGGAAGATCCCGTACAACGCTGTGTACTACTCCCTTCACAGAACAGTGCAAACTGGCTCTAACAAGAATAGAAAGAGGAGTGGGAGGCCCCGGTGCACAACTGAGCAAGAGGACAAGTACATTAGAGGGTCTAGTTTGAGAAACAGACGCCTCACAAGTCCTCAACTAGCAGCTTCATTAAATAGTACCCGCAAAACACCAGTCTCAACGTCAGCAGTGAAGAGTCGACTCCAGGTTGCAAAGAGGAAAAAAAAGACCAATAAAAAGAAAAGATTAAGGGCAAAAGAACCCAGACATTGGACAGAGGAAGATATGGCTTTTTCTTTGCAACTCTGCCTAGAAGGCCAGCATCCCGGAGTCGGTTGCAACACTCACTACCAACTTCCAAACTGCCTCTGGAAGGACAAAATTAAATGGGCCTATTTATATAATGAATATGAATTCGGAGGGCAGAAATAATTCAATATTAAAGCATTAGACCTCTCACTAAAGGCTTTAGTCACACAAAAGCTTTACTTAAATCCAAACTGGTTCTATGGCAGATTAGTAAGAATTTCTCACACTATGTTCAAGAATGGCCTTTTCCCCTTTATTTAGATGACAACCTCTCACTTTCAGTTATTTGAAAATGAAATAATCACCAAAATATCGCTATTATTAAAACAAGCCAAAGAAAGTTGTTTGTAATTTCAGTTTAATCCCCCAGAAAAGACAAATATTATGGTTAAACTCAAATGTACTTATTGATTAATGTATATAGATTATCTATTGTGTTATTGACTGTACGTTTGTTTATTCTCATGTGTAACTCTGTGTTGTTTTTGTCGCACTGCTTTGCTTTGTCTTGGCCAGGTCGCAGTTGTAAATGAGAACTCGTTCTCAACTGGCCTACCTGGTTAAATAAAGGTGAAATAAAAAACTTTATAAAAAAAATGTTAGAATTTTTTTTTTAAAGACTGTATAATCTTTGTAGATTATATCATAAATAGGACTGGTGGAGTTATGTCACACATGCAGTTAACAAAAATATATGTAAATGTCTGCTCTATCCAAAATTACAACCAAGTAATATTGCATTATTACCACACAAATGGAAGAGGCAAGTGGAAGGGAGAGAAAGTGAGAAACGTGTCTGTCGTCCCTGCATTAAAGATTAATTGTGATAAATAAAGTATACCAGTTTCATTTAAAGAAAATTGACAGCTGTGCCATACAAAATAGTTAGGAAGAGATGTTCGATGTACCGATTCCATGGCACATGATTTATGAACTGATACACAAAACGACGCCGGATTCAAAACTTAGTTTTTCAATTTAAATTATTATACAAAATTCTTGCAACCAATAGAATGTTATATATACTGTATATATGGGGGATGCAACCATCCCAGCTCTGCTGCGAAGAGACTGAATCATTAGATCATTTGTTTTGGTACCGTCCATATGTAGCTTGTTTTTAGTCGCAGGTTCAAGAATGGTTGAAGAAGATTTACCTGGAGTTACCTCAAATAGCACTACTGGGTGATCTGAAAAGTCATAGTTAACCGATCAATAATATAATGATACTCTTAGCAAAACATTTTATCTTTAATTTGTAGAAACTATGAGAAAAGGAAGAACTTTTGTGAAACATCACAGCACAGTTGAAAAATATATGGCAAATCAAAACTGGATGGTGTTCGGAGATAGATGGGAGAGGGGTTGAGGGGAGCTGAAGGGTGGGACTAAAAATAACAAAGTAACAAGATGTAAAATAATGTTAAATATAAAATGTATATACTGAAACATCACAGCACAGTTGAAAAATATGTGGCAAATAGATGAAGGATGGCACTAAAAACAAACAAAAAATAACTAATGTAAAATGTACTGTGTCTGTAAAAAGCAAAAAGGCCAATGTTCAGGAAGCAACGCATCCTCTACGTGTGTGTGTTAATTTGTATGTGTGTGTATGCAGCTAAAATGGCAAGAATATGGCGGATGTTTTGGTGGGGGACTCCGGGTCCAAACACCTCTGGAACAATCAGAAGCTGTCCACTTAGTTTCCTGTTTGAGTTTTTATGGGCTATGTACTCCTCACCATGGACAATAAATGAGAAAGGATAGAACATGTACTGTAAATAAAGATTGGATACACTCTCTAGTCTATTTCGGGTGGCTATGCCGACACACATGCACACACACACACACATAGTGACACTCTGGGGTCTCGTCAGGAAAGTGGAAGTTAGACGCAGTGATAAAGCAGTATGCAGGAAGTGGGTACAGGGGTGGGGCAGTGGAACTGTAGAATAGCCCAGACCAGAGCAAGGGTTATGATGGCCAGACTGAGCCCCCGTAGTGATAAATAATATTTAACATTTGATATTATAGTAAAACCATATGCAATCAATTAATATGCGTTTAGCTGACAAAGAACAAAAAATGGTAATGAGAAGCGAATGCAAAATGCAAGTATGATTTTATAACTTTGTCAAATAAATGAAATCACATACAAGGCATAAAGCTCAAGTTACAAGACAAAGCATGAACTAATCAGACCTACTCAGGCCAAAGGCATTTCATACAACCTTATTCCATGGGCAGGATACAGGATAAGAGAGAGAACAAAAGACCTTCATTCCATTTATACCAGATCTGACTTGTTGACCAATCCACAGACCAAACCAAAGGTAATAAAACGAAAACATCCAATAGGATGGAACCAGCCAACATCCTCTAGGAAGGGGGGGTCACATTTATGACCTATGATGATGACCTGAGGGGGTGGGCTGGGTGCAATAGAGATAAGGCAGCATTCCTGAGAGGAAAATTGCATAGTGTTATCAGAGTTCACTCTGAACAACTACAAGTAACCACAGAGATCATACATCCATATAGATGGCATCAAAGTTCTACTAAGAGGACAAGTTTTAGATGGATACCAGACATAGATGCGATAGTGTTATTGTAACAGTCAATTCTCTGGTTACTGTTGAAGAGATACATTTTGGCCCCTCGGAGTGGGGAAGGCCGCACTGGCCCTTAAATCATTGTCCTTTGTGTCTTCCTTGTGTTCATGGGCCATTTGCTATGCAGCCCCAGGTGACAGAGAGCACATCGTTTAGGGCCCAGCCTACCCCCCCAGCCTTCCTTGGGCCCTAACCCTGGAAGGGCCCTAACCCTGGAAGGACGTAAGGAGGTTAAGGCCTTGAAAAATGAGAAAAAAGCAGCAATAGTACTGTTCCTCCATTTTGAGACGCCATAGCCAAAATAGTTAGAATTACTCTAAGATGACTTGAAATCTATAATTTATTTTGAAGTTTTTGCCAGCAAGATCTTAGTCACACAATTTTACATCTAAGATCTTTGGTTCAGTATTTCTCAAGTGAAAACATTTGCATGAAAACGATTAGTCGCTCATTGAATGACAAACATTTAATTGAAGAATCCCTACTGTTGACCAATAACCAACTATTTTTATTTTTATTTAACTAGGCAAGTCAGTTAGGAACAAATTCTTATTTACAATGATGGCCTACACCGGCCAAACTCAGATGACGCTGGGCCAATTGTGCGCTGCCCTATGGCACCTCTTGCACTAAGATGCAGTGTCTTTGACCACTGCGCCACTTGGGAGCCCAAACTAAGCGGCGTAGACTTCGGCTACCACATCAACAAAAAATGTTGTGTGCACGAACAGCTGAAAAAACCCTTACTAGATAGATAGATAGATAGATAGATAGATAGATAGATAGATAGATAGATAGATAGATAGATAGATAGATAGATAGATAGATAGATAGATAGATAGATAGATAGATAGATATTTTGCATGGTTAAATTAACTGTACAGGTAAATATACAGTTAAATTTACAGGTAAGTGAATATTAGCATGGTTACATTAACTGTACAGGTAAATGACAGGAAGAGATACTTAAATAGCTAAATGTGTGTTTGATATAATTTGGAGTAATAATAGTAATTCCCTTAAAATACAGTCCTAGTGCGCAGGGTTTAATTACAGATAGCTGCACATATTGCACATTCAATATACTAAAGGAATGAAAAAAGATACAACTGACAGGATACTAATATGCATTCCTGAGTGAATGACTACGTAAGTTAAGTCCAAGAATTTCTTGCAATATTGCATGTGATATGATATAACAACTGTACATGAGTTTGTATATACAGACCTGAA
Organism: Thymallus thymallus; assembly: GCA_023634145.1. Classification (NCBI taxonomy): domain Eukaryota; kingdom Metazoa; phylum Chordata; class Actinopteri; order Salmoniformes; family Salmonidae; genus Thymallus; species Thymallus thymallus. The sequence goes on along the minus strand of CM042412.1, from coordinate 17,299,816 downwards.
TGAATAAATAAGTCCTGAGTGAATGAGTGATTACGTACCAGAGTTACTCACGGATGGATGCACAATTGTTAAATTAGGTCCTAACACCCCAACAGTTCCAGGTCTGTGTTGCCGACGGCACGGCACCCCAGTGAGGCATCAAATAGTCTAATAGCCGCCAGCAGGAAGGACCTCCTGTAGCACTCTCTGGCACACCGTGGTGGGATCAGTCTGTGACTGAAGGTGCTCCTCTGCGTCATAACCATGGCATGCAGAGGGTGGGTGACGTTGTCCATGATGGCCAGCAGTTTGGCCAGGATCCGTCTCTCCGCCACCTCCTCTAGAGTGTCAAGGCTCATCCCCAGGACAGAGCTAGCCTTCCTGATCAGCTTATTTACCCGAGAAGCATCACCGGCTTTTATGTTGGCTCCCCAGCACACCACTGCAAAAAAGATGGCACTGGCCACCACAGACTGGTACAAGGTATGCAGTAGTTTACTGCACACGTTGAAGGACCTGAGCCTCCTCAGAAAGTAGAGTCGGCTCTGGCCCTTTTTGTACAGGGCCCCGGTGTTACCAGCCCATTCCAACCTGTTGTCCATATGGACTCTCAGGAACTTGTATGACCCAACCATTTCCACAATCATCCCCTGTATAGGGACTGCAGTCAGTTGTGCCTTGGTTCTCCTGAAGTCCACCACCATCTCCTTTGTTTTGCTGATGTTGAGCTGAAGGTAGTTCTGCTAACACCACAACACAAAGTCACTGATTGTGGTCCTGTACTCCTCCTCCTGCACACCCCTGATGCACCCTACAATTTCGGAGTCATCCGAGAACTTCTGTAGGTGGCATGTTTCAGAGTTATATCTGAGGTGTAGAGGGTGAACAGGAAGGGGGACAGGACCGTTCTCTGGGAGGCCCCTGTGTTGCTCACTGCCCGTTCTGACACACAGCTCTGTAGTCGCACAAATTGTGGCCTACCGGTCAGCTAGTCCGTGACCCAGGGGACTAAGGGTGCTTCCACTTTCATCCTCTTCATCTTCTCACCCAATAGCAGGGGCTGAATGGTGTTGAAGGCACTGGAGAAGTAAAAAAACATAACCCTCACAGTGCAACCTGCGTTGTCCAGGTGAGAATAGGCCCTCTGCAGAAGGTAGATGATAGCATCATCCACCCCGATGTTGCGCTGGTATGCGAACTGCAGGGGTCCAGTGATGTTCACACCAGGGGGTCCAGTGATGTTCACACCAGGGGTCTGAGGTTAGCGAGGACTAACCTTTCCAGGGTCTTCATGATGTGGGATGTTAGCGCTACTGGTCTGAAGTCATTCAGGACAGTGGGGTGTGCCTTCTTGGGCACTGGGACGGGCCCAAGAAGGCACACCCCACTGTCCTGAATGACTTCAGACCTGTAGCGCTAACATCCCACATCATGTATCGTCTGTGTTTTCCACAGCACAGGGACCCTTTCTATGCTCAGGCTAAGGTTGAAGAGACGCTGGAGTATTCCACACAGTGGATCAGCACAGACCCTAAGCACTTTTGGGCTGATGCCATCAGGGTCCGCCGCTTTCCACTGATGCAGTCTCTCCAGCTCTCTCTTCACTTGGTTAGTGGTGAAAGCCAGCCCAGGTGGGGAGGTGGGGGGAAGGGGGGTGTTGACGATCAGTCCAGAGGGAGCAGGGGTGGAGGTGGGGTCGCTGATTGTCTCAACAGATGTGTTGTGAGCAAAGTGGGGGTGGGACAGCCATGAGGGTGTATGGCCTGGGGAGCTGGAAGGGAGGTGGACAGGGCCAGTATCGAACCTGTTAAAAAATTGGTTTAGCTCATTGGCTCTGTCCTGGGTCCTCTCTGTCTGCCCACTGTTTGAAGCCAGTGATATTTCTCATACCCTTCCACACCTCTCTCACCTGGCTCTGCCTCAGCTTGTCCTCCATCTTCTCCTTATACCCTCTCTTCCCCTCAGCAATCCGCAACTTCAGCTCCCTCTGGACGCATTTCAATTTGTCCTTGTCCCCCTCCTTGAAGGCCCTCTTCTTCTCATTCAGCAGGGCCTTCAGGTCGCTGGTGACCCAGGGTTTATTATTTGGAAAACTTCCTGGTGGGTACAGTGTTGTCTACACAAAAATTGATATAGTCCGTTATGCAGTCAGTTAGTCCATTGATGTCCTCCCCATGAGCCTCACAGAGCACATCCCAGTCTGTTGTTTCAAAGCAGTCCTGTAGGGCCTCATTCGCCTCCGGGGACCATCTCCTAATGGTCCTAGTGGTCGCAGGCTGCTGTTGGACCAACGGCCTGTAGAGTGGAGTGAGGTGTACAAGGTTGTGATCCGATCTACCGAGGAGAGGGAGTGCAGTGGAGTTGTATGCATCCTTCACATTAGCATATAACAAGTCACTTTGTCCATGGACAAGACCCTCAAGCTCATCTAATTTGTTATGCAGTGATCTCACGTTGCCCATAATGATAGACGGTATAGCTGGCTTGTACTTCCTCAGCTTTGCCTTACACTTCAATCCCGCCCTACGTCCACACCGTCGTCTTTTCAACTCGTCCGGAATATCAAACTTTTCCCTGGGGTGCAGCAGCGCTGCGTGTGCTAAATCCAGGAGCTGGGCTCTGTTGTAAATAATAATAATTGACGACTCCTGTAGACATTCAGCTGCTAGAAAATGAAAAAGTCCCTCAGTGATAAAAAGGACCGTTAAAACCTTCGTAAAACCATAGCACTCCATAATCCTGAACTATTTTAGTTAAACTGTTGCAAAAAAAACCTCAAGAAACTCAAGAAAAACAGACGAAAACAACAATTCATGCACGAACATGCACGAACAACGGGAGCTGCTTAACAGGCGACCACGCAGGGCGGCGCCAGACACAAAAATACCAAAACTAAAAAAAAACGTCACAAAATGTCCAAAACTGTTTTGGATGGGAAGCATGTGAACGCCTTAAGGAGCATACAGGCTATGTGTGGGAGTTAGAGAAAGAGACATGTATTTAACCCCTTATTTTTGGCACTAAACAGTCTAAGCCCTAAATCGGGGGAGAGGGGGGATTCTACTAAGCTATATAGAATTGTGTTAAGGTCATACCAAGGATCCGTTTGAATTTAAAGACCCCTTGAAGTATCAAAAAATATTTGAAAAAGGTATTTGATGAAAAACTGTATTTGGCCTTACTACTATTACCCCAAACAAACGCATTGAATAACAGATTCACTACTTGGAACAGATAGTCCCCCCCAAAAAAAATCTAAAATAACTTTGTTCTTTAGTGTCTATCCTATATCTGAGAGATAAAAGAAAGGTCACATGTATTTAACCCCTTGTTTTTTTTTCACTAAACAGTCTCCATATATACAGTACTTCCATAAATGTTTTCAACTGGTACCGGGGGACTGTCAGATGAGTCTTGTGAGGCCTGTGCGCTCCTAGAACAAAACAATCAAAATGTACATCGAGGACCACTTTAGAAACAAGCGTTTTAATTAATACTTTCAAGTGATCTCCTCTGGTCAGGAAGGTTCTCACATCTCCACGGCGGAACTCTAGAGCTCTGTCAGAGTGACCATTGGGTTCTTAGTCACCCCCCTCATCAAGGCCCTTCTCCTCTGATTGCTCAGTTTGGTTCCAAACTTCTTCCATTTAAGAATGATGGAGGCCACTGTGTTCTTGGGGACCTTCAATGCTGCAGACATTTTTTCATGCACTTCCCCAGATCTGTGGCTCGACACAATCCTGTCTCGGAGCTCTAAGAACAATTCCTTCGACCTCATGACTTGGTTTTTGCTCTGACATGCTCTTTCAACTCTTTAAAAGTGCTTTCCTCACCATCCTAAATAAGCATGCCCCTTTCAAAAAACTTAGAACTAAGAAAAGAATAGATATAGCCCTTGGTTCACCCCAGACTGCCCTTGACCAACACAAAAACATCCTGTGGCACTGCATTAGCATCGAATAGCCCCCGCGATATGCAACTTTTCAGGGAAACCAGGAACAAATATACACAGTCAATTAGAAAAGCAAAGGCCAGCTTTTTCAAACAGAAATGTGCATCCTGTAGTACTAATTCCCAAAAGTTCTGGGACGCTGTAAAGTCTATGGAGAATAAGAGCATCTCCTCCCAGTTGCCCACTGCATTGAGGCTAGGAAACACTATCACCACCGATAAATTCACGATAATCGAAAATTTCAACAAGCATTTTGCTACGGCTGGCCATGCTTTCCACCTGGCTACCCCTACCCCGGCCAACAGCTCTGTACCCCCCGCACCAACCTGCCCATGCCCCCACCGCTTCTCCTTCACACAAATCCAGACAGCTGATGTTCTGAAAGAGCTGCTAAATCTGGACCCCTACAAATCTGCTGGGCTAGACAATGGACCCTTTCTTCCTAAAATTATCAGCCAAAATTGTTGCAACTACTATTACCAGCCTGTTCAACCTCTCTTTTGTATCGTCTAAGATCCCTAGAGATTGGAAAGCTGCCGCAGTCATCCCCTCTTCAAAGGGGGAGACACTCTAGACCCAAACTGTTATAGACCTATATCCATCCTGCCCTGCCGTTCTAAAGTCTTCGAAAGCCAAGTTAATAAACAGATCACTGACTACTTCGAATCCCACCGTACCTTCTCTGCTATGCAATCTGGTTTCCGAGCTGGTCATGGGTGCACTTCAGCCAACAATATCATAACCGCCATCGATAGAAGACAGTACTGCGCAGCTGTCTTCATCGACCTGGCCAATGCTTTCGACTCTGTCAATCACCGCATTCTTATTGGCAGACTCAACAGCCTTGGTTTCTCAAGTGACTACCTCGCCTGGTTCTCCAACTACTTCTCAGACAGAGTTCAGTGTGTAAAATCGGAGGGCCTGCTGTCCGGTCCCCTGGCAGTCTCTATGGGGGTGCCACAGGGTTCAATTCTTGGGCCAACCCTATTGGGCCACCCGCCCACCGGACTATCATCACTACTCTCGACGGGTCTGACTTAGAATACGTGGACACCTGCAAATACCTAGGTGTCTGGTTAGACTGTAAACTCAACTTCCAGACTCACATTAACCATCTCCAATCCAAATTTAAATCTAGAATCGGCTTCCTATTTCGCAACAAAGCCTCCTTCACTCATGCTGCCAAACATGCCCTTGTAAAACTTACCATCCTACCGATCCTTGACTTCGGCGATGTCATTTACAAAATAGCCTCCAACACTCTACTCAGCAAATTGGATGTAGTCTATCACAGTGCCATCCGTTTTGTTACCAAAGCCCCATATACTACCCACCACTGCGACCTGTATTCTCTCGTTGGCTGGCCCTCACTACATATTCGTCACCAAACCCACTGGCTCCAGGTCATCTATAAGTCTTTATTAGGTAAATCCCAGCCTTATCTCAGCTCGCTGGTCAGCATAGCAACACCCACCCGTAGCACCCACCTCCAGCAGGTGTATTTCACTGGCCACCCCCAAAGCCAACACCTCTTTTGGCCGCCATTCCTTCCAGTTCTCTGCTGCCAATGACTGGATCGAATTGCAAAAATCCTTGAAGCTAGAGGTTCCTATCTCCCTCACCAACTTTTAGCATCAGCTGTCAAAGCTGCTTATCGATCACTGCACCTGTATATAGCCCATCTGTAAATAGCCCACCCTACTACCTCATCCCCATATTTATTTTTTACTTCCGCTCATGTTGCACTCCAGTATCTCCATTTGCACATTCCATCATTCCAGTGTTAATGCTAATCTGTAATTTATTTCGCCACTATGGCCTATTTATTGTCCTATCTTCCTAACCTTACTGCATTTTGCATTACATTTGCACTCTGTATATAGATTTTCTATTGTGTTATTGACTGTACGTTTGTTTATTTCCCATATGTAACTCTGTGTTGTTGTTTTTGTCGCACTGCTTTGCTTTTGTAAATGAGAACTTGTTCTCAACTGACCTACCTGGTTAAATAAAGTTGAAATAAAAAAATTAAAAATAAAAACGATGGGACCGTATATATATATATATATATATGTTTTGTTATGAGTAAGAACATGTAAATAAGCATTAAGTTTAAAGTTACAGAAGATAAACATGCATTTCATTTAGTCAGCATTACAGTATTCTAATGTGTTCCAGGAATATGCATTTCCTAATGTGTTTCTATTTAGGTCATGTTCTCTTTAAGATCGCATGGTTCTAAATGTCCTGTCACGCGACCCATAGTTTGAAAGTAAACAATCACGTCGAACGTGTTTCAACGGTTTGTTCAAGGCTGTTTATTCCATTGCATTTCAACCGTATCTGACAATCTCTTGTGTCTGGCGTAGCATCGTCGGTATGTATACCTTGTTTTGTGAGATTGTCTGGAGATATTCATCATTATTTTTAATGATTTAATTTAATGATTTAATTTTGTAGAGTGTAATCTAGGGATGGTCTAAATGTACTTCGGCTATGTGAATGCTAGCTCTCATGTGTGTCGTTTGTTAACGAGCTGCACGGTAAAGGTGCTATAATGACCAGAATGTTGTTCACATGTATTTCTTCTCATATATTAATGTTAAAATGAGTACAAACGAAAATGCAACAGTAATAGTGCAAATTAGCCTTAAATGTGTAATTTGTCCTTGCTCTTTTGTGTGTTGCAGTTTCACCTTTTCTCTAACTCCAATAAACCTGTGGAACTAAGAATTAATCTTCAGAGTCTTGGTGTGGGGAAAAAAAGTTTAGCTGGCCATCAGGATATTAAGTAGACATATCGAGGACGGCACAGTGAAACTACGGCTATCAAGCAAGCAAGATAAATCAGAGCAAGTTGGAAGCTAGCCGACATGTCGTCACACGCATAAAGTGGATGACCAACGGACCATACTCTACAGTCAAGTGCTACTGGAGCAGAGCGCGCCACCGAGCTACAGGCTACAGAGGAGAGTTTGCATGGAAGTACAGCAGCACAGGAGAACCCCCACAGTGCATCGTTAAGGACACGCTCGCAAGTATGTTGTTCAGTGAGATCCAGTTCATCGTCAGCGGGGTCTGCAGCAGTCAGAGCAAGAGCGAGAGCCGAAGCAGCAAAGGCACGCTTATGCTATGCTGAAGAGGAAACTAATCTGAGGCTACATCAAGCTAAGTTGGAAGTGTCTATAGAAATGCTAAAACATAAAAAAGAGGCTGCAGCAGCCATTGCCTAAGCAGAGGCACTTGAAGCTGCTGCTGATGTAAGTGAGAAACATAGTTGTGACCTGAACATAGACTCTGTTCCTTTAGAAGCCTCACCACGCACAAAGCAGTACGTGCTTGTTCAAATAAAAGAAAGGGATTCAGAACTTTAGTCATGTGAAAACGGTGACACACAAGCAAGGACAGCGCCGGTCCCTAACCACAACGTGTCACATCCACCACTAAAGCCTGAAGCCAGTCCCTTCTATCCGCATCAGAACAATACTGCTCCACATCGTCTCATCTCACAGCAGCCTTACATCAGCACATACGAGGACAGCCACGAGACATTCAACAGGATGCCTGGAGACGTTCGTCTACCTCACATCAAGTCTAGCGGTGAGCATGCTTCTCCTGTACACAACTTCAGAACACAAAATTACCACACCCAGCCTCCTCCCGCACACCATGCCATATGGCCAGATTACAATTATGGCAGCTCATACATAAACGATGGCGGCTCACACATAAATGACTTTGTCAGGTATCTAGCCCGCCGTGAGCTTGTAGCTACAGGCTTGCTACAATTCAATGACAAACCCCAAAACTACAGAGCATGGAAGCGTTCCTTTTTGACTGCCATCAGAGGCCTAAACCTGGAACCGAGTGAGGAGATGGATCTTCTGCTAAAATGGCTCGGGAAGGAGTCAGCAGAGCATATCGAGCAGATAAGAGCAATACACATCAATCGGCCAGAAGCAGGACTGGCTATGGCATGGGAAAGGCTCAAGCTAACATATGGCTCAGCTGAAACAATAGAAAATGCTCTGTTCAAACGCATTGACAGCTTTCCAAAAATAGTAAACTGAGATGGACCTAAGCTGACAAAGCTGGGTGATCTACTAATGGAACTGCAGGCCGCTAAGGCTGAAGGAGACTTACCAGGCCTGGCTTTTCTGGACACGTCGAGAGGCGTCAACCTAATTGTCTCGTCTCCAGGACAAGTGGGTGATAACTGGTGCAGCCTACAAGCGTGAAAACCAGGTGAGCTATCCTCCCTTTGGCTTCTTTGTCGATTTCGTCAGCCAGCAGGCTCTCATTGCTAATGACCCAAGCTTCAGCTTCATCGGCAACACAGACATGGCCCCCAGGACAGAGAAGACAGCATGGAAGCCCAACAGACAGCGGGAAGTCAACCTCCACAAGACAGAGGTGTCACCCAGAGCCACATCTGACAGGGGTAAGCCTCCAACAAAATCCGACAATGGCAACAAACTGTGTCTGTTGCATAAAAAGCCGCACCCTCTCCGTAACTGACGGGCATTCAGAGAGAAGCACATTGACGAGCGCAAAACACTCCTCAAAGAAAACAATGTGTGCTTTAAATGTCTTTCTTCCTCGTCTCACATAGCAAAGAACTGCAAACTCAATGTCCAGTGTTTTGAATGTAAGAGCGACAGGCACAACACAGCGCTTCACCCTGGACCCGCACCTTGGCAGCAGGAGGCTGGCCCTGCTTCTGAGCACGGCGGGGAGGAGGATGAAGCTTCACCGCAGTCTCAGGTCACCAACGAATGCACAATAGTCTGCGGAGGGGAACTCACAGACCGCTCCTGCTCGAAAATATGCCTCGTCAAAGTGTTCCCAGCCGGCCACAGAGGAAAAGCCGTGAAACTGTATGCGATCATGGACGAGCAGAGCAACAGGTCACTGGTTCGCTCACAGTTCTTTGACATGTTCAACGACCAAAGTCCAAGTGCTCCTTACACACTGAGAACATGTGCTGGAGTGAAATCATCAGCAGGCAGAAGGGCCAGTGGCTATGAAGTGGAGTCTTTGGATGGAACTGTTCGCATCCCGTTGCCAAGCCTCATAGAATGTAACGACATACCGAATAACAGAGAGGAGATTCCAACCCCCGAAGTAGCTCTTCATCATACTCATCTAAGGTCAGTGGCACACCTCATCCCAGACATTGACCCGCAAGCCCCCATTATGCTTCTCTTAGGACGAGACATTATCAGAGTGTATAAAGTCCGCAAACAGGTGAAGAGCCCTCACAATCTGCCTTACGCACAGAAGTTAGACCTGGGGTGGGTCATTGTTGGAAATGTGTGCCTAGGTAATGTTCACAGGCCACTGACAATTAGCACGTTCCACACGAACACCACAGAGCTACAACGGCCCACTCTCTTTGACGCGTGCCCCAACGTGTTCCATGTGAAGGAGAGGTTCAGCGACACCCAGGCCACCAGTGAGCCTCCAGCGTATCCTGAGGACCAGCCTATCTGTGAAACCGACCACCTTGGATGCACGGTGTTCAGGCGGACACGGGATGACAACCAAGTGGCTCCCTCCATTCAAGATACAACGTTCATGGAGATAATGGATGAAGGACTACAAAAAGACTCAAACAACAGTTGGGTGGCGCCATTACCGTTCAAGAGCCCACTCCCACGGCCCCCAGACAACAGGCCACAGGCGCTGAGGCGTCTCATGTCTCTCAAGCGTAACTTTGAGAAAAAGCCTGAGATGAGAGACCACTTTCTCGCTTTCATGGGCAACATGTTTCGGAACGGTCATGCAGAGTTAGCCCCCCCTCTCAGCCTGGATGAAGAAAGGTGGTACTTACCAACGTTCGGATTGTATCATCCGAAGAAACCTAAGAAAATCTGTGTGGTATTTGATTCCAGTGCCCAATACGACGGCGTATCACTCAACAACGTGCTGTTAACAGGTCCTGACCTGAAAAACACACTACTGGGAGTGCTGATTCGGTTCAGAAGAGAGGCCATCGCCGTCACAGCCGACATAGAACAGATGTTCTATTGCTTACTGGTAAGAGAGAAAGACCGTGACTTCCTACGTTTTCTCTGGTTCCAGGACAATGACCTCTTCAAAGCCATCGTGGATTACCGGATGAACCTCCACGTCATCGGCAACAGCCCTTCACCTGCAGTGGCTATTCACGGTCTACACAAGTCTGTTCAAGGCAACGAGTTCCATGTCGACCCAGATGTGCAGCACTTCATGTTGCATGACTTCTATGTCGATGATGGGCTGAAGTCCCTGCCCACAGTTCAAGCTGCAATCAGCCTGTTAAAAAGGACACAGGATGTGCTCTCCAAGTCGAATATGAGACTTCACAAGATTGCAGCGAACAACAAAGAGGTCATGGACGCCTTTCCATCCAGTGACCACGCGAGTGACCTCAAAGACCTTGACCTCGATGCAGACGCGCTGCCTCGGGCTTGACTGGAATCTCAAGACAGACTGTTTCCTTTTTAATGTCTCCAGTGAGACCAAGCCCTACACCCGGCGAGGTGTCTTGTCCACAATCAATAGCCTTTACGACCCACTTGGATTCGTTGCGCCTGTCACAGTCCAAGGCAAGGCTATCCTGCGAGAGCTCACGGCGGAGAACGGTGACTGGGACGCGCCCTTACCTCCAACCATGGAAGATGCCTGGACATCATGGAGAGCCTCTCTGTCCGAGCTCGCTGAGCTTTCTATCCCAAGGCGCTACACAGAAGCCTCACCGTCTGCAGCGGTAAGAAGAGAACTATGTGTGTTCTGTGATGCATCAGTCAAAGCTATCGGTGCTGTGTTGAAACACACCAACTGGCTGAGTTGGCCCAAATTTCTCTCCAAGCCGGAGCCCAGCATTTCTGAGAGCAACCATGACCTTGTTGACCCGAGCACAGACCCAGACATCCGCCCTCTGGTGTCTGCCTTAAGCACTACAGCCTCAAACATTGACAGCACTGCTGTAAAGACTTACCTCTCAGACAAGGGCTGCATCTGGTCCTTTAATCCTCCACATGCATCCCATTGGGGTGGATCATGGGAGAGAATGATAGGGCTGGCTAGGAGGATTCTGGACGCAATCTTCCTCCAGCTGAAAGACAAGCTCACCCACGAAGTGCTGGTGACTTTCATGGCAGAAGTCGCAGCGATCATCAACACTAGGCCACTTGTTCCAGTGACTATGTACCCTGATGACTCGTTCATACTCACGCCAGCTGCTCTTCTCACACAAAGACGAACATTGTGCCTGCTCCTGCTGGTGAGTTTGGAGTTGCAGACCTCTACAAGTCTCAGTGGCGGCAGGTTCAGCACCTGTCCAACACCTTCTGGGACCGCTGGAGGAAACAATTCCTCCCAACACTGCAGACCCGCAAGAAATGGCAGTCCACTCAGCCAAACATTCAGCCTGGAAGCTTTGTTCTCCTTAAGAACAGCCAAGCACCTAGGAATGAATGGCCTCTTGGACTGATTACACAGGCCTTCCCTAGCAAAGATGGGAAAGTGCGCCAGGTTGAGGTGAAGATCATCAAAGCAGGCGGGACTAGCCTCTTTCTCAGGCCAGTCACTGAAATAGTTCTCCTTCTACCTCCAGAGGCACAGTAGTGGACTGTTTAGTAAATGGACTGTTTAAAAAAAAAAATGGACTGTGCATGGACCGTCAGGCGGGGAGTGTTTTGTTATGAGTAAGAACATGTAAATAAGCATCACGTTTAAAGTTACAGAAGATAAACATGCTTTTCATTTAGTCAGCATTACAGTATTCTAATGTGTTCCAGGAATATGCATTTCCTAATGTGTTTCTATTTAAGATCGCATGGTTCTAAATGTCCTGTCACGCGACCCATAGTTTGAAAGTAAACACTCACGTCGAACGCGTTTCAACGGTTTGTTCAAGGCTGTTTATTTCATTGCATTTCAACCGTATCTGACGATCTCTTGTGTCTGGTGTAGCATCGTCGGTATGTATACCTTGTTTTGTGAGATTGTCTGGAGGTATTCATCATTATTTTTTACAATAATTTAAGTTTGTAGGGTGTAATCTAGTGATGGTCTGAATGTACTTCGGCTATGTGAATGCTAGCTCTCATGTGTGTCGTTTGTTAACGAGCTGCACGGTAAAGGTGCTGTAATGACCAGAATGTTGTTCACATGTTTTTCTTCTCATATATTAATGTTAAAATGAGTACAAACGAAAATGCAACAGTAATAGTGCAAATTAGTGTAATTTGTCCTTGCTCTTTTGTGTGTTGCAGTTTCACCTTTTCTCTAACTCCAATAAACCTGTGGAACTAAGAATTAATCTTCAGAGTCTTGGTGTGGGGAAAAAGTTTAGCTGGCCGTCAGGATATTAAGTAGACATATCGAGGATGACACAATATATATATATATATATACAATCCATGACGGCGTAGTGTGTTACTAATGGTTTTCTTTGAGACTGTGGTCCCAGCTCTCTTCAGGTCATTGACCAGGTCCTGCCGTGTAGTTCTGGGCTGATGCCCCACGAGGTGAGATCTTGCATGGTGCCCCAGACCGAGGGAGATTGACCGTCATCTTGAACTTCTTCCATTTTCTAATAATTGCGTCAACAGTTGTTGCCTTCTCACCAAGCTGCTTGTCTATTGTCCTGTAGCCCATCCCAGCCTTGTGCAGGTCTACAAATTTATCCCTGATGTCCTTACACAGCTCTCTGGTCTTGGCCATTGTGGCGAGGTTGGAGTCTGTTTGATTGGTTGTGTGGACAGGTGTCTTTTATACAGGTAACGAGTTCAAACAGGTGCAGTTAATACAGGTAATGAGTGGAGAACAGGAGGGCTTCTTAAAGAAAAACTAACAGGTCTGTGAGAGCCGGAATTCTTACTGGTTGGTAGGTGATCAAATACTTATTATTTAATTATTAATTATTTAAAAATCATACAATGTGATTTTCTGGATTTTTGATTCCGTCTCTCACAGTTGAAGTGTACCTATGATAAACATTACAGACCTCTACATGCTTTGTAAGTAGGAAAACCTGCAAAATCGGCAGTGTATCAAATACTTGTTCTCCCCACTGTACAGCGGGTGAAATAAGTATTGAACACGTCACCATTTTTCTCAGTAAATATATTTCCAAAGGTGCTATTGACATGAAATTTTCACCAGATGTTGGTAACAACCCAAGTAATCCAGACATACAAAGAAACCAAAACAAATAAGTTCAGAAATTAAGTTGTGTAATAATGCGAAATGACACAGGGAAAAAGTATTGAACACACTTACTGATATTTATTTAATACTTTGTACAAAAGCCTTTGTTGGTAATGACAGCTTCACGACGCCTCCTGTATGGAGAAACTAGTCGCATGCATTGCTCTGGTGTGGCCCATTCTTCCACACAAACAGTCTTCAAATCTTGAAGGTTCCGTGGGCCTCTTCTATGAATCTTGATCTTCAGTTCTTTCCATAGATTTTCAATGGGATTTAAGTCAGGTGATTGACTGGGCCATTCTAGCAGCTTTATGTTCTTTCTTTGAAACCAATTGAGAGTTTCCTTGGCTGTGTGTTTGGGATCATTGTCTTGCTGAAATGTCCACCCTCGTTTCATCTTCATCATCCTGGTAGATGGCAGCAGATTTTTGTCAAGAATGTCTCGATAAATTTGCCCATTCATCCTTCCTTCAATTATGTGAAGTTTGCCAGTACCATTTTGTCACGAGTGGGTGCATTGAGAGAACAAGGCGCAGCGCAGGGATAATAGTTCGACATAGTATTTATTATTACGTAGTATAATAAAACAATGTATAAACAAAACATAAGACAAACTATACAAAAATGAAAACAAACACTATAGGAAAAAACGTCATGTTAACAAAACACACTAATTAACGGACGTAAAGAAAACACACTTTCTTTCACCGTGACTGCGAATTAGAACAACAACATCAACAACGACCCACACCCGAGTGAAGGACAGACTCAACATATATGGGATCCCTAATTAGAGACAATGCGGTGCAGCTGCCTCTAATTAGGGATCCACCCCAAACCCCACACAGAAACAGAAAAGAACGACACTGTCAGACTCTGACCATAACTACATAGAGAAGCCTATTTGCTTCTCTATGGCCAGAGCCTGACAGTACCTCCCCCCCAGGCGCGGACTCCCGGACGCCAAAAAAACACACAAAACAAGGGGGGGTTAATTAGGGAGGGAAAAACTAGTCCTTTGGGGGCGGCTCTGGCTCCGGCGAAGTGGACAGTTTTTTTCCATGGCCCCTCCTAATAGCTGGGCCCGTACTGGGTACCGGTGGGACCAACGGCTCCGGCCATGGAGCGGGGAAAACAACCGGGCCCGGACTGGGCACCGGTGGGGCAAACGGCTCCGGCCATGGAGCGGGACCATTAACCGGGCCCGGACTGGGCACCGGTGGGGTAAACGGCTCCGGCCATGGAGCGGGGAAAAACAACCGGGCCCGGACTGGGCACCGGTGGGGTAACCGGCTCCGGCCATGGAGCTGGGCAATTAACCGGGCCCGGACTGGGCACCGGTGGGGTAAACGGCTCCGGCCTTGGAGCAGGGAAAACAACCGGGCCTGGACTGGGCACCGGTGGGGTAAACGGCTCCGGCCATGGAGTGGACTGCTCTGGCACTGAGGCGGAGCAGACGGCTGGACCCGGAATGGGCACCGGTGGATCGGAATGCTCTGGCACTGGGGCGGAGCAGACGGCTGGAGGTTCCGGGCTACGGACCTTCGCTGGAGGCTCAGGGCTGCTGACCTTCGCTGGAGGCTCAGGGCTGCTGGCCTTCGCTGGAGGCTCAGGGCTGCTGGCCTTCGCTGGAGGCTCAGGGCTGCTGGCCTTCGCTGGAGGCTCAGGGCTGCTGGCCTTCGCTGGAGGCTCAGGGCTGCTGGCCTTCGCTGGAGGCTCAGGGCTGCTGGCCTTCGCTGGAGGCTCAGGGCTGCTGGCCTTCGCTGGAGGTTCAGGGCTGCGGACCTTCGCTGGAGGTTGCGGGCTGCGGACCTTCGCTGGAGGTTGGGTGAGGGGACCTGGCATGGGTCGTACCGGACTGGGGAGGCGCACCGGAGGTCGGATGCGTGGATCTGGTACGGGACGCACCTGGCTAGACGCACGCACTGGAGGCCGGGTGCGGGGAGCCGGCATGGGATGTTCCGGACTGGGGAGGTGCACCGGATGTCGGGTGCGTGGTGCAGGCACAGGAAGCACCTGGCTAGGCACACGCACTGGAGGTCGGGTGCGGGGAGCCGCTACGGGTCGTACCGGACTGGGGAGGCGCACCGGAGGTCGGATGCGTGGAGCCGGCACTGGAAGCACCTGGCTGGCCGCACGCACAGAAGGTCGGGTGCGGGGAGTAGAGCAGAGGTCCGGACCCGGACTGGACATCGGAGAAGCGGATTGCTCTGGCATGGAGGTGGAGTAGACGATCGGACCCAAACTGGGCACCGGAGGAGCGGATTGCTCTGGTAGGGAGGTGGAGTAGATTACCGGACCCGGACTGGGTACCGGTGGAGCGGACTGCTCTGGCATGAGGGTGGAGTAGACGACCGGACCTGGACTGGGGATGCTCCTCTTGGGCATCTTTAGAGCCAGCTCCCTCCTCTCGCTCTCACACTCCTCCATATTTAGCCAACATAGCTCCATTATCATCTCATACTCCTCCCTCCGTCGGTATTCCCCCACGTACTCCGTGTCTGGCGAATGCCACCTGGAAAGTGGGACTGGTGCCTCTTCCACACCTGACCAGCCCCATAGCCCCCCCCCCAAGATTACCTTGGGGTTGTTTGCGGGCGTTGCCTCGTCTTGCGCGTCGCGCATAACGCGGCAGCACCTCCTCTCTCTCCCTCTCTCCGCAGTTACGCTGCTTGGTCTGGCTCTGATGGGTCGTTCTGTCACGAGTGGGTGCATTGAGAGACCAAGGCGCAGCGCAGGGATAATAGTTCGACATAGTATTTATTATTACGTAGTATAATAAAACACTGTATAAACAAAACACAAGACGAACTATACAAAAACGAAAACAAACACTATAGGAAAAAAGTAACGTTAACAAAACACACGGACGTAAAGAAAACACACTTACTTTCACCGTGACTGCGAATTAGAACGACAACAACAACGACCCACACCCGAGTGAAGGACAGACTCAACATATGGCATCCCTAATTAGAGACAATGCGGTGCAGCTGCCTCTAATTAGGGATCCAGCCCAAACCCCACACAGAAAGAACGACACTGTCAGACTCTGACCATAACTACATAGAGAAGCCTATTTGCTTCTCTATGGCCAGAGCCTGACACATTTGCTGAAAAGCAGCCCCACACCATGATGTTCCCACCTCCAAACTTCACTGTTGGTATGGTGTTTTTAGGGTGATGTGCAGTGCCATTTCTCCTCCAAACATGGTGTGTATTATGACATCCAAACAGTTCAATTTTGCTCTCATCTGACCACACTATATTCTCCCAGTATTTCACTGGCTTTTCCAAATGTTGTGCAGCAAACTTTAAACGAGCTTCAACATGCTTTTTTTTCAGCTATGGAGTCTTGCATGGTGAGCGTGCATACAGGCCATGGCGGTGGAATGCATTACTTACTGTTTTCTTTGAGACAACAGTACCTGCTAATTGCAGGTCTTTTTGAAGCTCTCCACAAGTGGTCCTTCGCTTTTGGACAACTCTTCTGATTATTCTTTTCACTCCTCTGTCAGAAATCTTGCGAGAAGCACCTGGTCGAGGCAAATTTATGGTGAAATGATTGTCTTTCCACTTCCGTATTATGGCCCCAACAGTGCTCACTGGAACATTCAGAAGCTTAGAAATGCACCTATAACCAATGCCATCATTATGTTTTGCAACAATTAGGTTGCGAAGGTCTTGAGACAGCTCTTTGCTTTTACCCATCATGAGATGTGTCTTGTGTGACACCTTGGCAATGAGACCTTTTTGTAGGCCATCAGTGGGTACTGAACCAGCTGATATTAATTTGCACTGACAGGGGGCTGGATTGCTTTTTAATTACTGATAGTTTTCAGCTGTTGTCTTGGCTTTCCATGCCTTTTTGCACCTCCCTTTCAATACTTTTTCCCTGTTTCATTTCACATTATTACACATAACTTAATTTCTGAACTTATCTGTTTTGGTTTCTTTATATGTATGGATTGCTTGGGTTGTTACCACATCTGGTGAAAATTTCATGTCAATAGCACCTTTGGAAATATATTTACTGAGAAAAATGGTGACGTGTTCAATACTTATTTCACCCACTGTATATATATATATATATATATATATATATATATATATATATATATATATACAGGTATGTGTCTTTCCAAATCATGTTAAATCAATTGAATTTACCACAGGTGAACTCCAATCAAGTTGTAGAAACATCTCAATGATGATCAATGGAAACAGGATGCACCTGAGCTCAATTTAGAGTCTCATAGCAAAGGGTCTGAATACTTATGTAAAAAAGGGCTGCTTATTTTATTTTATTTTTTATTATTATTAATAAAGGGGTCATAATAGTTTGTATGCCAAATCGTTCGGACGCTACAGACAATTTTATGAGAAGACTGATTTTCGGGATGTCTCATGGTCTGACAAACATCGCTCTAGTTCTGTCACCTTTCACCGCAGATGCGGAAGTGTCACTGTACATAGGCGGATGTGGTGGTTTGAGACGCATCCAATACAAAAAAACATATATGTCTAGCTTAAACAAATTGATTTTTATGGGGATTTTTGTATTATGATAAATAGTTTACCACGCAGGCTCGGACATCGAACTTAGGGGTCTGTCTCCTCCCCTCTTTCTCTGTCTCTCTTCCTATTTCCCACTCTTTCCTCTTCTTCCTCCTGGACTATTTCATCACTTATTTACGCATCTCTGCCAAAATTCTCAAATTTCCTGATTCATCATTGGTGCTCATCCTCTTTCTTCTCTCTCTCTTGTCACCCTCTCTTCCTCCTTGAGGCTCCAGATGTAACACATCTAGCCAGAGAAAAGAGGATGAAAGGGTGAGAAGAGAGAGCGATACAAGATAGAGATTAGAGGGAAGGAAAGGGAGGCAAGGAGAGGGAGTAGTTTATGCTAGTATTTATGGTGGCAACGTAGCCTTGTGCCAGCACTCAACAATTGCCTCCACTTTTGCCAATTTACAAACTAGCCATGCCAAACCTCAGACTGCATACACACATCCTGGTTCAATTTTAGTTTTGTACTACACACTATCATGCACACATCAGCCACACATGCACACTTGCAGGCACACACACACATACTCAATGCCCTCCTAATACACCCCCTGATCCAACAACAAACCCAGTTTTTTTATTACCAATGGAATATGATTATACAATAGTTTATAGATTTTAGAACATCAGAAAGAGGAGAGAGTCTAGAAGCTTGTGAGAAACTCTCCAGTTTGATAATGCCATTAGTTCTAGACCAATAAAATGTTCCAGCCTGGCCCTGACCCAAGCTCTCTCATGTCATCCTCCCATGATGTGTAATTGGAAAGCTCTCGGTCTCCCCACTATACAAATGCTGAATTCTAAATCCAACCCTAGACCATACTCCCTAGGCCCTAAACTCCTGTAGGTCTGATAGGATCCGAACTGTTTAAGCGGTTGTGTAGATCCAGCTACGTATATACCTAAACTCCAAAGAGAACACATCTGGCTTCATCTTTTCCATAAATTTGGGATTGTGACATGTAGCTGGATCTAAACAATGGAATTTATCCAACATGAACTCATCTAGACATACCTTTTGAGGTCTGAAAACATCTGACAAACTATGATACCAGTGGTTGATATCAAGATTGACTTAGATTCAGTCGAGAAAGTTCCATTCGCACTGAAATCTGCATTTCTCCTTTCAAGTTGTGGCTTGGTTTTTACTCTGACATGCTCTGTCAACTATGGGACCTTATATATACAGGTATATGCCTTTCCAAATCATGTTAAATCAATTGAATTTACCACAGGTGGACTCCACTCAATTTGTAGAAACATCTCAAGGTATTTTATTTGTTATTTATTTAACTAGGCAAGTCAGTTAAGAACAAATTCTTAACAAATGGCCTACCCCGGCCAAACCCGGACAATGCTGGGTCAACTGTGCGCCGCCCTATGGGACTCCTAATCACGGCCGGATTGTGATGCCTTTAGCACTGAGATGCAGTGCCTTAGACCGCTGCACCACTCAGGAGCCCAATGGAAACAGGGTGCACCTGAGCTCAATTTCGAGTCTCATAGCAAAGGGTCTGAATACATATGTAAATAAGGTATTTATGTTTTTTATTTTTAGTAAATTTGCACCCCAAAACAATTGGGTATTGTGTGTAAATGGGTGAGAATTATTATTTTTTAATCCATTTTAGAACAAAGCTGTAAGTTAATAAAATGTGGAAAAAGTCAAGGGGTCTGAATACTTTCCGATGGTGCTGTATCACTTTCAAAGTACATTTATCTTCGATTTCAGTTGTCGAGTCCAAGTCAACATCCATGTACTGGAGCCTGAACTTCTCTCTCAGTCCAAAAACGTTCTTTATCTCAAGGCATAGTTTATCCACAGACTTAGGAATTCCTGATTCAAGGGTTAGTTTTGTGGACTCATGGTCTCCTCCAAATATGATTCTCAGCCTAACTGGACCAGCCATCTTGCAACCCATTTATTCTAAACACCAGAAACAGAGGAAGAAAGAAAACAGAGGATAACTGTTAGAGAGAGTGTGTGTGTGTGTGTGCATTACTTTTTACCAGAAGAGGTAAAACAGAGGACAACTATTAGATAGAATGTGTGTGCGCATTACTTTTTACCAGAAGACCAGAAAAGTTATCAACGCACACACATGTACCTCTCCAGGGATCCCATTGAAGATGAGAAAGAAGTTTCCTGCAATGGGGCTATATAGAAAGTAATCTCTCCACTGACTCCTGGTCCACCTAGGAGGAGTGCACACACTGTGACGACACACACAAACACACTTGTTATGATGGGTTCAGGGATTAAAGTGCATTTTGGTGGAGATGTGACGAGCGTGTGGATGGATGCAGTGGTGTGTGTGTGTTTGAGTTATGAAGGTGTGTGTGTGTGTGTGTGTGTGTGTGTGTGTGTGTGTGAGTTGTAAAGGTGTGTGTATGCGTCACCTTGCTATGGCTTATCCGGAAAAAAGGGAATACTAGCAGGTAGTGAGAGTAGATCACCAGACCGCTGACCACTACCACAGCTAGTCTCTCCATTCACCGCAACCAGCATTGACACTACCGTAGAGGTACAGTAAGACAACACATTCAGTACTGTAACATGCAAACGCATATACGCACGCACACACTTTACCTGTAGTTCCTATTGGCTACAACGCTGTACCACAGAGTGATAGCTAGCAGGCTGATTTGCAGTAGGTGAAGGGACTTGGTGTCTGTCCTCTCATAGCGGCAGCCACACAACTTTCACACAGGGCTCTCTACTTTTGTGCGCTGTAAAGGGGGAATTCCAGCTAATAAATTAACTACTGTACCGCCACAAAGAAGTCAGGAAGTGTAGTACTTCCAAGAAGAAAAAAGCTGACTTTATATGTTTCTATTTAGGCACGTCTGAGGATAAAAATGTTTTAAACAATACATTTAAATATGAAATAATGATCATGAAAACTTTTACCATTTCAACAATCCAAAAGTAGCCTACAATGATCAAACTTGCCATCATCTCTCCTCACTGAGCCAGACAGCAGCAGCCAGTCTGTGTCAGTCAGCCCAGTCAGTTAACCTAATTAACTATCCTGTTGCTATTTTTCAGTGGCTTACTAAAGCAGAAAGGGAATCTAATGTTTAAAAAAAATGAAGCACCCCCTACTTCCCACGGCTATGACGGTGCATCTCCTGCTTTCAGTATCCAGTGTCTACTTCCTGTCTCGTGCATGAGCTGTGTGTGATCTTTTGATCCAACCAAATCCATTGGCATTCTTTCAAACTAACAATTTAATTCATGTTAAACCAGACAGATTCATGTTGATCATATTAGATATACTGTACATACAGGAAGGTCCAATATAATTGACACCCTTGATAAAGATTAGCAAAAATTACTGTAAGAAATAAATAATTCAAATACTGAGCTCAAATTGATATTATTGTGTACTAATACAATTGCTCAGAGAAAGATATTTTGTTTCACAAGTGATAATTCTTTCTCAAAGGTAGCGCTCAACATTATTGACACCTCTTTTTTCAATGCCTTTAAGTTCTTTAAGTTCTAATGTTTTATGAATTGGAGAACACATTGGGAGGGATCTTACACCATTCTTCCATACAGATTCAATGGATAGAGGACTATTTTTTTGCATATTTTGACAGCAAGGAAATATAACACATTTACAGTTGAAGACCGAATGCACCCCGGGGCAAAATGAGTTTGAAACCCCTGGCCTAGGGTCAATATCTGTTGATTTCATACTGTGGACCATGTATGCAACTTAATTGGTTAGGTAAAATAACGGCAGGGCATGAGGCTTTACTGAAAAACAATATATTATATACAGTATTGAATAGCAAATCTAAGTTAAAACTTGATATCAATTACTGGTATCAAAGTTTGTCAGACGTTTTCAGACCTCAACTTTCAGTCATTGCGTTGAGTTCATCTGACTCCGGGGAAGTAGATAAAGGGCTTCATTGCCAAAATCCTGAAGTATTCCTTTAAGTGCAAGATACTTTTGTACCAAGCTTGAATGACTTGGATGCCCAGAAATCTGCATCAACTCCCTGAAATATAAGTGGCAAGGCATACAAAGAAACCAAGGATGGCAGATTTCCGTCCAAGCCGCTTGGAGGAAGAGAAGATTCTCTTGTCGGAAGTGAAAAAGAGGGACAACGATGTGGTGATCAAGGAAAAAATGGAGCGAACCTTCTCATACTGTCACACCCTGATCAGTTTCACCTGTCTTTGTGATTGTCTCCACCCCACTCCAGGTGTCGCCCATCTTCCCCATTATCCCCAGTGTATTTATCCCTGTGTTCTGTGTTTGGCTGTTGCCAGTTCGTTTTGTTCGTCAAACCTACCAGCGGTTTTTCCCCTTTGCTCCTGTCTTGCTATAGTGCCTTGTTTTCCCGGTGTTGACCTTTCCTGCCTGCCCTGACCCTGAGCCTGCCTGCCGTCTTGTACCTTTGCCTCACTACTCTGGATTACCGAACTCTGCTTGCCCTGACCCTGAGCCTGCCTGCCGTCTTGTACCTTTGCCCTACTACTCTGGATTACCGAACTCTGCTTGCCCCTGACCTGTCTTTCGCCTGCCCCTGTTGGTGTAATAAACATTGTTATTCCGATGTTGTCTGCGCCTGGGTCTTACCTTGAAATAGTACGAACTGGCCATGACTGACCAAGCAGACTCGGACCAGCTGCGCAGCGCCATCTCCTCCCAAGGAGCCACCATTGGGAGGCAGGAGGAATTGCTGCATGGCCTCACGGAGGGGGTCCAAACACTGGTCGAACGCCACGACTGGGCGTTGGACCTGTTGCTAGAGCAATTCCGCGGGTTGTCTGGGAGGCAGTCTACCACGACAGTAACCTCACAGCCCCTCAGTAACTTGGCTACTAGCAACGCCGTCTCATTGGTCACTCCGCCTTCCCGGGAACCGCACTAAACTCCCCCGGAACACTTTAATGTTGAGCAGGGGACCTGTCGGACGTTTTTAGGTCAATGTGCCCTCATCTTCGAGCTTCAGGCCTCCTCCTTCCCTTTGGACCGCTCAAAAGTATCGTATCTTATCACGCTGATGTCCAGGAGGGCTCTCAACTTTTATCGCCACTTCATCCGGGGTTACAGCACCCTGGCATCCCCCCTGCCAGCTCTCACCTCTCCGTTCAAGTGGTCCCCTACCGCCGACCGGGCGTTCTGGGACCTCAAATATCGCTTCACCACTGCTCCCATCCTGGTTCATCCTGACCAATCCCGTCAGTTCATGGTGGAGGCCGATGCTTCGGATGTCGGAGTGGGGGCTGTCCTGTCCCAACATTCTGCCCTAGACCTTAAGCTTCATCCCTGCGCCTTCTTCTCCCACCGCCAAAACGCCACGGAGAGGAACTATGATGTGGGGAATAGGGAGCTTCTCGCTGTGAAGATGGTGTTGGAGGAATGGAGGCACTGGCTGGAGGGGGCGGAACATCCGTTCATTGTGTGGACCGACCACAAGAACCTGGAGTATCTCCGCACCACCAAGCGCCTCAACTCCAGGCAAGCGAGATGGGCTCTGCTATTCACTCGGTTCAACTTTTCCATCTCCTATTGGCCAGGATCCAAGAACGTCAAGCCGGATGCACTGTCTCACCGCTATAGCCCCACAGCTATCACCCAGGAGGCCGAGACCATCCTTCCCACCTCGTGCAACAACGCTTTTGGTGGCCGACCATGGTCCCGGATGTCGCCGCGTTCGTTGCTGCTTGCACGGTCTGTGCACAGAACAGGACTCCTCGGCAAGTTCCGGCTGGTCTTCTGCAACCTCTGCCTGTCCCTCACCGTCCATGGTCCCACAATTCCTTGGACTTCGTCACGGGTCTTCCCCCGTCTGAGGGCAACACTGCCACCCTGACAGTGGTCGAACGGTTCTTCAAAGCCGCAGACTTCATTCCTCTCCCCAAGCTACCTTCGGCCAAGGAGACGGCCCAGCTAATGGTGTAGCATGTCCATGTACTCCCGGTGGACATGGTCTCCGACCGGGGTCCTCAGTTCTCGTCCCGGTTCTGGAAGGCGTTCTGCATACTCATTGGGTCGTCGGCCAGTCTGTCCTCTGGGTTCCACCCCCAGTCCAACGGCCAGTAAGAGCGTGCCAACCAAGACCTGGAGACATCTTTTAGCTGCCTGGTATCCTCCAACCCCACCACCTTTAGCCAGCAACTTCCTTTAGCTCGATGCAGGTTGTGCCTGTAATCCATGCCTTCTGATTGGGTTATGTACGTACGGTCACTATGGGGACGTCGGCATCAATGCACTTGTTGATGAAGCCGGTGACTGAGGTGGTATACTCCTCAATGCCATTGGATGAATCACGGAACATTTTAGAATAAGGCTGTAACATAACAAAATGGGGAATACTTTCCGAATGCACTGTATGTTATATACAGTAGCCAGCTAGTAAAATGATTTACAGTTGCTGATGTAACACAGGCGCCGTGCTAAACCTAGCTTTAGGTGGCGGGTTGTAACGTTAGTAGCTTGCTGTTTAGTAGCCATATCTACAACTAAAAAGAGAAGAGGTTTTATTATCGAGATACTATGTATAGATCTCCGATTGTAAAACCTTTTCTCTTTTCAGTCATAGATTTGGCTACCAGTAGCTGTCTAGCTAAGTAAGCTAGCTAGGTAGCTAGTCACTAACTTACTTAAATTAGCAACCAGAAATTATTTGATTTCTCCCCACTGTAACACAGTAGTATGTTAGCCAGCAATACACAATTTGGATTTCAGTAGATAAACTAAAGTAATCTGGTTAGGTGGCTTACATGAAAAATAACTTATTTACAGTAGCTACTGTATTTGTCAGCTGCCCTCTTGGTGTTGGCATCGGTTGTAGCTGAGCTTCTAGATAAATACAGCTCTGTTTCTAATCCTCTTTACTATAATGTTCTCCGCAGACGCCGTGATGCATCACCCAGCTCTCCTAATGAATCAGGTAGGTCCCTTAATTTGGCTGGGATCCTGTTAGGGTCAAAGGTCATCTTCAGATGACGTGAGGGCATCGCCAGGGCAACCGGCAGCCAGGCCCACTCCGTCAGCCAACAGTGTGTTTGAGTGTGTGTGTGTCCCACTTTGTCAGCCGACAGGCGACCAGGTCCAGCTGGTCAGCACTTATCTGTCCTCGTCATGGTTGAATTCCTTCCCTTAGTGAGCAGTGAGGGGTCACAGGCTGGCTGCTGTTGAGCAATGTGTTATAACCCCAACTTCATATTGGTTTTGTTTCCTTAACAGTGTATTAAAATGGCTCATAACCCTATCCCCATGTTAATCTCTGAGGAGAGTATAGTGTAGTATAGGGGCGGCAGGTAGCCTAGCGTGTCCTTGAGCAAGGCACTTAACCCTAATTTGCTCCAGGAGCTGACCCTGTATGTAGGCCGTCATTGTAAATAAGAATTTGTTCTTAACTGACTTGCCTAGTTAAAAAAAGGTTCAATTTAAAAAATATATTAAAATAGGATAGTATTCCACCAGCCTATCAGATCCCAACCTGAGATTTGTACACACTATGTGAGATTTAACAGAAATCTTTCATTGACATCAGTGCATGACATTTTATAGAAAAGTCTGAGTTAAAGGAATAGTCCACTCAAAATCTATCTTTTGGTATTTTCTTCATTAGTTCATGAGTTGGCACAGTCCCAAAATTGTTATAGTATTTTCAAGAGGCAAAATTTCATCATGATGTGCGTGCTTGTCAATGATGCAAAAGGATTTTGTAACCTATGAGATGAAAGTCAATGGAGTGATGTCTCTGTCCTTAAAGAATCTTTCCCTGAGTTTGACATCCAATCCATCTGACCTTCCGTCTGTCTCCCATCTGGATTTAGATCAGATAAGACCAACAAGTAAACACAAACACACAGAGAGGGGAGAAAACAAGACACATGACAAATGACACATACACACACTCAGACACGCGCACACACACACACATAAACACAAATTGAGGCAGGTAGCACGAAGGGTCATTTGCTTGGGCTAATTAAGTTTCTAATGCTTTCAAGGGGGGTTATAATCAGGGAACAAACACAAAGTGGAATATTTTTACAAATGAATGACTAATGAAAAGCTGAAATGTCTTGAGTCAATAAATAATCACCCCTTTTTGGAAATGTGGAGTAAGTTATGTACATCGGTTGAAAAAAAATCTAATTTAATCAAGAAATATATTTGATTTTAAGGCAGAAAAATGTGAACACCGTGCATGTGAATGCTGTACATGTAATCCGTTATATGTAAGGGATTACAAAAAAGGTAACCGTAATCTGTTACGTTACCAGCAAAAATATTGTAATCAGATTACAGATACTTTTGAAAAACTAGATGATTACTTTGAGGATTACCAAAAAATTCAGAAAGGATGTTTGAGGAACACTTCTCTGTTTCTTAATGACTTTAAAATCATCACTGAAGAAAGGTGCAAGTTTAAGTTTGTTCCACCTGACCACAAGTCAGAGACCATGATTATGACACACCAAATGTGTTTGATGGATCGTGGGAAAAGAGCAGGAATAGGGTTTTGTAGGCTACAGTCCAAGCTATTTCGTCCAATGGTGCGACTGCTGTCGGCATCCAAAGGTTATCCAACTTGAATAAACGCTTGGGGGTGTCATGACGCTAGCCCTTTTCAGTGAATCTCTCCTGTAAGGAGGGAGTGGGGGAGGGGGGCAGTTTCATCTCTCTTTTTGACAAGTCATAAATTCCTGGCAGAGATTCTCTTTTCCCTGCAACATGCAGTATGGGAGAGAGAGGATGTCACAGTAGAACAAAGAACTCTCCAGCCAAATATTCCTACCTCCAACTATGGGAAAGTTAAACAATATTTATTCTTTTGAGAATGCGGAGACTGTTGGTGGAGACGTCAGCTACGACCCGGTCCACTCTGTGTCACCGTGGTGACCTCTGTAAGGGCTGATATATGTTTAGCTAATGAATATGTTAATCTACAACGAGTTATTAACTGAATGTATTGTGTGATCATAGATCTTTAGAACTGCTGTAGGTTTGGGTGTGGGGGAGCTATGTGGAAGGAATGTGCTAGCTGGGGGTTTCACGATAGAACAGTATTTTGTTGTAATATGAAACTAGGATCTACTGAGAGGACCACTACTTCCGTCAACTGGATTGCGTCACGAGGCTGGGACCAGCCTGCACGCCAACGATAGGCTGAGTAAGTTTAAACCACACTCAGCCTCTACTCCGACAGGTCAGCAAGGAGCGGAAACGATTCTGTCGGAGTATTTAAGGAAGAACAAAGGATAGGGGCACTTCTCTTCTCTAGCGCTGCTGACTGTTTGCTCACTCACTCTCGCGCTCTTGCGCTCTCGCTCTCTTGCGCTCTCTCTCTCTCTCTCGCTCTCTCTCTCTCTCTCTTCTCTGGCCCTGCTTGCTGTTTGCCCTGCGTGGTGTCACAGTGAGCCTGTATATACGAACTTCATATTTACCATTTAAGGGTTTGCTAGAATAAAATACATAAATGATTTAAACGGTGTAGTAATCCTTTTGTTCCAATACCAGATTTGAATTGACGCGACCTTAACACCTCATAAAGGACAGCACATACACATTACCTGAACTCTGTCATTACAGGTCCATCAATTATGAGGCTTGCATCTGAAATATTGTATAAATGTTTGACTAAGTATGAGAATACTCTTGAAACGATAACAATGTGATTTAATCTTCTAAAATGAAAATTGTTTCTAATATGGTAACTTGGGCCCAGCAAGTGGCCACGCCCAAGTGAACAGACATTGGTTGGAAAATATTAACCAACCCCCTTCTCTACCCAAGTACAAAAGCCCCGGTAACGATCGTTACATTCAGTTCCAAATAACCGGAGAACTTGTCCCCGTGTTTAAAAGGGCTAAGGTCAACTCTACAGGCCAGAAAATGAGAGAGTTGCTCCACACGTTTAAAATTGCAAATTTCAACTATGATCCAACCCTTACTTTGCGTTACCAGTCTGCAGCTGGACACGTACGTAATCCTAGGACAACAGACACTTCTCCGAAGCCTCTCTTCTTCGAGATCAACTCTAACCACCACAACGACCCGGAAAACCCTAGAAAGGATGATGGCGACCTCTACTGGGCAAACCAGAGTCTTACACCATGAACTCAACGAGTGAAGTCAGCGATATACGTAAATAAGGGTTACATTCCTTTATCTGAACGGGCGGTTGTTAAAGTGCATATGTATTTGTATATTATGTGAGCATAGCTTCCCATGTCTGATAGAGACCCACTCCTTAGTCTTCCTCCTGTCCCCCCCAACTCCGAATCTATCGCGATATAACCAAACTTTTTGTTTAGTCAACTAGGCATGGTATTTACTGTATAATGTTATTATGTATTGTATATTCTGTAATTCTGTAATGTTTAATTAGCTAGTAAATAAATAATTGAGCCAATTTGTGTATGAATGATTCATAGTAAAGGCTGCATTCGTGCAGACTAGATTTTTACGATTTTCAGAATGAGACTGATACGAGGTAAATTCATTAATGAACGACTTATCAAAAGAAAGAAAATATCCTAAGTTATTTTGGGGAATTAATAACTCTGTAAACAACACATTCCCATGGTGCCCCGACTTCCTAGTTAATTAATGTTTAATTAATGTAGTTAAATCACAAAATATTTAAACCTAGAGAATTGATTTGATAATACAAGTCTTAACCTTTAATGATCAGTCAAAGACACGACAGGGGTAAGGATGACAGCAGCGGTGTAGTCTATGGCGTTACAGATACCACTTATTATTGATATCTACATAGCGCAATGATGTGAATCACAGTGCTGCTCTCTCATTTAACTACAGTGGGGAGAACAAGTATTTGATAAACTGCCGATTTTGCAGGTTTTCCTACTTACAAAGCATGTAGAGGTCTGTAATTTTTATCATAGGTACACTTCAACTGTGAGAGACGGAATCTAAAACAAAAATCCAGAAAATCACATTGTATGATTTTTAAATAATTAGTTTGCATTTTATTGCATGACATAAGTATTTGATCACCTACCAACCAGTAAGAATTCCGGCTCTCACAGACCTGTTAGTTTTTCTTTAAGAAGCCCTCCTGTTCTCCACTCATTATCTGTATTAACTGCACCTGTTTGAACTCGTTACCTGTATAAAAGACACCTGTCCACACACTCAATCAAACAGACTCCAACCTCTCCACAATGGCCAAGGCCAGAGAGCTGTGTAAGGACATCAGGGATAAAATTGTAGACCTGCACAAGGCTGGGATGGGCTACAGGACAATAGGCAAGCAGCTTGGTGAGAAGGCAAAAACTGTTGGCGCAATTATTAGAAAATGGAAGAAGTTCAAGATGACGGTCAATCTCCCTCGGTCTGGGGCACCATGCAAGATCTCACCTCGTGGGGCATCAATGATCATGAGGAAGGTGAGGGATCAGCCCAGAACTACACGGCAGGACCTGGTCAATGACCTGAAGAGAGCTGGGACCACAGTCTCAAAGAAAACCATTAGTAACACACTACGCCGTCATGGATTAAAATCCTGCAGCGCACGCAAGGTCCCCCTGCTTAAGCCAGCGTATGTCCAGGCCCGTCTGAAGGCATCTGGATGATCCAGAGTAGGAATGGGAGAAGGTTATGTGGTCTGATGAGACAAAAATAGAGCTTTTTGGTCTAAACTCCACTCGCCGTGTTTGGAGGAAGAAGAAGGATGAGTACAACCCCAAGAACACCATCCCAACCGTGAAGCATGGAGGTGGAAACATAATTCTTTGGGGATGCTTTTCTGCAAAGGGGACAGGACGACTGCACCGTATTGAGGGGAGGATGGATGGGGCCATGTATCGCGAGATCTTGGCCAACAACCTCCTTCCCTCAGTAAGAGCATTGAAGATGGGTCGTGGCTGGGTCTTCTAGCATGACAACGACCCGAAACACACAGCCAGGGCAACTAAGGAGTGGCTCCGTAAGAAGCATCTCAAGGTCCTGGAGTGGCCTAGCCAGTCTCCAGACCTGAACCCAATAGAAAATCTTTGGAGGGAGCTGAAAGTCCGTATTGCCCAGCGACAGCCCCGAAACCTGAAGGATCTGGAGAAGGTCTGTATGGAGGAGTGGGCCAAAATCCCTGCTGCAGTGTGTGCAAACCTGGTCAAGAACTACAGGAAACGTATGATCTCTGTAATTGCAAACAAAGGTTTCTGTACCAAATATTAAGTTCTGCTTTTCTGATGTATCAAATACTTATGTCATGCAATAAAATGCAGATTAATTACTTAAAAATCATACAATGTGATTTTCTGGATTTTTGTTTTAGATTCCGTCACTCACAGTTGAAGAGTACCTATGATAAAAATTACAGACTTCTACATGCTTTGTAAGTGGGAAAACCTGCAAAATCGGCAGTGTATCAAATACTTGTTCTCCCCACTGTATTTGCGCTTTACATATTGTGAATGGCTGTTCACAAATCTAATTGTGTATTTGAACCCAAAAATGGTTGAATTCAAGTTCAAGCTGCATATTAATAATTGTTTTTGAAACCAGTGGACAGCCAGTGAAAAATGCACTCTTGCAACAGCTGCATAGTGCGGATCCAAGTCTATGGAATAAAAGTGGGGCTTTTATTGCTCAATCTAATTAATGCTGATAAAAAAAAATCCATAGACCTAATGGACACATGCTCAAACTTGCAAACATTTGATAAATTGGCAATCTGTAGTTGCTACATCAATTTTTGGACTTAGAAATTATAGATACACTACCAGTCAAAGGTTTTGACAGACGTACTCATTCAAGGGATTTTCTTTATTTGTACTTTTTTATATTTTATAAATTACTATGTATAATACAAAACACAAATGACGAACTACAGAACAAAACACGAATAGACTAAATGTCACGTTCACAAACAAACACGAATGGACGGACGTAACAAATGTGGCACACTTACTTTCACCGTGACTGCGAAAATATCGACAACGACCCACAACCCAGTGTGAAAATTACAAGCCTTTGTAGGATCCCTAATTAGAGACGATGCGCTACAGCTGCCTCTAATTAGGGATCCCACACAAACCACCACCAGACACAGAAAGAATAGAACTGTCAGACTCTGACCATGGCTACATAGAGAAGCAAATAGGCTTCTCTATGGCCAGAGCCTGACAATATATGGCCAGCTATGTAAACTTGAACATTGATTTATCCTGCAATAGATGTTCAATTGGTAACAAACATTTTTGTATACTTCTAATGCCTCTTAAGGGGAAAGTAATCTAAAAGTAACAGAATGTAATTAGATAATGTTACTGAGTTTGGGTAATCCAAAAGTTACGTTACTGATTACAATTTTGAACAGTTAACTTGTAACTGTTACATTTAAAAAGTAACCTACCCAACCCTGGCAAGGGGTGTGTAAACTTTCCCTCGGGACTGTATCAAGAAACATTACTTTCTCTAGTTTGGAAGTAATGTATATGCTAATAGAGTAACTGTAACTACAGAATAGATTCAGTCTCGATAGGCTGACACTATACAACGTTACTATGCAACCAGCTGTGTATATTGCTGAATGCTTGCTGTCATGTTTTTTTATTTTTAACATTGCAGATAGATTGTAGCTTCCATCAATGTAATTGTCTGCATAATTTCCAATTCCCCATAGTACCAGTCAAAAGTTTAGATACACCTACTCATTCCATGGTTTTTCTTTATTTTTAATAACTGTTACTGGTTAATTCAATTGATTGGAAATTATTTGGAAAGGCAGACACCTTTCTATATAAGGTCCCACAGTTGACAGTGCACAGGTACCAAAACATTTTTTCAGCATTGAAGGTCCCCAAGAACACAGTGGCCTCCATCATTCTTAAATGGAAGAAGTTTGGAAACACCAAGACTCTTCCTAGAGCTGGCCTCCCGGGCAAACTGAGCAATTGGGAGAGAAGGGTCTTGGTCAGGGAGGTGACCAAGAACCCAATGGTCACTCTGACAGAGCTCTAGAGTTCCTCTGTGGAGATGGGATAACCTTCCAGAAGGACAACCATGTCTGCAGCACTTCACCAATCAGGCCTTTATGGTAGACTGGCCAGACGTAAGCCACTCCTCAGTAAAAGGCACATGACAGCTCGCTTGGAGTTTGACAAACTCTGGTCTGATGAAAACCAAGATTGAACTCTTTGGCCTGAATGCCAAGCGGCACGTCTGGAGGAAACCTACCACCATCCCTACGGTGAAGCATGGTTTTGGCAGCAAAAACCACCATGCTGTGGGGAGACTGGGAGACTATTCAGGATTGAGGGAAAGATTAACTGAGCACCATCAAACAAGCAAAGCGTCAATACAAGACTAAGATTGAAACACACTACACCGGCTGCGACGCTCGTCGGATGTGGCAGGGCTTGCAAACTATTACAGACTACAAAGGGAAGCATAGCCGTGAGCTGCCTAGTGACACGAGCCTACCAGACCAGCTAAATGACTTCTATGCTTGCTTCGTGGCAAGCAACACTGAAGCACGCATGAGAGGTGACCAGGAACCCAATGGTTACTCTTACAGAGCTCCAGTGTTCCTTCCAAAAGGACAACCATCTCTGCAGCACTCCACCAATCAGGCCTTTATGGTAGAGTGCCCAGACGGAAGCCACTGCTCAGTAAAAGGCGCATGACAGCCCGCTTGGAGTTTACCAAAAGCTATTTAAAGGACTCTAAAACCATGAGAAACAAGATTCTCTGGTCTGATGAAACCAAGATTGAACTATTTGGCCTGAATGCCAACCTTCACGTCTGGAGGAAGCCTGGCACCATCCCTACGGTGAAGCATGGTGGTGGCAGCATCATGCTGTGGGGAGACTGGGAGACTAGTCAGGATCGAGGGAAAGATGAACGGAGCAAAGTAAAGAGAGATCCTTGAGGAAAACCTGTTCCAGAGTGCTCAGGACCTCAGACTGGGGCAAAGGTTCACCTTCAAACAGGACAACAACACTAAGCACACATCCAAGACAATGCAAGAGTGGCTTTCGGGACAAGTCTCTGAATGTCCTTGAGTGGCCCAGCCAGAGTCCGGACTTGAGCCCGATCGAACATCTCTGGAGAGACCTGAAAATAGCTGTGTAGCAACGCTCCCCATCCAACCTGACAGAGCTTGAGAGGATCTGCAGAGAAGAATGGGAGAAACTCTCCAAATATAGGTGTGCCAAGCTTGTAGCGTCATACCCAAGAAGACTCAAGACTGTAATTGCTGCCAAAGGTGCTTCGACAAAGTACTGAGTAAAGGGTCTGAATACTTATGTAAATGTGATATTTCAGTTTTGTAATTTTAATATATTTGCAAAAAATTCAAAAAAATAATTTGTTGTTTATCATGGGGTATTGTGTATAGATTGAGGGGAAAAAACCTTTTAAATAAATTTTAGCATAAGGCTTTAACGTAACAAAATGTGAAAAAGGGCAAGGGGTCTGAATACTTTCCTAATACTTTCCTAATGCACTGTAAAGGTGATCCACCGTCTCTTTTCAGTCTTATGTTCCAAAATTTGAAGAGCACCAAAATGGCATATCTTACACTGCAGAAATATTGGTAAGTAATGCTGCTATAAAGTTAATTTACTTATAAACCCATTTAGGAGAAAAATGCATTCAAATATTGTGCTGTGATTTTCACACTTGCTCTACATTAATCTTTGGGAAACATATATTTAGAAAGGGAATACTTTCACCAAATTGCCAAAATGGATTCTCTGAACATTAACTCACCAAGTTACCCAAAACTATTTACAGCATTAAATTGCCTATTGTTGTATAATAAAGATAACCTTTCACATTGAACAGCTACAGTGCTGTTCCATTTATCGTTCACACCCTCTAAAGCCTTAGACCCAACCATCTCTTAAAGAATTTACATTGGACATATGCGAATGTGGCCTTGTACTAAAGCAAGATTTCAAACATGAAACACACAAACACATAAAGGCTTAGGTAAAAACAATATCTAGACCTAGGTCTATATCACAAGATCCTTTGACTAACTTTGGTTCAGGTGATTTT
The DNA here is from genome assembly GCA_023634145.1 of Thymallus thymallus. Lineage (NCBI taxonomy): Eukaryota > Metazoa > Chordata > Actinopteri > Salmoniformes > Salmonidae > Thymallus > Thymallus thymallus. Next base: position 17,266,105 of record CM042412.1, on the reverse strand, counting down.
ATGATATGAACAAAGGAATCTAGCCTGAGAGGAGCAGGACATGTAATGTCCATGGCCTTTTCATTGCAAAAGTCTTAATCTTCTCAGAAATATATGTTTGCCAGGTTGTGTCCAGTCTGGGAGATGCTTTAATATCTCTGGGAGGAAGAACGTCAACATTGCACAGCAGCGGAAACCTGCTTCCATCTGAGTGAAAGCTCCTTGGCCACAACAACACAAGGCTCCAGACAATTAAAGCTGTAAAGGAGGAAAGCATACAAAAATAGACAAGACATTAAAACCTTGTATACAAGCAATAACATTCATTGACCCCAAAGTCCAAGCAATAAACTCAAAGTAAAAAGACAAAATACCTTGCTGAAATGCAACTGGCCAGCTCAGCTAGGTGTCTTAACATTACTTTGTCTCTCAACAAGCTATTTAGCTAGCTATATAGCTAACAATAGCTAGCAATGAAAGCAATGAATACTACTTTTTGGTACAATTGAGACAATAACGTATGTACATGTAGCTATCTTGACATTTTAAGTGCAGACTCTCATATGGATTATGATGATTCACGGCAAACTGAAACACTTTCAAAATAATCCTTCCCGCTCTGCTTCAACCAGTCCAGACTGCTTTAGCCACAGAAGACAGAGCTGTGTTGATACCAGCAGCTGTATTCAGAACAACATTGGTATTAAAAGCTGTAGCTACACTTTGCAAGTAGTCCATGATGAAAATATTGGTAAATCCAATGGATCTTTCAAATATCCGCGGTAGCAGTGAGCAGGATGTGCCATTTTGACAGAGAAGCCTTGAGTGACAGAATGGACTCTTTCTCGTGATTGTCCCAGCCCCCTCATTATCTCAACCAACCATTGCTAGACAAGGTTCTGTATTTTCAATGTGTCTAAACAGCTTTGTGATTTCACATTGTACTTATATTTACAGATTACATACGAGTTTGTTATTAAGGCACATGAAAGTTCACATGTTCAAGAAGGCATAAAAATAAAAAATAAAAGTTGACATTCAAATGCCTCTCCTGTGAAATAGTGACGTGTGTCATACGCCCAGCTTTCTGTAAAGGGTCACATATGTGTGGAGGGCTAGCGGGTGTGGCTACCCTCCCCAACTCATCCCAACCCAATTAGTGACCGCTAGCATTCTTCATCCCCCTCGCAATCATCATCATAATCATCATCCATATTCCCATCCTTTTACATTTGCAGACGCCCACATAGGAGTAATGATGACAATGTCGAGTATGGAACGCGTTTGGGTCTTTGCGTGTCAACGAAGATACACGTCAAATAACACTATTTGACACGTCAAATAAGCTTGTTGACCAATCAGGACCTGAAGAAGACTGCACGTCACATAACAGTTTAACACATTCATAAATGTTTTACATTGTTATTACACATTGAATACACTGTCACAACGATTCATCGATACGTATGCTATGATGCTGATAAAGTTGTCTCGCGCACCTGCCCTTCCCCAAGCTCTGGACAGTGCTGGTCATAAAAAAAGATAGCTAACGTTAGCTGATGGATGCAAACAATGTTCTTCACCAAAAACATAGCAAAATTACATCATCTGTTTCAGATTTATAAAACAGTTCTTATTTGATTAATGGTGGTCAGACCCACCTATGTGAAAATAGCCCCAATAAGGATTAGCCACATTACTGGAATTTGTGGTTAGCCTTAAAAATAAAAGTATGTAATTGACTGATGCAAATGAAAACAAATAGTGGAATTATGCCATTGATCATGCTAAACGAGGATGGAATGTTATATAAATTCAACAAAATAAAATAAATTGTTAATTTGACAAAAATCTGTTGAAATCACATGAGATGTATAGACTTTAGAATTGCATTGGGGGCATATTTATTTCACTGTACAGCCTTACCTATGGATTGTGGGTCAATGACATGTGTATCAGTCTACTCAGTGACAACAAGAAAACATTAGCGTCGTAGCTTTTATTGCAGGACTCTGAAACCACTGTGAATTGAACCACATTTATTGTTCCACCCTACTATGTGTATTGAACATTATTCCAAAGGAAAAACAATACAACTTGAATGTTCTCTGAGGAGGAAGTTGGGGAAAAAAGCACTTGGATACTGACTGACACCCCATTTCATTGATCCCCAATCCTTAGGTAAGGCTGTACAGTGCAATATGAATGTCAGTAGGCACAATAGGCTGACTGGGGAGGTGATTTCACACAGTCACAATCCTGTGATATGAGCTACAACTCTAATATTTGCACTCACCGAGTAGACTGATACCAAATTTCTTTCAGAGATAAAAATGTTTTAAGGTGAACTGCAAATTCCACTATTGTGGCTAATCCTTATTGTGGCTATTTTCACCATAACCTGGTCCGGACAAGCCTCACCAGCCAGATTAAGTTTACTGGCTGTTTATAACATTAGCTTTGGGCAACAGGGTTAAGTAGCTGGCCAGCTGGTTATTTTAATGAACTGAAGTTCAAGTGGCTACCTAGCTAATACTTACTCACATAGATTCCTAAATCATTGCTAAGAATATTGAAAATGACTGCAGTTTCTATTGGTTATTGTTTTCAGGCTAACGTTAGTTGCATTGGTGCTGGCTAGGTAACATCACTAAGCTAAAGCTAGCTAGCTACCACAGAAGTTGCTAATAACATCTGTATCAAAGATATTTGCAAAGATATTTGATCCTGCTCGTTTGATCCTGATCTTATTTCAAATGCTCACACATGCTTTCTTTTTTATTTGTACAGCTTTGACAGTGCTACTGATAGTAGTGGAGGCACTTGGCTTGCACGTACAAATTCAGCACACACAACATTCTATAATAGAATTGTGTTATTTGACGTGTCAAATAGTGACACAACGACAGAAATACGGGACCCAAAAGCGGACACGGAGGCAGAGATATGATTAACTATTTAATCAAGTATATGGGCAAGACAGTCTCGTAGTGAATGACAGGCAGTGTTCGTAACAGGGAATCAGAAAGGCAATAGTCCAATAAGGAGAGTCAGGCTCGTCGTCGTAATGCAGGCAGAGTTCGGTACCGGGAATCAGAGGGATGGCAGTGCAGAGGAGTAGACAGGCTCGTAATCCGTAACACTTTCAGGAGGCGACGCACCGTCCAGGCAGGTTGGTTGTCAATAACCCGAGGAGGAGGAGCAGGCCTAGGAACAGGAGACAAAGGACAATAAGAGACAGGTTTTACACGGGACACATGAAAGGTAGGATTAATGCGGAGGGACCGGGGCAACATGAGGCGTATAGCTGAACGGTTGATAACCCGGGAGATCTGATAAGGCCCGATGTAACGGGATGAAAGCTTGCGACTCTCCACCCGAAGGGGCAGATCTCGGGTGGACAGCCACACCCTTTGGCCAACACGGTAGTGGGGAGCCGGGGTTCTGCGACGGTCGGCCTGCCGCCGATACCTGGCATTCGTGCGTAATAACACAGCCCGGGCCTTTCTCCATGTCCGACGACAGCGGCTTACGAACAACTGGGCCGACGGGACGCCAACCTCCTCTTCTTGCTCCGGAAACAGCGGAGGCTGGTAGCCCAAGGAGCACTCGAAGGGGGAAAGCCCCGTAGCGGAGGAAGGCAGGGTGTTGCGGGCATATTCCACCCAAACAAGTTGCCGGCTCCAGGTGGTGGGATTGTCAGAGACCAGGCACCGTAGCACAGTCTCTAGGTCCTGATTGGCCCGCTCCGATTGACCGTTTGACTCTGGATGAAATCCTGAAGACAGACTGATAGATGATCCAATAAGGGTGCAGAAAGCCCTCCAAAACTGGGAGGTGAATTGAGGACCCCGATCAGAGACAATGTCCATGGGTAGTGTAGTAGAAAAAACTCTTCCTCTTAAAAACGAAGGCACTTCTGGAGTTTGTAGAAGCAAGATAGACTTTATTGCAAAAAGACAACAAAGCCGAGTGCCCTGCAGGTACCACTCCCCGCACGAACCACTCCCGTACATCTCTAAGTTTTTGGCTTATGTACAAGTTGTTAAATGTTTATTCATTAGACACAGTTCTCACAGCTCCACCCATTCTATTTTCCTCCAAAAAACTCCTGATGCTATTTCTTGTTTTCTCCTTATTTGGAGTTAACATTGGCACAGAATACATGTCTAGTTCTAAGTCAGGAAAATGGGAGGTACACAGGAAGCCTTTATCCCTGGGGGAGTCTCCTGACTCTGGTAACATTCCCCTGGTCAAAGGTCAACCTGCTGAGTGGTAGGGGGTTGCCTACACCCTACTCTCATCTGCTGAGGACAAAGAGATCTTGTTTCTGCTTTAAAACATACCAAGCTGAGTATATTCAGGGAGCTATAAGGAATTGGAAATTATACAATAACTATAAAGAATTGGAATTTACACAATAGTAGTCCGTGGATCCTAAAGACGTGCTGCACCATCAGTTGGGCCGTTTCCTTGGCCGATGGCAGCTTAGGCAGGGCGATGAAGTGTGCTGCCTTCGAGAACCGGTCCACTATGGTGAGGATAGCGGTATTGCCGTCGGATTGCGGCAGACCTGTGACAAAATCCAGGGAGATGTGCGACCATGGACGATGAGGGACCGGAAGAGGCTGTAGGAGACCAGCCGGGGCCTGGCGGGGCGTCTTGTTTTGGTTGCACACCGTGCAGGCAGAGACAAAGGAGGGGACATCCACTCCCATGGTGGGCCACCAAAACCTTCGACGTATAAATGCCAGGGTCCGGCGAGAACCGGGGTGGCAGGTCAGTTTTGATGAATGGCCCCATTCCAGGACTCGGGATCGGACAGGGTCAGGCACGAACAGGCAGCCTGGCGGACCCCCTCCGGGGTCAGGGCTCAACTGTTGTGCGTTACGCACATCCTTTTCAATACCCCAGACCAAGGATGTAGCCAAACAAGAGACAGGGAGAATGTGCTCATTACCTTGGGCAGCAGCAGGACTGAACACACGGGAGAGGGCGTCCGGTTTAGTGTTCTTAGAGCCGGGTCGATAAGACAGGGTGAAATTAAAGCGAGTAAAAAACAGAGCCCACCTGGCTTGTCGGGCATTGAGCCTCCTGGCTGAGCGTAGATACTCTAGGTTCTTGTGGTCTGTCCACACAAGGAATGGTTGTTCCGCTCCCTCCAGCCAATGTCTCCACTCCTCCAGTGCAGTCTTGACCGCCAGCAATTCCCTGTTGCCGACGTCATAGTTAATTTCAGCAGGTGTCAGACGACGGGAGAGGAATGCACAGGGGTGCAGCTTCTGGTCGCTGTCCGACCTTTGTGACAACACGGCCCCCACGCCGACATTGGAGGCGTCCACCTCCACCACAAACTGCCGGGCCGGATCTGGGTGAATCAGAATGGGGGCTGAAGTGAAGCGCTGTTTGAGGGCCGCGAAGGCCTGGGCTGCTTGGGAGGACCATACAAAGCTCACTTTAGTCGAGGTTAAGGCAGTGAGTGGGGCTGCCAAAATACTGTAATTACGAATGAATCTCCGATAAAAATTGGCAAACCCCAGGAAGCGTTGCAGATCCAGGCGTGAAGAGGGCTGTGGCCAATCAGTGACGGCTTGGACCTTGCCTGGATCCATTCGGATGCTACCTGCAGCCACTATGTAACCCAGGAAAGGAATGACAGAGCGATGGAACTCACACTTTTCTGCTTTTACAAAGAGTTGGTTCTCTAATAATCGCTGGAGGACCTGTCGTACGTGTGCCGTGTGTTCCTGGGCTGAGTGAGAAAAAATCAAGATATCATCCAGATACACAAAAACGAAACGATTAATCATGTCCCGGAGTACGTCGTTTACTAGAGCCTGGAAGACAGCGGGAGCGTTCGTCAATCCAAATGGCATCACCAGGTATTCATAGTGTCCACTAGCAGTGTTAAACGCAGTCTTCCATTCATCCCCCTCTCGTATCCGTACCAGGTGGTAGGCATTTCGGAGATCCAGTTTCGAGAATATCGTTGCTCCTTGGAGCAACTCAAAGGCAGAGGCAAGCAGTGGAAGTGGATACCGATTTTTCACCGTAATGTCATTCAGGCCCCGGTAATCAATGCATGGGCGTAGAGTTTTATCCTTCTTGGCCACGAAGAAAAACCCAGCCCCAGCAGAAGAGGATGATGGCCGAATAATCCCAGTCCTGAGGGAAGTCTCCACATAATCCGCCATGGCCTTAGTTTCCGGACCGGACAGGGAGTACAGACGTCCACGGGGTGGTGATGTACCTGGATGGAGGTCTATGGCACAGTCGTATGGCCGATGAGGTGGTAAAGAGGTAGCCCGAGACTTATTGAACACCTCCCTTAGATCCCAGTATTCGGGGGGAACAGATGACAAATCGATGTCCTCCGTGGCCTGTGAAACCTGTCTTGTTAGGACATGAGGTGCAGCCTTCAGACAATGAGCAAGGCAAAAAGGACTCCAGTTGGTAACAGAACCGGTAGTCCAATCTATGTGAGGGTTGTGTTTAACAAGCCAAGAATGGCCTAACACAATTGGAGCATTAGGGGAATGTAGGGGCAGGAACTGAATCTCCTCCCGGTGGTTGCCAGACAGAATCAGAGTAACGGGCACCGATATCTGGGACACCCGCCCAATAGAACGACCGTCCAGGGCTGTGGCCTCGATGGGTGTGCTTAGAGGGCGTGAAGGAATGCCTAATTTGACCAGAAGGGAGTTATCAATAAAACAGTCGTCAGCTCCTGAATCCATAAGGACATTTACTTTAAGGGTTTGGGAATCCCAAATAATGGTGGCAGGAAAAGGGAAACGAACCGGGGGTACCCACGGGGTTTTGGTTTGACTCACCCGTATTCCTGCAGTTACGAGTGAGCCCGCCCTTTTAAAGGACAACCGGCTGCATAATGTCCCTTCTTTCCACAGTAGAGGCAGCTGCGACTGGCTATCCTGCGTTGACGTTCCTCAGCCGTCAGTTGTGCCCTCCCTATCTGCATGGGCTCAGAAGTCAGGACTTCGGGCTCCCTCGATGGTTCTCGGAAGTATTCGGGTGGTGCCGTTACTCCCGGTGACGCTCTGCTACCCAGTCCGCCGAAATGCGGAAGTGCCTGAGCAGGACGACGATTTTCTCTCTCCCGGTTTCGTTCCTGAAGCCTACTGCCTATACGCATGGCAATGGAGATGAGGCTGTCTAAACTGGAAGGCACTTCTCGGGCGGCGAGTTCATCCTTGATGGGATCACATAATCCGTCGTAGAAGGCGTCGAGCAGAGCCTCTGAATTCCATGAGCACTCCGCTGCCAGAGTACGGAATTTTATGGAGTAATCCGACACGCTGCTAGTCCCCTGTTTTAGATGTAGCAGCTGACGTGCCGCTTCTCTTCCGGATAACGGAGCATCAAAAACTTTTTTTACCTCCGCAGTAAAAGCTGCTAGACTGTCACAAACGGGAAATTGCTGGTCCCATATCGGCGTAGCCCAGGCCAGGGCTCGCCCCGTCATCATGGTTATCATATAAGCGACACGTGACTTTTCTGTGGGAAAGGAGGATGGCTGCAGCTCGAAGATACGCGAGCACTGGGACAAGAAAGGACGACAATAACTTGAATCACCAGAGAACCGTTCGGGGGCAGGTAAGTGCGGCTCTCTTAGGGATACCGGGGAAGGTGGTGAATTACTGGTTATAGGTGGGACAGGAGACGGGGAGGAGACGCTCTGTGCCGGTAGTGCTAGTGTTAATTTCTCCAAGTGTTGGAGTAGACATTCGGTGGCTCGCTGCTGGTTCTCTCTCTGCTCACGGAGTTCCTCTGCTATTGACCGTAGCATCTCCTCGCGTCGACCCACAACAACCCCTTGATGGGCTATTGCGCTCTGTAGATGGGTCAACTCCGCTGGGTCCGTCATGGCCAGATCGTTCTGACACAACGACAGAAATACGGGACCCAAAAGCGGACACGGAGGCAGAGATATGATTAACTATTTAATCAAGTATATTGGCAAGACAGTCTCGTAGTGAATGACAGGCAGTGTTCGTAACAGGGAATCAGAAAGGCAATAGTCCAATAAGGAGAGTCAGGCTCGTCGTCGTAATGCAGGCAGAGTTCGGTACCGGGAATCAGAGGGATGGCAGTGCAGAGGAGTAGACAGGCTCGTAATCCGTAACACAGGTAGAGTTCGTTTTAGCAGGTGATCAGAATGTCGAAGGCACAGGAGGGGATAGGCAGGCACGTAATCCAACAGGCGGGTAGAGGTCCAAATACCGGGAAACAGACTGGCAGAGTTAGTAATACAAGAACGCTGGAACGACTGACTAGGCAAGACGATCTGGCAAAACCCCAACAGAACCCAAGGGATTAAATACCCAAACTGATTGATGAGGGAGATAGGGTGCACCTGGTGTGGGGAGGGGACAAACACAGACAGGTGAAACAAATCAGGACATGACAGTACCCCTCCCCCTACGGGCGCCACCTGGCGACCGACCCGGGTGCATAACTGGCTGACCGGGATGCCGTCGATGAAAGTCGGCGATGAGCTCCGGGTCGAGGATGTCCCTGGTGGAGACCCAAGACCGCTCCTCTGGCCCGTAGCCCTCCCAGTCAACCAGGTACTGGAAACCCCGGCCCCGGGGACGGACTTTCAGGAGGCGACGCACCGTCCAGGCAGGTTGGTTGTCAATAACCCGAGGAGGAGGAGCAGGCCTAGGAACAGGAGACAAAGGACAATAAGAGACAGGTTTTACACGGGACACATGAAAGGTAGGATTAATGCGGAGGGACCGGGGCAACATGAGGCGTATAGCTGAACGGTTGATAACCCGGGAGATCTGATAAGGCCCGATGTAACGGGATGAAAGCTTGCGACTCTCCACCCGAAGGGGCAGATCTCGGGTGGACAGCCACACCCTTTGGCCAACACGGTAGTGGGGAGCCGGGGTTCTGCGACGGTCGGCCTGCCGCCGATACCTGGCATTCGTGCGTAATAACACAGCCCGGGCCTTTCTCCATGTCCGACGACAGCGGCTTACGAACAACTGGGCCGACGGGACGCCAACCTCCTCTTCTTGCTCCGGAAACAGCGGAGGCTGGTAGCCCAAGGAGCACTCGAAGGGGGAAAGCCCCGTAGCGGAGGAAGGCAGGGTGTTGCGGGCATATTCCACCCAAACAAGTTGCCGGCTCCAGGTGGTGGGATTGTCAGAGACCAGGCACCGTAGCACAGTCTCTAGGTCCTGATTGGCCCGCTCCGATTGACCGTTTGACTCTGGATGAAATCCTGAAGACAGACTGATAGATGATCCAATAAGGGTGCAGAAAGCCCTCCAAAACTGGGAGGTGAATTGAGGACCCCGATCAGAGACAATGTCCATGGGTAGTGTAGTAGAAAAAACTCTTCCTCTTAAAAACGAAGGCACTTCTGGAGTTTGTAGAAGCAAGATAGACTTTATTGCAAAAAGACAACAAAGCCGAGTGCCCTGCAGGAACCACTCCCCGCACGAACCACTCCCGTACATCTCTAAGTTTTTGGCTTATGTACAAGTTGTTAAATGTTTATTCATTAGACACAGTTCTCACAGCTCCACCCATTCTATTTTCCTCCAAAAAACTCCTGATGCTATTTCTTGTTTTCTCCTTATTTGGAGTTAACATTGGCACAGAATACATGTCTAGTTCTAAGTCAGGAAAATGGGAGGTACACAGGAAGCCTTTATCCCTGGGGGAGTCTCCTGACTCTGGTAACATTCCCCTGGTCAAAGGTCAACCTGCTGAGTGGTAGGGGGTTGCCTACACCCTACTCTCATCTGCTGAGGACAAAGAGATCTTGTTTCTGCTTTAAAACATACCAAGCTGAGTATATTCAGGGAGCTATAAGGAATTGGAAATTATACAATAACTATAAAGAATTGGAATTTACACAATAGTAGTCCGTGGATCCTAAAGACGTGCTGCACCATCAGTTGGGCCGTTTCCTTGGCCGATGGCAGCTTAGGCAGGGCGATGAAGTGTGCTGCCTTCGAGAACCGGTCCACTATGGTGAGGATAGCGGTATTGCCGTCGGATTGCGGCAGACCTGTGACAAAATCCAGGGAGATGTGCGACCATGGACGATGAGGGACCGGAAGAGGCTGTAGGAGACCAGCCGGGGCCTGGCGGGGCGTCTTGTTTTGGTTGCACACCGTGCAGGCAGAGACAAAGGAGGGGACATCCACTCCCATGGTGGGCCACCAAAACCTTCGACGTATAAATGCCAGGGTCCGGCGAGAACCGGGGTGGCAGGTCAGTTTTGATGAATGGCCCCATTCCAGGACTCGGGATCGGACAGGGTCAGGCACGAACAGGCAGCCTGGCGGACCCCCTCCGGGGTCAGGGCTCAACTGTTGTGCGTTACGCACATCCTTTTCAATACCCCAGACCAAGGATGTAGCCAAACAAGAGACAGGGAGAATGTGCTCATTACCTTGGGCAGCAGCAGGACTGAACACACGGGAGAGGGCGTCCGGTTTAGTGTTCTTAGAGCCGGGTCGATAAGACAGGGTGAAATTAAAGCGAGTAAAAAACAGAGCCCACCTGGCTTGTCGGGCATTGAGCCTCCTGGCTGAGCGTAGATACTCTAGGTTCTTGTGGTCTGTCCACACAAGGAATGGTTGTTCCGCTCCCTCCAGCCAATGTCTCCACTCCTCCAGTGCAGTCTTGACCGCCAGCAATTCCCTGTTGCCGACGTCATAGTTAATTTCAGCAGGTGTCAGACGACGGGAGAGGAATGCACAGGGGTGCAGCTTCTGGTCGCTGTCCGACCTTTGTGACAACACGGCCCCCACGCCGACATTGGAGGCGTCCACCTCCACCACAAACTGCCGGGCCGGATCTGGGTGAATCAGAATGGGGGCTGAAGTGAAGCGCTGTTTGAGGGCCGCGAAGGCCTGGGCTGCTTGGGAGGACCATACAAAGCTCACTTTAGTCGAGGTTAAGGCAGTGAGTGGGGCTGCCAAAATACTGTAATTACGAATGAATCTCCGATAAAAATTGGCAAACCCCAGGAAGCGTTGCAGATCCAGGCGTGAAGAGGGCTGTGGCCAATCAGTGACGGCTTGGACCTTGCCTGGATCCATTCGGATGCTACCTGCAGCCACTATGTAACCCAGGAAAGGAATGACAGAGCGATGGAACTCACACTTTTCTGCTTTTACAAAGAGTTGGTTCTCTAATAATCGCTGGAGGACCTGTCGTACGTGTGCCGTGTGTTCCTGGGCTGAGTGAGAAAAAATCAAGATATCATCCAGATACACAAAAACGAAACGATTAATCATGTCCCGGAGTACGTCGTTTACTAGAGCCTGGAAGACAGCGGGAGCGTTCGTCAATCCAAATGGCATCACCAGGTATTCATAGTGTCCACTAGCAGTGTTAAACGCAGTCTTCCATTCATCCCCCTCTCGTATCCGTACCAGGTGGTAGGCATTTCGGAGATCCAGTTTCGAGAATATCGTTGCTCCTTGGAGCAACTCAAAGGCAGAGGCAAGCAGTGGAAGTGGATACCGATTTTTCACCGTAATGTCATTCAGGCCCCGGTAATCAATGCATGGGCGTAGAGTTTTATCCTTCTTGGCCACGAAGAAAAACCCAGCCCCAGCAGAAGAGGATGATGGCCGAATAATCCCAGTCCTGAGGGAAGTCTCCACATAATCCGCCATGGCCTTAGTTTCCGGACCGGACAGGGAGTACAGACGTCCACGGGGTGGTGATGTACCTGGATGGAGGTCTATGGCACAGTCGTATGGCCGATGAGGTGGTAAAGAGGTAGCCCGAGACTTATTGAACACCTCCCTTAGATCCCAGTATTCGGGGGGAACAGATGACAAATCGATGTCCTCCGTGGCCTGTGAAACCTGTCTTGTTAGGACATGAGGTGCAGCCTTCAGACAATGAGCAAGGCAAAAAGGACTCCAGTTGGTAACAGAACCGGTAGTCCAATCTATGTGAGGGTTGTGTTTAACAAGCCAAGAATGGCCTAACACAATTGGAGCATTAGGGGAATGTAGGGGCAGGAACTGAATCTCCTCCCGGTGGTTGCCAGACAGAATCAGAGTAACGGGCACCGATATCTGGGACACCCGCCCAATAGAACGACCGTCCAGGGCTGTGGCCTCGATGGGTGTGCTTAGAGGGCGTGAAGGAATGCCTAATTTGACCAGAAGGGAGTTATCAATAAAACAGTCGTCAGCTCCTGAATCCATAAGGACATTTACTTTAAGGGTTTGGGAATCCCAAATAATGGTGGCAGGAAAAGGGAAACGAACCGGGGGTACCCACGGGGTTTTGGTTTGACTCACCCGTATTCCTGCAGTTACGAGTGAGCCCGCCCTTTTAAAGGACAACCGGCTGCATAATGTCCCTTCTTTCCACAGTAGAGGCAGCTGCGACTGGCTATCCTGCGTTGACGTTCCTCAGCCGTCAGTTGTGCCCTCCCTATCTGCATGGGCTCAGAAGTCAGGACTTCGGGCTCCCTCGATGGTTCTCGGAAGTATTCGGGTGGTGCCGTTACTCCCGGTGACGCTCTGCTACCCAGTCCGCCGAAATGCGGAAGTGCCTGAGCAGGACGACGATTTTCTCTCTCCCGGTTTCGTTCCTGAAGCCTACTGCCTATACGCATGGCAATGGAGATGAGGCTGTCTAAACTGGAAGGCACTTCTCGGGCGGCGAGTTCATCCTTGATGGGATCACATAATCCGTCGTAGAAGGCGTCGAGCAGAGCCTCTGAATTCCATGAGCACTCCGCTGCCAGAGTACGGAATTTTATGGAGTAATCCGACACGCTGCTAGTCCCCTGTTTTAGATGTAGCAGCTGACGTGCCGCTTCTCTTCCGGATAACGGAGCATCAAAAACTTTTTTTACCTCCGCAGTAAAAGCTGCTAGACTGTCACAAATGGGAAATTGCTGGTCCCATATCGGCGTAGCCCAGGCCAGGGCTCGCCCCGTCATCATGGTTATCATATAAGCGACACGTGACTTTTCTGTGGGAAAGGAGGATGGCTGCAGCTCGAAGATACGCGAGCACTGGGACAAGAAAGGACGACAATAACTTGAATCACCAGAGAACCGTTCGGGGGCAGGTAAGTGCGGCTCTCTTAGGGATACCGGGGAAGGTGGTGAATTACTGGGTATAGGTGGGACAGGAGACGGGGAGGAGACGCTCTGTGCCGGTAGTGCTAGTGTTAATTTCTCCAAGTGTTGGAGTAGACATTCGGTGGCTCGCTGCTGGTTCTCTCTCTGCTCACGGAGTTCCTCTGCTATTGACCGTAGCATCTCCTCGTGTCGACCCACAACAACCCCTTGACGGGCTATTGCGCTCTGTAGATGGGTCAACTCCGCTGGGTCCGTCATGGCCAGATCGTTCTGACACAACGACAGAAATACGGGACCCAAAAGCGGACACGGAGGCAGAGATATGATTAACTATTTAATCAAGTATATGGGCAAGACAGTCTCGTAGTGAATGACAGGCAGTGTTCGTAACAGGGAATCAGAAAGGCAATAGTCCAATAAGGAGAGTCAGGCTCGTCGTCGTAATGCAGGCAGAGTTCGGTACCGGGAATCAGAGGGATGGCAGTGCAGAGGAGTAGACAGGCTCGTAATCCGTAACACAGGTAGAGTTCGTTTTAGCAGGTGATCAGAATGTCGAAGGCACAGGAGGGGATAGGCAGGCACGTAATCCAACAGGCGGGTAGAGGTCCAAATACCGGGAAACAGACTGGCAGAGTTAGTAATACAAGAACGCTGGAACGACTGACTAGGCAAGACGATCTGGCAAAACCCCAACAGAACCCAAGGGATTAAATACCCAAACTGATTGATGAGGGAGATAGGGTGCACCTGGTGTGGGGAGGGGACAAACACAGACAGGTGAAACAAATCAGGACATGACAGTACCCCTCCCCCTACGGGCGCCACCTGGCGACCGACCCGGGTGCATAACTGGCTGACCGGGATGCCGTCGATGAAAGTCGGCGATGAGCTCCGGGTCGAGGATGTCCCTGGTGGAGACCCAAGACCGCTCCTCTGGCCCGTAGCCCTCCCAGTCAACCAGGTACTGGAAACCCCGGCCCCGGGGACGGACTTTCAGGAGGCGACGCACCGTCCAGGCAGGTTGGTTGTCAATAACCCGAGGAGGAGGAGCAGGCCTAGGAACAGGAGACAAAGGACAATAAGAGACAGGTTTTACACGGGACACATGAAAGGTAGGATTAATGCGGAGGGACCGGGGCAACATGAGGCGTATAGCTGAACGGTTGATAACCCGGGAGATCTGATAAGGCCCGATGTAACGGGATGAAAGCTTGCGACTCTCCACCCGAAGGGGCAGATCTCGGGTGGACAGCCACACCCTTTGGCCAACACGGTAGTGGGGAGCCGGGGTTCTGCGACGGTCGGCCTGCCGCCGATACCTGGCATTCGTGCGTAATAACACAGCCCGGGCCTTTCTCCATGTCCGACGACAGCGGCTTACGAACAACTGGGCCGACGGGACGCCAACCTCCTCTTCTTGCTCCGGAAACAGCGGAGGCTGGTAGCCCAAGGAGCACTCGAAGGGGGAAAGCCCCGTAGCGGAGGAAGGCAGGGTGTTGCGGGCATATTCCACCCAAACAAGTTGCCGGCTCCAGGTGGTGGGATTGTCAGAGACCAGGCACCGTAGCACAGTCTCTAGGTCCTGATTGGCCCGCTCCGATTGACCGTTTGACTCTGGATGAAATCCTGAAGACAGACTGATAGATGATCCAATAAGGGTGCAGAAAGCCCTCCAAAACTGGGAGGTGAATTGAGGACCCCGATCAGAGACAATGTCCATGGGTAGTGTAGTAGAAAAAACTCTTCCTCTTAAAAACGAAGGCACTTCTGGAGTTTGTAGAAGCAAGATAGACTTTATTGCAAAAAGACAACAAAGCCGAGTGCCCTGCAGGAACCACTCCCCGCACGAACCACTCCCGTACATCTCTAAGTTTTTGGCTTATGTACAAGTTGTTAAATGTTTATTCATTAGACACAGTTCTCACAGCTCCACCCATTCTATTTTCCTCCAAAAAACTCCTGATGCTATTTCTTGTTTTCTCCTTATTTGGAGTTAACATTGGCACAGAATACATGTCTAGTTCTAAGTCAGGAAAATGGGAGGTACACAGGAAGCCTTTATCCCTGGGGGAGTCTCCTGACTCTGGTAACATTCCCCTGGTCAAAGGTCAACCTGCTGAGTGGTAGGGGGTTGCCTACACCCTACTCTCATCTGCTGAGGACAAAGAGATCTTGTTTCTGCTTTAAAACATACCAAGCTGAGTATATTCAGGGAGCTATAAGGAATTGGAAATTATACAATAACTATAAAGAATTGGAATTTACACAATAGTAGTCCGTGGATCCTAAAGACGTGCTGCACCATCAGTTGGGCCGTTTCCTTGGCCGATGGCAGCTTAGGCAGGGCGATGAAGTGTGCTGCCTTCGAGAACCGGTCCACTATGGTGAGGATAGCGGTATTGCCGTCGGATTGCGGCAGACCTGTGACAAAATCCAGGGAGATGTGCGACCATGGACGATGAGGGACCGGAAGAGGCTGTAGGAGACCAGCCGGGGCCTGGCGGGGCGTCTTGTTTTGGTTGCACACCGTGCAGGCAGAGACAAAGGAGGGGACATCCACTCCCATGGTGGGCCACCAAAACCTTCGACGTATAAATGCCAGGGTCCGGCGAGAACCGGGGTGGCAGGTCAGTTTTGATGAATGGCCCCATTCCAGGACTCGGGATCGGACAGGGTCAGGCACGAACAGGCAGCCTGGCGGACCCCCTCCGGGGTCAGGGCTCAACTGTTGTGCGTTACGCACATCCTTTTCAATACCCCAGACCAAGGATGTAGCCAAACAAGAGACAGGGAGAATGTGCTCATTACCTTGGGCAGCAGCAGGACTGAACACACGGGAGAGGGCGTCCGGTTTAGTGTTCTTAGAGCCGGGTCGATAAGACAGGGTGAAATTAAAGCGAGTAAAAAACAGAGCCCACCTGGCTTGTCGGGCATTGAGCCTCCTGGCTGAGCGTAGATACTCTAGGTTCTTGTGGTCTGTCCACACAAGGAATGGTTGTTCCGCTCCCTCCAGCCAATGTCTCCACTCCTCCAGTGCAGTCTTGACCGCCAGCAATTCCCTGTTGCCGACGTCATAGTTAATTTCAGCAGGTGTCAGACGACGGGAGAGGAATGCACAGGGGTGCAGCTTCTGGTCGCTGTCCGACCTTTGTGACAACACGGCCCCCACGCCGACATTGGAGGCGTCCACCTCCACCACAAACTGCCGGGCCGGATCTGGGTGAATCAGAATGGGGGCTGAAGTGAAGCGCTGTTTGAGGGCCGCGAAGGCCTGGGCTGCTTGGGAGGACCATACAAAGCTCACTTTAGTCGAGGTTAAGGCAGTGAGTGGGGCTGCCAAAATACTGTAATTACGAATGAATCTCCGATAAAAATTGGCAAACCCCAGGAAGCGTTGCAGATCCAGGCGTGAAGAGGGCTGTGGCCAATCAGTGACGGCTTGGACCTTGCCTGGATCCATTCGGATGCTACCTGCAGCCACTATGTAACCCAGGAAAGGAATGACAGAGCGATGGAACTCACACTTTTCTGCTTTTACAAAGAGTTGGTTCTCTAATAATCGCTGGAGGACCTGTCGTACGTGTGCCGTGTGTTCCTGGGCTGAGTGAGAAAAAATCAAGATATCATCCAGATACACAAAAACGAAACGATTAATCATGTCCCGGAGTACGTCGTTTACTAGAGCCTGGAAGACAGCGGGAGCGTTCGTCAATCCAAATGGCATCACCAGGTATTCATAGTGTCCACTAGCAGTGTTAAACGCAGTCTTCCATTCATCCCCCTCTCGTATCCGTACCAGGTGGTAGGCATTTCGGAGATCCAGTTTCGAGAATATCGTTGCTCCTTGGAGCAACTCAAAGGCAGAGGCAAGCAGTGGAAGTGGATACCGATTTTTCACCGTAATGTCATTCAGGCCCCGGTAATCAATGCATGGGCGTAGAGTTTTATCCTTCTTGGCCACGAAGAAAAACCCAGCCCCAGCAGAAGAGGATGATGGCCGAATAATCCCAGTCCTGAGGGAAGTCTCCACATAATCCGCCATGGCCTTAGTTTCCGGACCGGACAGGGAGTACAGACGTCCACGGGGTGGTGATGTACCTGGATGGAGGTCTATGGCACAGTCGTATGGCCGATGAGGTGGTAAAGAGGTAGCCCGAGACTTATTGAACACCTCCCTTAGATCCCAGTATTCGGGGGGAACAGATGACAAATCGATGTCCTCCGTGGCCTGTGAAACCTGTCTTGTTAGGACATGAGGTGCAGCCTTCAGACAATGAGCAAGGCAAAAAGGACTCCAGTTGGTAACAGAACCGGTAGTCCAATCTATGTGAGGGTTGTGTTTAACAAGCCAAGAATGGCCTAACACAATTGGAGCATTAGGGGAATGTAGGGGCAGGAACTGAATCTCCTCCCGGTGGTTGCCAGACAGAATCAGAGTAACGGGCACCGATATCTGGGACACCCGCCCAATAGAACGACCGTCCAGGGCTGTGGCCTCGATGGGTGTGCTTAGAGGGCATGAAGGAATGCCTAATTTGACCAGAAGGGAGTTATCAATAAAACAGTCGTCAGCTCCTGAATCCATAAGGACATTTACTTTAAGGGTTTGGGAATCCCAAATAATGGTGGCAGGAAAAGGGAAACGAACCGGGGGTACCCACGGGGTTTTGGTTTGACTCACCCGTATTCCTGCAGTTACGAGTGAGCCCGCCCTTTTAAAGGACAACCGGCTGCATAATGTCCCTTCTTTCCACAGTAGAGGCAGCTGCGACTGGCTATCCTGCGTTGACGTTCCTCAGCCGTCAGTTGTGCCCTCCCTATCTGCATGGGCTCAGAAGTCAGGACTTCGGGCTCCCTCGATGGTTCTCGGAAGTATTCGGGTGGTGCCGTTACTCCCGGTGACGCTCTGCTACCCAGTCCGCCGAAATGCGGAAGTGCCTGAGCAGGACGACGATTTTCTCTCTCCCGGTTTCGTTCCTGAAGCCTACTGCCTATACGCATGGCAATGGAGATGAGGCTGTCTAAACTGGAAGGCACTTCTCGGGCGGCGAGTTCATCCTTGATGGGATCACATAATCCGTCGTAGAAGGCGTCGAGCAGAGCCTCTGAATTCCATGAGCACTCCGCTGCCAGAGTACGGAATTTTATGGAGTAATCCGACACGCTGCTAGTCCCCTGTTTTAGATGTAGCAGCTGACGTGCCGCTTCTCTTCCGGATAACGGAGCATCAAAAACTTTTTTTACCTCCGCAGTAAAAGCTGCTAGACTGTCACAAACGGGAAATTGCTGGTCCCATATCGGCGTAGCCCAGGCCAGGGCTCGCCCCGTCATCATGGTTATCATATAAGCGACACGTGACTTTTCTGTGGGAAAGGAGGATGGCTGCAGCTCGAAGATACGCGAGCACTGGGACAAGAAAGGACGACAATAACTTGAATCACCAGAGAACCGTTCGGGGGCAGGTAAGTGCGGCTCTCTTAGGGATACCGGGGAAGGTGGTGAATTACTGGTTATAGGTGGGACAGGAGACGGGGAGGAGACGCTCTGTGCCGGTAGTGCTAGTGTTAATTTCTCCAAGTGTTGGAGTAGACATTCGGTGGCTCGCTGCTGGTTCTCTCTCTGCTCACGGAGTTCCTCTGCTATTGACCGTAGCATCTCCTCGCGTCGACCCACAACAACCCCTTGACGGGCTATTGCGCTCTGTAGATGGGTCAACTCCGCTGGGTCCGTCATGGCCAGATCGTTCTGACACAACGACAGAAATACGGGACCCAAAAGCGGACACGGAGGCAGAGATATGATTAACTATTTAATCAAGTATATGGGCAAGACAGTCTCGTAGTGAATGACAGGCAGTGTTCGTAACAGGGAATCAGAAAGGCAATAGTCCAATAAGGAGAGTCAGGCTCGTCGTCGTAATGCAGGCAGAGTTCGGTACCGGGAATCAGAGGGATGGCAGTGCAGAGGAGTAGACAGGCTCGTAATCCGTAACACAGGTAGAGTTCGTTTTAGCAGGTGATCAGAATGTCGAAGGCACAGGAGGGGATAGGCAGGCACGTAATCCAACAGGCGGGTAGAGGTCCAAATACCGGGAAACAGACTGGCAGAGTTAGTAATACAAGAACGCTGGAACGACTGACTAGGCAAGACGATCTGGCAAAACCCCAACAGAACCCAAGGGATTAAATACCCAAACTGATTGATGAGGGAGATAGGGTGCACCTGGTGTGGGGAGGGGACAAACACAGACAGGTGAAACAAATCAGGACATGACAGTACCCCTCCCCCTACGGGCGCCACCTGGCGACCGACCCGGGTGCATAACTGGCTGACCGGGATGCCGTCGATGAAAGTCGGCGATGAGCTCCGGGTCGAGGATGTCCCTGGTGGAGACCCAAGACCGCTCCTCTGGCCCGTAGCCCTCCCAGTCAACCAGGTACTGGAAACCCCGGCCCCGGGGACGGACTTTCAGGAGGCGACGCACCGTCCAGGCAGGTTGGTTGTCAATAACCCGAGGAGGAGGAGCAGGCCTAGGAACAGGAGACAAAGGACAATAAGAGACAGGTTTTACACGGGACACATGAAAGGTAGGATTAATGCGGAGGGACCGGGGCAACATGAGGCGTATAGCTGAACGGTTGATAACCCGGGAGATCTGATAAGGCCCGATGTAACGGGATGAAAGCTTGCGACTCTCCACCCGAAGGGGCAGATCTCGGGTGGACAGCCACACCCTTTGGCCAACACGGTAGTGGGGAGCCGGGGTTCTGCGACGGTCGGCCTGCCGCCGATACCTGGCATTCGTGCGTAATAACACAGCCCGGGCCTTTCTCCATGTCCGACGACAGCGGCTTACGAACAACTGGGCCGACGGGACGCCAACCTCCTCTTCTTGCTCCGGAAACAGCGGAGGCTGGTAGCCCAAGGAGCACTCGAAGGGGGAAAGCCCCGTAGCGGAGGAAGGCAGGGTGTTGCGGGCATATTCCACCCAAACAAGTTGCCGGCTCCAGGTGGTGGGATTGTCAGAGACCAGGCACCGTAGCACAGTCTCTAGGTCCTGATTGGCCCGCTCCGATTGACCGTTTGACTCTGGATGAAATCCTGAAGACAGACTGATAGATGATCCAATAAGGGTGCAGAAAGCCCTCCAAAACTGGGAGGTGAATTGAGGACCCCGATCAGAGACAATGTCCATGGGTAGTGTAGTAGAAAAAACTCTTCCTCTTAAAAACGAAGGCACTTCTGGAGTTTGTAGAAGCAAGATAGACTTTATTGCAAAAAGACAACAAAGCCGAGTGCCCTGCAGGAACCACTCCCCGCACGAACCACTCCCGTACATCTCTAAGTTTTTGGCTTATGTACAAGTTGTTAAATGTTTATTCATTAGACACAGTTCTCACAGCTCCACCCATTCTATTTTCCTCCAAAAAACTCCTGATGCTATTTCTTGTTTTCTCCTTATTTGGAGTTAACATTGGCACAGAATACATGTCTAGTTCTAAGTCAGGAAAATGGGAGGTACACAGGAAGCCTTTATCCCTGGGGGAGTCTCCTGACTCTGGTAACATTCCCCTGGTCAAAGGTCAACCTGCTGAGTGGTAGGGGGTTGCCTACACCCTACTCTCATCTGCTGAGGACAAAGAGATCTTGTTTCTGCTTTAAAACATACCAAGCTGAGTATATTCAGGGAGCTATAAGGAATTGGAAATTATACAATAACTATAAAGAATTGGAATTTACACAATAGTAGTCCGTGGATCCTAAAGACGTGCTGCACCATCAGTTGGGCCGTTTCCTTGGCCGATGGCAGCTTAGGCAGGGCGATGAAGTGTGCTGCCTTCGAGAACCGGTCCACTATGGTGAGGATAGCGGTATTGCCGTCGGATTGCGGCAGACCTGTGACAAAATCCAGGGAGATGTGCGACCATGGACGATGAGGGACCGGAAGAGGCTGTAGGAGACCAGCCGGGGCCTGGCGGGGCGTCTTGTTTTGGTTGCACACCGTGCAGGCAGAGACAAAGGAGGGGACATCCACTCCCATGGTGGGCCACCAAAACCTTCGACGTATAAATGCCAGGGTCCGGCGAGAACCGGGGTGGCAGGTCAGTTTTGATGAATGGCCCCATTCCAGGACTCGGGATCGGACAGGGTCAGGCACGAACAGGCAGCCTGGCGGACCCCCTCCGGGGTCAGGGCTCAACTGTTGTGCGTTACGCACATCCTTTTCAATACCCCAGACCAAGGATGTAGCCAAACAAGAGACAGGGAGAATGTGCTCATTACCTTGGGCAGCAGCAGGACTGAACACACGGGAGAGGGCGTCCGGTTTAGTGTTCTTAGAGCCGGGTCGATAAGACAGGGTGAAATTAAAGCGAGTAAAAAACAGAGCCCACCTGGCTTGTCGGGCATTGAGCCTCCTGGCTGAGCGTAGATACTCTAGGTTCTTGTGGTCTGTCCACACAAGGAATGGTTGTTCCGCTCCCTCCAGCCAATGTCTCCACTCCTCCAGTGCAGTCTTGACCGCCAGCAATTCCCTGTTGCCGACGTCATAGTTAATTTCAGCAGGTGTCAGACGACGGGAGAGGAATGCACAGGGGTGCAGCTTCTGGTCGCTGTCCGACCTTTGTGACAACACGGCCCCCACGCCGACATTGGAGGCGTCCACCTCCACCACAAACTGCCGGGCCGGATCTGGGTGAATCAGAATGGGGGCTGAAGTGAAGCGCTGTTTGAGGGCCGCGAAGGCCTGGGCTGCTTGGGAGGACCATACAAAGCTCACTTTAGTCGAGGTTAAGGCAGTGAGTGGGGCTGCCAAAATACTGTAATTACGAATGAATCTCCGATAAAAATTGGCAAACCCCAGGAAGCGTTGCAGATCCAGGCGTGAAGAGGGCTGTGGCCAATCAGTGACGGCTTGGACCTTGCCTGGATCCATTCGGATGCTACCTGCAGCCACTATGTAACCCAGGAAAGGAATGACAGAGCGATGGAACTCACACTTTTCTGCTTTTACAAAGAGTTGGTTCTCTAATAATCGCTGGAGGACCTGTCGTACGTGTGCCGTGTGTTCCTGGGCTGAGTGAGAAAAAATCAAGATATCATCCAGATACACAAAAACGAAACGATTAATCATGTCCCGGAGTACGTCGTTTACTAGAGCCTGGAAGACAGCGGGAGCGTTCGTCAATCCAAATGGCATCACCAGGTATTCATAGTGTCCACTAGCAGTGTTAAACGCAGTCTTCCATTCATCCCCCTCTCGTATCCGTACCAGGTGGTAGGCATTTCGGAGATCCAGTTTCGAGAATATCGTTGCTCCTTGGAGCAACTCAAAGGCAGAGGCAAGCAGTGGAAGTGGATACCGATTTTTCACCGTAATGTCATTCAGGCCCCGGTAATCAATGCATGGGCGTAGAGTTTTATCCTTCTTGGCCACGAAGAAAAACCCAGCCCCAGCAGAAGAGGATGATGGCCGAATAATCCCAGTCCTGAGGGAAGTCTCCACATAATCCGCCATGGCCTTAGTTTCCGGACCGGACAGGGAGTACAGACGTCCACGGGGTGGTGATGTACCTGGATGGAGGTCTATGGCACAGTCGTATGGCCGATGAGGTGGTAAAGAGGTAGCCCGAGACTTATTGAACACCTCCCTTAGATCCCAGTATTCGGGGGGAACAGATGACAAATCGATGTCCTCCGTGGCCTGTGAAACCTGTCTTGTTAGGACATGAGGTGCAGCCTTCAGACAATGAGCAAGGCAAAAAGGACTCCAGTTGGTAACAGAACCGGTAGTCCAATCTATGTGAGGGTTGTGTTTAACAAGCCAAGAATGGCCTAACACAATTGGAGCATTAGGGGAATGTAGGGGCAGGAACTGAATCTCCTCCCGGTGGTTGCCAGACAGAATCAGAGTAACGGGCACCGATATCTGGGACACCCGCCCAATAGAACGACCGTCCAGGGCTGTGGCCTCGATGGGTGTGCTTAGAGGGCGTGAAGGAATGCCTAATTTGACCAGAAGGGAGTTATCAATAAAACAGTCGTCAGCTCCTGAATCCATAAGGACATTTACTTTAAGGGTTTGGGAATCCCAAATAATGGTGGCAGGAAAAGGGAAACGAACCGGGGGTACCCACGGGGTTTTGGTTTGACTCACCCGTATTCCTGCAGTTACGAGTGAGCCCGCCCTTTTAAAGGACAACCGGCTGCATAATGTCCCTTCTTTCCACAGTAGAGGCAGCTGCGACTGGCTATCCTGCGTTGACGTTCCTCAGCCGTCAGTTGTGCCCTCCCTATCTGCATGGGCTCAGAAGTCAGGACTTCGGGCTCCCTCGATGGTTCTCGGAAGTATTCGGGTGGTGCCGTTACTCCCGGTGACGCTCTGCTACCCAGTCCGCCGAAATGCGGAAGTGCCTGAGCAGGACGACGATTTTCTCTCTCCCGGTTTCGTTCCTGAAGCCTACTGCCTATACGCATGGCAATGGAGATGAGGCTGTCTAAACTGGAAGGCACTTCTCGGGCGGCGAGTTCATCCTTGATGGGATCACATAATCCGTCGTAGAAGGCGTCGAGCAGAGCCTCTGAATTCCATGAGCACTCCGCTGCCAGAGTACGGAATTTTATGGAGTAATCCGACACGCTGCTAGTCCCCTGTTTTAGATGTAGCAGCTGACGTGCCGCTTCTCTTCCGGATAACGGAGCATCAAAAACTTTTTTTACCTCCGCAGTAAAAGCTGCTAGACTGTCACAAACGGGAAATTGCTGGTCCCATATCGGCGTAGCCCAGGCCAGGGCTCGCCCCGTCATCATGGTTATCATATAAGCGACACGTGACTTTTCTGTGGGAAAGGAGGATGGCTGCAGCTCGAAGATACGCGAGCACTGGGACAAGAAAGGACGACAATAACTTGAATCACCAGAGAACCGTTCGGGGGCAGGTAAGTGCGGCTCTCTTAGGGATACCGGGGAAGGTGGTGAATTACTGGGTATAGGTGGGACAGGAGACGGGGAGGAGACGCTCTGTGCCGGTAGTGCTAGTGTTAATTTCTCCAAGTGTTGGAGTAGACATTCGGTGGCTCGCTGCTGGTTCTCTCTCTGCTCACGGAGTTCCTCTGCTATTGACCGTAGCATCTCCTCGTGTCGACCCACAACAACCCCTTGACGGGCTATTGCGCTCTGTAGATGGGTCAACTCCGCTGGGTCCGTCATGGCCAGATCGTTCTGACACAACGACAGAAATACGGGACCCAAAAGCGGACACGGAGGCAGAGATATGATTAACTATTTAATCAAGTATATGGGCAAGACAGTCTCGTAGTGAATGACAGGCAGTGTTCGTAACAGGGAATCAGAAAGGCAATAGTCCAATAAGGAGAGTCAGGCTCGTCGTCGTAATGCAGGCAGAGTTCGGTACCGGGAATCAGAGGGATGGCAGTGCAGAGGAGTAGACAGGCTCGTAATCCGTAACACAGGTAGAGTTCGTTTTAGCAGGTGATCAGAATGTCGAAGGCACAGGAGGGGATAGGCAGGCACGTAATCCAACAGGCGGGTAGAGGTCCAAATACCGGGAAACAGACTGGCAGAGTTAGTAATACAAGAACGCTGGAACGACTGACTAGGCAAGACGATCTGGCAAAACCCCAACAGAACCCAAGGGATTAAATACCCAAACTGATTGATGAGGGAGATAGGGTGCACCTGGTGTGGGGAGGGGACAAACACAGACAGGTGAAACAAATCAGGACATGACAGTACCCCTCCCCCTACGGGCGCCACCTGGCGACCGACCCGGGTGCATAACTGGCTGACCGGGATGCCGTCGATGAAAGTCGGCGATGAGCTCCGGGTCGAGGATGTCCCTGGTGGAGACCCAAGACCGCTCCTCTGGCCCGTAGCCCTCCCAGTCAACCAGGTACTGGAAACCCCGGCCCCGGGGACGGACTTTCAGGAGGCGACGCACCGTCCAGGCAGGTTGGTTGTCAATAACCCGAGGAGGAGGAGCAGGCCTAGGAACAGGAGACAAAGGACAATAAGAGACAGGTTTTACACGGGACACATGAAAGGTAGGATTAATGCGGAGGGACCGGGGCAACATGAGGCGTATAGCTGAACGGTTGATAACCCGGGAGATCTGATAAGGCCCGATGTAACGGGATGAAAGCTTGCGACTCTCCACCCGAAGGGGCAGATCTCGGGTGGACAGCCACACCCTTTGGCCAACACGGTAGTGGGGAGCCGGGGTTCTGCGACGGTCGGCCTGCCGCCGATACCTGGCATTCGTGCGTAATAACACAGCCCGGGCCTTTCTCCATGTCCGACGACAGCGGCTTACGAACAACTGGGCCGACGGGACGCCAACCTCCTCTTCTTGCTCCGGAAACAGCGGAGGCTGGTAGCCCAAGGAGCACTCGAAGGGGGAAAGCCCCGTAGCGGAGGAAGGCAGGGTGTTGCGGGCATATTCCACCCAAACAAGTTGCCGGCTCCAGGTGGTGGGATTGTCAGAGACCAGGCACCGTAGCACAGTCTCTAGGTCCTGATTGGCCCGCTCCGATTGACCGTTTGACTCTGGATGAAATCCTGAAGACAGACTGATAGATGATCCAATAAGGGTGCAGAAAGCCCTCCAAAACTGGGAGGTGAATTGAGGACCCCGATCAGAGACAATGTCCATGGGTAGTGTAGTAGAAAAAACTCTTCCTCTTAAAAACGAAGGCACTTCTGGAGTTTGTAGAAGCAAGATAGACTTTATTGCAAAAAGACAACAAAGCCGAGTGCCCTGCAGGAACCACTCCCCGCACGAACCACTCCCGTACATCTCTAAGTTTTTGGCTTATGTACAAGTTGTTAAATGTTTATTCATTAGACACAGTTCTCACAGCTCCACCCATTCTATTTTCCTCCAAAAAACTCCTGATGCTATTTCTTGTTTTCTCCTTATTTGGAGTTAACATTGGCACAGAATACATGTCTAGTTCTAAGTCAGGAAAATGGGAGGTACACAGGAAGCCTTTATCCCTGGGGGAGTCTCCTGACTCTGGTAACATTCCCCTGGTCAAAGGTCAACCTGCTGAGTGGTAGGGGGTTGCCTACACCCTACTCTCATCTGCTGAGGACAAAGAGATCTTGTTTCTGCTTTAAAACATACCAAGCTGAGTATATTCAGGGAGCTATAAGGAATTGGAAATTATACAATAACTATAAAGAATTGGAATTTACACAATAGTAGTCCGTGGATCCTAAAGACGTGCTGCACCATCAGTTGGGCCGTTTCCTTGGCCGATGGCAGCTTAGGCAGGGCGATGAAGTGTGCTGCCTTCGAGAACCGGTCCACTATGGTGAGGATAGCGGTATTGCCGTCGGATTGCGGCAGACCTGTGACAAAATCCAGGGAGATGTGCGACCATGGACGATGAGGGACCGGAAGAGGCTGTAGGAGACCAGCCGGGGCCTGGCGGGGCGTCTTGTTTTGGTTGCACACCGTGCAGGCAGAGACAAAGGAGGGGACATCCACTCCCATGGTGGGCCACCAAAACCTTCGACGTATAAATGCCAGGGTCCGGCGAGAACCGGGGTGGCAGGTCAGTTTTGATGAATGGCCCCATTCCAGGACTCGGGATCGGACAGGGTCAGGCACGAACAGGCAGCCTGGCGGACCCCCTCCGGGGTCAGGGCTCAACTGTTGTGCGTTACGCACATCCTTTTCAATACCCCAGACCAAGGATGTAGCCAAACAAGAGACAGGGAGAATGTGCTCATTACCTTGGGCAGCAGCAGGACTGAACACACGGGAGAGGGCGTCCGGTTTAGTGTTCTTAGAGCCGGGTCGATAAGACAGGGTGAAATTAAAGCGAGTAAAAAACAGAGCCCACCTGGCTTGTCGGGCATTGAGCCTCCTGGCTGAGCGTAGATACTCTAGGTTCTTGTGGTCTGTCCACACAAGGAATGGTTGTTCCGCTCCCTCCAGCCAATGTCTCCACTCCTCCAGTGCAGTCTTGACCGCCAGCAATTCCCTGTTGCCGACGTCATAGTTAATTTCAGCAGGTGTCAGACGACGGGAGAGGAATGCACAGGGGTGCAGCTTCTGGTCGCTGTCCGACCTTTGTGACAACACGGCCCCCACGCCGACATTGGAGGCGTCCACCTCCACCACAAACTGCCGGGCCGGATCTGGGTGAATCAGAATGGGGGCTGAAGTGAAGCGCTGTTTGAGGGCCGCGAAGGCCTGGGCTGCTTGGGAGGACCATACAAAGCTCACTTTAGTCGAGGTTAAGGCAGTGAGTGGGGCTGCCAAAATACTGTAATTACGAATGAATCTCCGATAAAAATTGGCAAACCCCAGGAAGCGTTGCAGATCCAGGCGTGAAGAGGGCTGTGGCCAATCAGTGACGGCTTGGACCTTGCCTGGATCCATTCGGATGCTACCTGCAGCCACTATGTAACCCAGGAAAGGAATGACAGAGCGATGGAACTCACACTTTTCTGCTTTTACAAAGAGTTGGTTCTCTAATAATCGCTGGAGGACCTGTCGTACGTGTGCCGTGTGTTCCTGGGCTGAGTGAGAAAAAATCAAGATATCATCCAGATACACAAAAACGAAACGATTAATCATGTCCCGGAGTACGTCGTTTACTAGAGCCTGGAAGACAGCGGGAGCGTTCGTCAATCCAAATGGCATCACCAGGTATTCATAGTGTCCACTAGCAGTGTTAAACGCAGTCTTCCATTCATCCCCCTCTCGTATCCGTACCAGGTGGTAGGCATTTCGGAGATCCAGTTTCGAGAATATCGTTGCTCCTTGGAGCAACTCAAAGGCAGAGGCAAGCAGTGGAAGTGGATACCGATTTTTCACCGTAATGTCATTCAGGCCCCGGTAATCAATGCATGGGCGTAGAGTTTTATCCTTCTTGGCCACGAAGAAAAACCCAGCCCCAGCAGAAGAGGATGATGGCCGAATAATCCCAGTCCTGAGGGAAGTCTCCACATAATCCGCCATGGCCTTAGTTTCCGGACCGGACAGGGAGTACAGACGTCCACGGGGTGGTGATGTACCTGGATGGAGGTCTATGGCACAGTCGTATGGCCGATGAGGTGGTAAAGAGGTAGCCCGAGACTTATTGAACACCTCCCTTAGATCCCAGTATTCGGGGGGAACAGATGACAAATCGATGTCCTCCGTGGCCTGTGAAACCTGTCTTGTTAGGACATGAGGTGCAGCCTTCAGACAATGAGCAAGGCAAAAAGGACTCCAGTTGGTAACAGAACCGGTAGTCCAATCTATGTGAGGGTTGTGTTTAACAAGCCAAGAATGGCCTAACACAATTGGAGCATTAGGGGAATGTAGGGGCAGGAACTGAATCTCCTCCCGGTGGTTGCCAGACAGAATCAGAGTAACGGGCACCGATATCTGGGACACCCGCCCAATAGAACGACCGTCCAGGGCTGTGGCCTCGATGGGTGTGCTTAGAGGGCGTGAAGGAATGCCTAATTTGACCAGAAGGGAGTTATCAATAAAACAGTCGTCAGCTCCTGAATCCATAAGGACATTTACTTTAAGGGTTTGGGAATCCCAAATAATGGTGGCAGGAAAAGGGAAACGAACCGGGGGTACCCACGGGGTTTTGGTTTGACTCACCCGTATTCCTGCAGTTACGAGTGAGCCCGCCCTTTTAAAGGACAACCGGCTGCATAATGTCCCTTCTTTCCACAGTAGAGGCAGCTGCGACTGGCTATCCTGCGTTGACGTTCCTCAGCCGTCAGTTGTGCCCTCCCTATCTGCATGGGCTCAGAAGTCAGGACTTCGGGCTCCCTCGATGGTTCTCGGAAGTATTCGGGTGGTGCCGTTACTCCCGGTGACGCTCTGCTACCCAGTCCGCCGAAATGCGGAAGTGCCTGAGCAGGACGACGATTTTCTCTCTCCCGGTTTCGTTCCTGAAGCCTACTGCCTATACGCATGGCAATGGAGATGAGGCTGTCTAAACTGGAAGGCACTTCTCGGGCGGCGAGTTCATCCTTGATGGGATCACATAATCCGTCGTAGAAGGCGTCGAGCAGAGCCTCTGAATTCCATGAGCACTCCGCTGCCAGAGTACGGAATTTTATGGAGTAATCCGACACGCTGCTAGTCCCCTGTTTTAGATGTAGCAGCTGACGTGCCGCTTCTCTTCCGGATAACGGAGCATCAAAAACTTTTTTTACCTCCGCAGTAAAAGCTGCTAGACTGTCACAAACGGGAAATTGCTGGTCCCATATCGGCGTAGCCCAGGCCAGGGCTCGCCCCGTCATCATGGTTATCATATAAGCGACACGTGACTTTTCTGTGGGAAAGGAGGATGGCTGCAGCTCGAAGATACGCGAGCACTGGGACAAGAAAGGACGACAATAACTTGAATCACCAGAGAACCGTTCGGGGGCAGGTAAGTGCGGCTCTCTTAGGGATACCGGGGAAGGTGGTGAATTACTGGGTATAGGTGGGACAGGAGACGGGGAGGAGACGCTCTGTGCCGGTAGTGCTAGTGTTAATTTCTCCAAGTGTTGGAGTAGACATTCGGTGGCTCGCTGCTGGTTCTCTCTCTGCTCACGGAGTTCCTCTGCTATTGACCGTAGCACCTCCTCGTGTCGACCCACAACAACCCCTTGACGGGCTATTGCGCTCTGTAGATGGGTCAACTCCGCTGGGTCCGTCATGGCCAGATCGTTCTGACACAACGACAGAAATACGGGACCCAAAAGCGGACACGGAGGCAGAGATATGATTAACTATTTAATCAAGTATATGGGCAAGACAGTCTCGTAGTGAATGACAGGCAGTGTTCGTAACAGGGAATCAGAAAGGCAATAGTCCAATAAGGAGAGTCAGGCTCGTCGTCGTAATGCAGGCAGAGTTCGGTACCGGGAATCAGAGGGATGGCAGTGCAGAGGAGTAGACAGGCTCGTAATCCGTAACACAGGTAGAGTTCGTTTTAGCAGGTGATCAGAATGTCGAAGGCACAGGAGGGGATAGGCAGGCACGTAATCCAACAGGCGGGTAGAGGTCCAAATACCGGGAAACAGACTGGCAGAGTTAGTAATACAAGAACACTGGAACGACTGACTAGGCAAGATGATCTGGCAAAACCCCAACAGAACCCAAGGGATTAAATACCCAAACTGATTGATGAGGGAGATAGGGTGCACCTGGTGTGGGGAGGGGACAAACACAGACAGGTGAAACAAATCAGGACATGACAAATAGTAGTATTTGAGGTGTATCTTTTTTGACACGCAAAGACCCAAACAGCTTTCCATAGCTGAGAGACGATCATACAGCATGTCTGCATCCCAAATGGCACCATATTCCCTATATAGGGCCCTGTATAGGCCCTGTTCAAAAGTAGTGCACTATTTGGAAATAGGTGAAATAGAGTGCCATTTGGGATGCAACCACATGTCTTGACCATGTGTCAAGAACAGCAATGCTGCTGGGTTTTTCATGCAAGAATGGTGCACCACCCAAAAGACATCCAGCAAACTTGACACAACTGTGGGAAACATTAAAGTCAACATGGGCCAGCATCCTTGTGGAATGCTTCCACACTTTGTCCATGCCCTGCCGAATTGAGGCTGTTTTGAGGGCAAACGAGAGGAGAGCAAATCAATATTAGGAAGGCGTTCTTAATGTTTTGTACAATCAGTGTATGTTTCCAGACTCAACATTCCAATCAAATGACCCATGCGCAGATGCCAGGGCATGCCTTCCCATTATGAGATCCCACTGAGATCCCTATAACAATTCCTTATAGGAACTTAACCATCACATGCTGAAACTGAAACTTCCCGCCCATATCGGTTTTCCACCGGAACCCTGTGACTCCACACATCTCTCAGCCAGCTGGGTCACATAATCAGGGGGCTTTGAGCGAACGCCGCCATTCCCTCGGATATCATTCCCATTCTTCCTAGATCGCAGTATTCCTGTCAGTGTGGGGTGGGGGGGGGGTCATTTGCTAGGACCTTCGTCTAATGGGAAGGACAGATGTTTAAATGTAATGAGACGATGTGTGTGTGTATTTGGGGTGGGGGCTGTGTGTGTGTGTGTGTGTGTGTGTGTGTGTGTGTGTGTGTGTGTGTGTGTGTGTGTGTGTGTGTGTGTGTGTGTAGGGGCCCAGGGACCTCCTATAGCAACTCAATCTGACAGACAGCAATCAGATTGATGTGAGTAGAACAGAGTGGTGTACTGTACAGTCACAGAGAGGCCTGCAACATGAGCTGGGAGAGAGGGATAAAGATGTAGACTCAGCGGGAGGGAAACTGGTTTAGAGGGATGGAGCGAAAGAAATATAGCAGGAGGGAAAAATGGAGAGAATGAGGGATGTTTAGAAGGATTGAGAGGTGGAGGAACATGGAAAGATATCCCAGTACAGTTGATAAAGACTGCACAATATAGAGAGAACAGTTCTAACGGGGAAGAGAAAGGGGAGGGAAAGAGCACGACAGAGGGAGGGATAAAAGGGGGAGAAGGCAGGAGGGTGAGAAGGAGGGAAAGGGGGGGTGAGAATGGGTCATGTTGGCAGGAGAAAAAGGGGAAACAGCTGAGAGAGTTTTTTTTAATTGCGTCTTTGGCTCCGCTCTCACTTTTATTTTGGCTGAGGTAAGGAGATACTTATGACTGATGGTTCTCCCTGCCTTCTCGCTCTTTCTCCATCTCCCTCCCTCTTACTCTCTCCCCTCTGACTCTCTCCCTCTCCTTCCTCACTCCCCTCCCTCCATCCCTCCCTCTGTCTAGCTCCCCCTGATCTTGTCATAGGTGGTGATCTGAGTGTTTCCACATGTGGTAGGCCTGCCTGTGCTACTGGTTTGGCCTGTAACACTCTCTCTCTCTCTCTCTCTCGACACAAAGGCTCCACAGAGAGGGAGCAGCAAACAGGAAAAAGAAGAAAAAGCAAAGGATTACCTCACGCTTACCTCACTGT
The DNA here is from genome assembly GCA_023634145.1 of Thymallus thymallus. NCBI lineage: Eukaryota > Metazoa > Chordata > Actinopteri > Salmoniformes > Salmonidae > Thymallus > Thymallus thymallus. The sequence goes on along the minus strand of CM042412.1, from coordinate 17,234,077 downwards.
TAACCCATAATACGAGAATAAAAGAAGAGAAGAAAGAAGAGGAGGACAAGGGGATTGGAGGAGGATGGAGAGAAGGGAAAGATGGCTCTAGTGAACCATATCTGATGGGGGTCGGGGTCCTATGGTCTATGGTAAATCGTTAATTAGTCTATTTCCTATCAGTGAAAGCAAGCCCCTGCCATTAAACCCCCTCAAATGTCCTTACCAACAAGTCTGTCGCAAGTCCTCCCCTGTGGCTGTGGTGGTCACTAGGGGTGGAAGGGTTGTGTGGAGGTTGTCATTAGGTTGTGCAGAGGTTGTCATTGGGTTGTGGGATAAACATGAATCCAGCAGGTTCTGTGGGGCTGATAGTGGCAGCAGCATTAGAAGCTGAAAGGGGGGCTACACATTAGAAAGTGAAAGGGGTTTGATCTATGGATCAGGAGTGATGTATGCGTACGTATGTGTGTAAGATGGAGGGTGAGGAATGAAGGTAGCTAGCCTTCTCCCTTCCAACTACTTAAGTGGGACGGAACTGCATAGATACTAGGGGTGGGGCCTTCCACGAACGATGACAGAGGGTATCACGCCGCCTAGCCCCCCACCCCCGCACTCGTCCGTTAGTGCCTGACACCGGCACAGTGGGATTGGGGGGGGGACCCCTGATCATGCTAGAGGCTAATCCTCTATGGGGAGCCCTGAGAATACTAGAGGCTAATCCTCATGGAATGCTCCAGGAATGTGAAAATTTAGTCAGGGATCAAACAAGAGAGAGAGAGAGAGAGAGAGAGAGAGAGAGAGAGAGAGAGAGAGAGAGAGAGAGAGAGGTGGAGAGAATAGAGAGAAAAAGGGCCATTGAAAATGAATGAAATGAAAGAGAAAGAGAATGAGAGAAAAGGGGGAGATGGGAGGTTTAGATTAGAGAGGCTGGACAGAGCTGGGAGAGATAGAAAGGGGGAGCGATTGAGTAGGGAGAAAGAAAGGGGTATAAAGGATGAAGGAGATCATTGAGAAAAAGAGGAAGGAGATGTAAAGTGCCGTCATTTTAGAGGCAGATTGTGGGGAGTGTGTGCGTGCATGCATGTGTGTGCGTGCAGTGCGTGTGTGCGTGCGTCCGTGTGTTTGCTCATTCATGCAGGTGCGAGTTTGTTTGTGCAAGCGGGTCTGTGTGTGTCAGCCAGGTCACCCGTGATACAAGTCAATATTCAACGTCTATCCAAGTCTGAGGACGTCGGGAGAAGACATGGAAACCGACCACTAGGGGCAACAATGGGTGCTGTTACCTTCAATTAGGTTTCGGTTTTGCTAGGGCATTGTGGACGGGGATGGCAGAGGGTCATCTGCCTCGGATTCCAAAGGTTGCAAGTTTGAATCCAGCAAAATAAACTTGTTAACCCTAAACCTAAGCCTATCCCAAACCTTAACCCTAACCTTAACAATTCAGAGTTAATGCCTAAACTTAACTCTGACATGAGACTGTGAGAGCAAGTTGGTGTGTGTAGGCTGTTCTCATAGTTAAACACTAAGAACGATGCATCTGTTGGAATTTGGAATTCTACCTGTCATTACAGGTGTAATAAGCCTGATAATCTGATTATTGGGAAATAGTTTTCTTTCTGCCCTTCCTGCCCCACACAGCTATAAAGTGGGCATAAGAAACCTGTCATGTCATGAAACACATTCACACAATCACACACACACACCCACACAGACACACACACACACACACACAGGAAACCTGTCACTTACTAAAATGTGAGCATGGTTTCATAACAATAACAGTTACACCGTTAGAGCTTAAACTGCTCAGGATGTGCCCCTGCTTGTCTCTGGCTTCCTGGTTCCACTCACAAAAAAACAGACTCCCCACGTTGACTCACACACAGAACGACAGACAGATAGCCAGACAGGCTGACAGACAGACAGAAACCAGGACAGGGTAGATGTAGATAAAGGTGATATGTGATATGCTTGGCCACCTGTGATATGCTTGTCTGGGAGTGAGTGTGGGGGTGTGGGAGGGAGGGAGAGAGGGAGGGAGGGAGGGAGGGAGGGAGGGAGGGAGGGAGGGAGGGAGGGAGGGAGGCGCAATCGTGGTGTGTGTATGTGTCTGAAAAGATGTCTGAAAAGCTGTCTACATCTGTGTCTCTCTCTGTTTCTCTGCTCTTGAGTAATGGTAATAAGTTACTGTTATAACAAAACACAGCACACTCAACATTTGAGACCACTGCCCTATCTGTTGCCCTTGGTTTATGTGTGTATATACAGTATCTGTGTGTGTGTGTGTGTGTGTGTGTGTGTGTGTGTGTGTGTGTGTGTGTGTGTGTGTGTGTGTGTGTGTGCGTGCGTGCGTGGATACGTGCTTGCATTTATGCATGTGTGTGTGATGGCCTAAATCTGTTCCGAGGAAGCCCCACTTAGTGAATGTAGCAGCATGATGTCTAGGGGGGCCATGAGGCTCAGAGCAGGTTTAATTGGTGTCAGCCAGGCCTCAGTGAAAACCCAGTGGAGAGTGGGACAGACTGGGACACTGACAGAGACAGGAATCATTTTATTAGGACGAATCTTCCCTCCTCCACTCCCTGTAGGACTCCATGCAGCTCTCTCTGTCTCCCTCCTCCCACTTAGGGCTTTATCTGTCTCCATGTTTCTCTTTCTCTTTATCTGTTTTTCTCTCTCTCTCTCTCACTCACTCTCGCTCCCTCACTCTCGCTCCCTCACGCTCAATCTCTCATCATCTCTCAATTTCCATCTGTCTTCTCTTCCTTTCTTCCTCCTCACCCACTCTTTCTGTCTCTCCATCCCTCCAGCCTCTTTAACTCTCAACCGCCCACCCTTCCCTCACTCTCCCTCCCTCCTCCCTCCCTCCATCGGAGGTATAGTTTTTCTGTCTGATGTCCGTCCTTGACCGTGTGTCTCAGGGGCATGTAGTGACCACAGCAGCACACGAAGCCAGGCAGCCCTAATGATGAGAGCACTTGCTGGCATACACACATACACACACACTTACTCATGCACGCATGCAACCACACACGTGCAAACACACACTTATGAATGTGTACACACACACACGGACACATACAGTTGAAGTCGGAAGTTTACATACACACATTTTTCAACCACTCCACAGATTTGATGTTGACAAACTATAGTTTTGACAAGTCGGTTAGGACATCTACTTTGTGCATGACACAAGTAATTCTTCCAACAATTGTTTACATACAGATTATTTCACTTATAATTCACTATATCACAATTCCAATGGGTCAGATGTTTACATACATTAAGTTGACTGTGCCTTTTAAACAGCTTAGAAAATTCCAGAACATTATGTCATGGCTTTAGAAGCTTCTGATAGGCTAATTTACATAATTTGAGTCAATTGGAGGTGTACCTGTGGATGTATTTCAAGGCCTACCTTCAAACTCAGTGCCTCTTTGCTCGACATCATAAGAAAATCAAAATAAATCAACCAAGACCTCAGAAGAAACATTGTAGACCTCCACAAGACTGGTTCATCCTTGGGAACAATTTCCAAACTCCTGAAGGTACCACGTTCATCTGTACAAACAATAGTACGCAAGTATAAACACCATGGGACCACGCAGCCGTCATACCGCTCAGGAAGGAGACGCGTTCTGTCTCCTAGAGATGAACGTACTTTTTTATTTTTTTTTATTTCACCTTTATTTAACCAGGTAGGTCAGTTGAGAACAAGTTCTCATTTGCCAAGACAAAGCAAAGCAGTGCGACAAAAAACAACACAGAGTTACACATTAAACAAACAGTCAAAAACACAATAGAAAATCTATATACAGAGTGCAAAATGTAGTGCAAAAATGCAGTAAGGTTAGGAGGTAGGACAATAAATAGACTATAGTGGTGAAATAAATTACAGAATTATCATCATTAACACAGGAATGAAGGATGTGCAAATTATGATGTGCAAATAGAGATACTGGAGTGCAAGATTAGTGAAAATAACAAAAATAAATATGGGGATGAGGTAGTAGTGTGGGCTATTTACAGAAGGGCTATATACAGGTGCAGTGATCGATAAGCAGCTTTGACAACTGATGCTTAAAGTTATTGAGGGAGATAGGAACCTCTAGCTTCAATGATTTTTGCAATTCGTTCCAGTCATTGGCAGCAGCGAACTGGAAGGAATGGCGGCCAAAGGAGGTGTTGGCTTTGGGGGTGACCAGTGAGATATACCTGCTGGAGCGCATGCTACGGGTGGGTGTTGCTATAGTGACCAGTGAGCTGAGATAGGGCGGGGATTTACCTAACAAAGACTTGTAGATGACCTGGAGCCAGTGGGTTTGGCGACGAATATATAATGAAGGCCAGCCAACGAGAGCATACAGGTCGCAAAAAAACTTTGGTGCAAATCAATCCCAGAACAACTACAAAGGACCTTGTGAAGATGCTGGAGTAAACAGGTACAAAAGTATCTATATCCACAGTAACACAAGTCCTATATCGACATAACCTGAAAGGCCGCTCAGCAAGGAAGAAGCCACTGCTCCAAAAAAGCCAGACTACGGTTTGCAACTGCAAATGAGGACAAGGATCGTACTTTTTGGAGAAATGTCCTCTGGTCTGATGAAACAAAAATATAACTATTTGGCCATAATGACCATTGTGTTATGTTTGGAGGAAAAGGGGGAGGCTTTAAGCCAAAGAACACCAGCCCAACCGTGAAGCCATCACAAAGCCCTGACCTCAATCCTATAGAAAGTTTGTGGGCAGGACTGAAAAATCGTGTGAAAGCAAGGAGGCCTTCAAACCTGATTCAGTTACACCAGTTCTATCAGGAGGAATGGGCCAACATTCACCCAATTTATTGTGGGAAGCTTGTGGAAGGCTACCCGAAACGTTTGTTAACAATTGAAATGCAATGCTACCAAATACTAATTGAGTGTATGTAAACTTCTGACCCACTGGGAATCTGATGAAAGAAATAAATCTCTACTATTATTCTGACATTTCACATTCTTAAAATAAAGTGGTGATCCTAATTTACCTAAGATTGGGAATTTTTACTTGGATTAAATGTCAGGAATTGTGAAAAACTGAGTTTAAATGTATTTGGCTAAGGTGTATGTACATTTCAACTGTAGATACATGGATATATAGACAATCAGAAAAAAAATGTTTCTGTGAACTCAGTTTAAGGCTTACAGGCTGTCAGTTGCCTGCAGTATAGAGGTCTGTTTCTGTCTGTTAGTGTGTTACAGCCTGTTCCTGTTGTTTGAGCTCTGTTCTCAGCCGCAGGGCCTGAACTTGACTCCAGGTGCAATGTGGAGCGGAGTCAATCTGAGGGCATGGGCGAGACGTACTGTCTATATCCCATCCCCACTGGTTTCTCACACAAGCATGGAGATGCACACGGATGCAAGCATACACATGCATACACACATGCACACACACACACACAATCAAATAAAATAAAATCAAATGTTATTTGTCACATTTGTAACAACAGATACGTTTTTTTTTTAAGCAGTAAAATAACAGAAGCGAGGCTATATACAGGGGGTACCGGTACAGAGTCAATGTGCACGGGCACCGGTTAGTCGAGGTAATTGAGGTAATATGTACATGTAGGTATAGTTAAAGTGACTATGCATCGATAATAAACAGAGACTAGCAGCAGCGTAAAAGGAGGGGTGGGTTGGGGGGGTTTGGGGGTAGAAGCTGTTGAGAAGCCTTTTGGACCTAGACTTGGCGCTTCGGTACCGCTTGCCATGCGGTAGCAGAGAGAACAGTCTATAACTAGGTTGGCTGGAGTCTTTTACAATTTTTAGGGCCTTCCTCTGACACCGCCTGGTATAGAGGTCTTGGATGACAGGAAGCTTGGCCCCAGTGATGTACCCTCTGTAGTGCATTGCGGTCTGAGGCCGAGCAGTTGCCATACCAGACAGTGATGCGACCAGTCAGGATGCTCTCGATGGTGCAGCTGTAGAACATTTTGAGGATCTGAGGACCCATGCCAAATCTTTTCCTGAGTGACCAATAGGCTTTGTCGAGCCCTCTTCATGACTGTCTTGGTGTGTTTGGACCATGATAGTTTGTTGGTTATGTGGACACCAAGCAACTTGAAGCTTTCAACCTGCTCCACTACAGCCCCACCAATGAGAATGGGGGCGTGCTCAGTCCTCCTTTTCCTGTAGTCCACAATCACCTCCTTTGTTTTGATCATGTTGAGGGACAGGTTGTTATCCTGGCACCACACTGCCAGGTCTCTGACCTCCTCCCTATAAACTGTCTCATCGTTGTCGGTGACGGCATACCACTGTTGTGTCGTCGGCAAACTTAATGATGGTGTTGGAGTCGTGCCTGGCCGTGCATTCATGGGTGAACAGGGAGTACATGAGGGGACTAAGCACGCACCCCTGAGGGGCCCCAGTGTTGAGAATCAGTGTGGCAGATGTGTTGTTACCTACCATTACCACCTGGCGGTGGCCTGTCAGGAAGTCCAGGATCCAGTTGCAGAGGGAGGTGTTAAGTCCCAGGGTCCTTAGCTTAGTGATGAGCTTTGAGGGCGCTATGGTATTGAACGCTGAGTTGTAGTCAATGAATCGCATTCTCACACAGGTGTTCCTTTTGTCCAGGTAGTAGTATGCAAATTGGAGTGGGTCTTGGATTTCTGGGATAATGGTGTTGATGTGAGCCATGACCAGCCTTTCAAAGCACTTCATGGCTACAGACGTGAGTGCTATGGGTCGGTAGTCATTTAGGCAGGTTACCTTGGTGTTCTTGGGCACAGGGACTATTGTGTCTCTGCTTGAAACATGTTGGTATTATAGACTCAGTCAGGTTGAAAATGTCAGTGAAGACACTTGCCAGTTGGTCAGCGCGTGTTCGGAAGTACACGTTCTGGTAATCTGTCTGGCCCTGCGGCCTTGTGAATGTTGACCTGTTTAAAGGTCTTACTCACATCGGCTACGGAGAGCGTGATCACACAGTCATCCGGAACAGCTGATGCTCTCATGCATGCCTCAGTGCTGCTTGCCTCAAAGCGAGCATAGAAGTGATTTAGCTCGTCTGGTAGGCTTGTCACTGGGCAGCTCGCGGCTGTGCTTCCCTTTGTAGTCTGTAATAGTTTGCAAGCCCTGCCACATCCGACGAGCGTCGGAGCCAGTGTAGTACGATTCAGTCTTAGTCCTGTATTGACGCATTGCCTGTTTGATGGTTCATCAGAGGGCATTGGAGAGACTTCTTATAAGCATCCGGGTTAGAGTCCCTCTCCTTGAAAACTGCAGCTCTACCCAGCTCAGAGCAGATGTTGCCTGTAATCCATGGCTTCTGGTTGGGGTATGTACGTTCAGTCACTGTGGGGACGACGTCATCGATGCACTTATTGATGAAGCCAGTGACTGATGTGGTGTACTCCTCAATGCCATCGGAAGAATCCCAGAACATATTCCAGTCTGTGCTAGCAAAACAGTCCTGTAGCTTAGCATCTGCGTCATCTGACCACTTCTTTATTGACCGAGTCACTGGTGCTTCCTGCTTTAGTTTTTGTTTGTAAGCAGGAATCAGGTGGATGGAATTATGGTCAGATTTTCCAAATGTCGGCCGAGGGAGAGCTTTGTACGTGTCGCTGTTTGTGGAGTAAACGTGGTCTAGATCCCTTGCTGTACATGCTGTCACTCTTTTTCCAGGGTCATTGTGGAATCCTCATTGATAAAAGCCTACAGTCTAGTGGTACTTCAGGTCAGTTCATCCTGTTGTCTGGCCTTTAGTGCTTTTGGAGATAGGGGTAAAGAGAAGGGATTTGGAGAGATAGGTGGATTATGGTGTGTGTGTGTGTGTTTGTAAATTGGTACTAAAGCCCGGCACAGCATGGCACTAGCCGGACCTCATCTCCTTATAGCTTCAAAGGAAGCCCTGAGATCTCTCCAGAGCTCCTCAGAGAAATTAGAGCAATAAACACACACACACGCACACACTCACCCCCACCCACCTCCCGGAAGAAAACAAACTGTTGCCTGACGACTGAACCCTGACCATCAAACCTGCCCTGCCAGTAACCGTAAGTTTCCACAATTTGTTTGTTCCTTCACTCAAACACACAAAGACTAAGCGGCAGGGGTTATCTTCACAGCTCCGACTGGGACAGAAAAAAATAACCAATTAGATGTGATTGAGCCAACCCTAAGGAATTATGGGCCAGCTGACTTGAATGGTTGAGATAAGCTGGGCTGTGACCGTAGCGGAATGACTCGACACTAACTCAAATTATGATTCATGAATGTCTGTTCTAAAGAGCAGACATCTGACCGTGTCTGACTTTCTCAATAGTCATGCATGACGTCAATGTGAGATTCCTGCAAAAGTTACTTGCATATCTCCAGTTAGAGTTTATCCCATGTGGGGGCTCAGCGAAAGACTATGGTTGACTATCAGATTGGGATGCTCAGCACATGCCAAAGACAGTTTTCCATTGTATGTAAATTTGATGGACAATTAACCTTTTAATATTTGAATTCGATAAATAGCTGTATTTTGAGCGTCTCAAAACCTCTCATACAACTGTATGTTACTGGAAGTAGAGTATATCAATAACCTCCACCAGTGTGTAAAATTCGAACTGCTAGGCCTAACATAGCACCAGAAGCTCACCAGAACACCCTACATACACACACACACACTACATCAGTCTTTCGAGAGGTGTGGAATTTAACAGGGCGATAAAGTACAACATTGCACTGTACTTCATAGGAAAACCTAGCAGATATCAATCAACACTTTTCTTTTATCTCCTTTCCCAAAGAGGAAATACAGATAAACACTCTCTCTCCAAGATCCATGCCTGACACTAAAAACCTTATGTGCCTCCCAAATGGCACCTTATTCCCTATATAGTGTTGCCCTATATAGTAGCGCAATGTATAGGGAATAGGGTGCCATTTGGGACTTATCCCTGATCTTTTATACCAAGTCCCAGACAACCTAGAGAGATGTGAACATAAATGTTTAAGTTTCGGGAGTCGCGAGGCACCGTGGGGAGTGCATCCCAGAGCCTGTTCTCTCTGAGATAAATCATGCTGATATCAGATTGCCATGGGAGGAATGTCAACACCGCTGACCTCTGACCCCTTTTGTGTTACAGTGTTGCAGTGTTGACCTCCTGCTGTACTTGTCAGGATCTCCGCTCGGCCCTGGTCTAATGGCGATTTTATGGAGATTATTTCACTCACTCGTGACTGGGAAATGTTTATCTGCATGGGAAACAGATGAGTTGTATCTACCAAGGTTGATATGAGTATTGGTAATGAGTAGTTATGGTGATGGTGGTAATGATGATGATGGGGATGATGATGGTGGTGTTCATGATTTTATGGAGGCTATTCCACTCTGTCCACCTGACTGGATTCTCTGGGAACCAGATGTGCTATATCTAACTAACTAGGCTAATAAGAGTAATGGTAATTAATGGTTATGATGATGATGGTGGAGATGGTGACAATGGTTAAGGTGATGGTAGTGATGGTGATGGTGGTGATAATTATGGTGGGGATTGTTATGGTGATGATGGTGATGGCAGTGCTGATGATGATGGTGGTGATGATGGTGACAATGATGATGAATGATCCCAATAACGTTGATGACCAAAGATAATGATGATGATACTGAGCATGATGATCACAACAAAGACGATGGTGATGAGTGATACACTGGTGACATTCGGACTTCAGACAGGCATTCTGCATAACATCACACTTCTTTGTTTCTCCAGATAAAGGACACTCAAAACTAACACTAAAACGACCCCCTTTTCCCATTTTCCCTAGCCTTAGAGTGGTTGGGCTACAGAGACCTGGGTAGCTTAGGAGTGCTATAGGCTTTGAGTGGCTCAGTGGCTCAGTGGGTGAGTATAGAGAGATTTAGTATAGAGAGTGGAGATCAGATGTCATGGGGGCCATGGTCCATTTGGCCTTTGAGACAGCTGCAACCACAACTGATAAATCCAGAGGGGCCCCCTCATCGCCTTGCTACATCCACCCTGCACGGGAAAGCACTGGTGATTAACATCTCAGATCTCCAGAGGGAATTACTTTTTTAGGAGTGAGAGATGGGGGGGGGGCACTGTTAGTTCCAACTTCCGAACCACCCTTTTCTCGTTTGATAACCCTATTCTCAAAGGAATCCGCCCATCTTCAATCCCAAGATGGAACAAACCTCCAGGGATGCAAAAAGTGGGTACAGGCCCTTTCCTGGGGCTTTTCCATCCTCCCCTTCAGTGTCTATCTTCCTCTTCCTACCTTCCTCCCTCCCTCCCTCCCTCCCTCCCTCCCTCCCTCCCTCCCTTCCTCCCTCCCTCCATCCCTATGGATGAGTGTGAACAGCTGTGATGTATAGATGTCTGGGGCTCTATAATGTAGCCATGTTGTTAGGGCTGGACATTGCTAACATATGTATGTGTGCGTTTTAAACGAGCCTGCCACAGTTCAAAGAGGCTGCCGCTTAGGTTCTGGCTTGCGTCCCAAATGGCTCCCTATTCCCTATATACTGTAGTAGCATACTTTTGACCAGAGCCCTACGGGTGCCATTTGGGACGCAGCCCTGGTCCTTTCTGGTCCTCTGGCAGGCCCGGTACCTGCTGTGCCTGTAAAAGACAAATAAAAAAGTAAGTAAAATGAAATTAATGTTCGCTACTTATACCTCCTAGAAAGAAAACGGGGGACTCTCCGAGGCAATCCCGGAGGCAATCAGGTGTTTGTGTGTGTGTGTGTGCATAGTTGTGTGTGGAGGGGGTGTGGGAGTGCAGAAAGAGGGATTGGTATTTTGAGGGGGAGGGGGCATTTAGCGAAATGTATGTATAGAAGTTCAGGCCCCTTGGTTGACACAGTACATCTGTAGCCCATTTCCTCATGCTCACGCGTACAGGAACTATAAGATTGAGGACCATAAATGATCTCTCTCTCGCGCTCTTCCTCCCTCACCCCCTCTCTTCTGTTCCTCCCTCACCCCCCTCTCTTCTGTTCCTCCCTCACCCCCCTCTCTTCTATTCCTCCCTCACCCCCTCTCTTTTTTTTGGCCTTATTTATATTCCCCTCACTCTCTTTTGCTCTCTCTCCTTTTTCTCTACCCTCAATCTCTCTTCCTGTGTCGGTCTTTTTCATCTCTCTCTCTCTTTCTTTCTCTACTCCCCATCTCTTTCTGTCTGCCTATTTACAGTATTTCCTCTCTATTTGTCTTCACACTCTCTCTCTCTCTCCTCCCTTGTTCTAGTTCCTCCCCTTTCATGTCTCTCTCCTCATACAGTAGCTGCTGACTCTGCAGGACACACCGCCATAAAAGGTATGAATTAACTGATTTCTTCTTAGCGAGAGAGAGGGTCATATCTCTTGCCGCTCCGGTTTCCGACAAGCCTCCTCCCTCACCCGTTACACATACACACACAAACACACGCACTCTAACACATACGCACAATCAAATGAAAACACACAAACGCGTGCCCACAATTGAACAAACACACATGCACACGCTCTCTCTCTCTCTTTCTCTCTCTCTCTCTCCCTCCCCCCTCTCCCCACCTCCCTCCGTCCCTCATCGCAGTCGTCTAGCGGAGAGTGGAAGTATCAGTTGGTCCCTGGGCGGGTCCCGTTGGGGTCTGGGTGTCCATGACGGTAAATGAAATATGGTAGCTGTCGCATTAGGAAATCCATTGATGTTAATGAGGGCCGGTGTACATTGTGGCTCTACTGCTGGAGCCACATCTGCTCCTGGTTAGGCGCCAATGCCCACAGCCCAGACACCACAATACGGGGATGGAGAGGTTGGGTGGTGGGGGTGTTGGGGGGGGGGAGTAGTCCGGCAGGGTAAGGCTGGGGTGAAATCAGGAAATCGGACCTTGGGGGTGGAGGTATTGAGTGGTGCTGGACAGAGGTTAGGGTTAGAGGGGTAGTGACGTGTTATAGACACGTGACAGGTGATTCAAAATGGAGGACTGAGATTAAGGTTGCATCTCAAATGGCACTCTATTCCCTATGTAGTGGGTGTTCTCGGAGTGTTCCTGGAACATTGCTGTGCAAGGCAAGCAAGGTCCATGATAGCTAGCTCGCCAAAATATTGTTAAATGCTAACGACTTGAGCAGAGGAGCTGAAAATACCCGCCTATTTGGGGGTATCTGCTATTGGAGGGTAATGGCCTGTAACTGGGCAGTGACTGTGGCCTTGATAGAACCAGGCAGAGTGAAGACCAGGTCTCAGAGCAAGGCTCTTAAGAGTTTAGGAGTTCATTATTTACAGTAAGTAGCCAAAGTTACACTTCAGCTTATGAACATGACTAAACATTGTTGAACAGACAGGTAGGCAGGCAGACAAACACACAGATGGACGGATAAACAGGCCCACAGACAAAAATACACATCAGACTTTTCTGAGTCCATACAGTAAGAGGTTGTGGAAAAGGACAGAGAAAAGGGGTCAAAAGTTTAACTACAGTATGGGCGACAGGTTGAATTAGTGAATGAGGAGAGCATTGAGATTCAGTTGCGTTGAATCGGCAGTCACAGCTCTTTTAGAAGAATTTCCCAAAAGGACCCCAGTTCAGACAGGAGTCCTAGGGTCATCCCAACTTAGACAAAGAGTGATGGGAACGCTCACTTAACCCCAAACAAACCTTGAACAAACACTGTCCGCTCACCCATGGCAGGAGGTCCCAGGCACAAACAGAGCAGGAGTGAGTCATTTGTCTGCTGACGACATTTTCAGCGTAGCATCTTCAGTATGTGACTCTACGTCATCCATCTTGTCATTATCATCTGTCTTCGGCCGCATTCTGTGTCTGTCCTCAGTGTGTCGTTTTAACGTCATTTGTCAATAGTTCAGAGGGCATCTTCGCTCATTCGTCTTGTGTCCGCATCTAAAGTGTACTTTCTTCGAGAGCATTACTGCTCATTATACCACAGCATTGTTGAATACTCGTTTCTGATTGGCTAGAAGGGAATTCTAGAATTAATTGCATGACATAAGTATTTGATACATCAGAAAAGCAGAACTTAATATTTGGTACAGAAACCTTTGTATGCAATTACAGAGATCATACGTTTCCTGTAGTTCTTGACCAGGTTTGCACACACTGCAGCAGGGATTTTGGCCCACTCCTCCATACAGACCTTCTCCAGATCCTTCAGGTTTCGGGGCTGTCGCTGGGCAATACGGACTTTCAGCTCCCTCCAAAGATTTTCTACTGGGTTCAGGTCTGGAGACTGGCTAGGCCACTCCAGGACCTTGAGATGCTTCTTACGGAGCCACTCCTTAGTTTCCCTGGCTGTGTGTTTCCGGTTGTTGTCATGCTGGAAGACCCAGCCACGACCCATCTTCAATGCTCTTACTGAGGGAAGGAGGTTGTTGGCCAAGATCTCGCGATACATGGCCCCATCCATCCTCCCCTCAATACGGTGGAGTCGTCCTGTCCCCTTTGCAGAAAAGTATCCCCAAAGAATGATGTTTCCACCTCCATGCTTCACGGTTGGGATGGTGTTCTTGGGGTTGTACTCATCCTTCTTCTTCCTCCAAACACGGCGAGTGGAGTTTAGACCATAAAGCTCTATTTTTGTCTCATCAGACCACATGACCTTCTCCCATTCCTCCTCTGGATCATCCAGATGGTCATTGGCAAACTTCAGACGGGCCTGGACATGCGCTGGCTTGAGCAGGGGGACCTTGCGTGCGCTGCAGGATTTTAATCCATGACGGCGTAGTGTGTTACTAATGGTTTTCTTTGAGACTGTGGTCCCAGCTCTCTTCAGGTCATTGACCAGGTCCTGCCGTGTAGTTCTGAGCTGATCCCTCACCTTCCTCATGATCATTGATGCCCCACGAGGTGAGATCTTGCATGGAGCCCCAGACTGAGGGAGATTGACCGTCATCTTGAACTTCTTCCATTTTCTAATAATTGCTCCAACAGTTGTTGCCTTCTCACCAAGCTGCTTGCCTATTGTCCTGTAGCCCATCCCAGCCTTGTGCAGGTCTACAATTTTATCCCTGATGTCCTTACACAGCTCTCTGGTCTTGGCCATTGTGGAGAGGTTGGAGTCTGTTTGATTGAGTGTGTGGACAGGTGTCTTTTATACAGGTAACGAGTTCAAACAGGTGCAGTTAATACAGGTAATGAGTGGAGAACAGGAGGGCTTCTTAAAGAAAAACTAACAGGTCTGTGAGAGCCGGAATTCTTACTGGTTGGTAGGTGATCAAATACTTATGTCATGCAATAAAATGCAAATTAATTATTTAAAAATCATACAATATGATTTTCTGGATTTTTGTTTTAGATTCCGTCTCTCGCAGTTTAAGTGTACCTATGATAAAAATTACAGACCTCTACATGCTTTGTAAGTAGGAAAACCTGCAAAATCGGCAGTGTATCAAATACTTGTTCCCCCCACTGTATATATGTTTTTGAACATTTGATGACCTAACGTGGTGAGTGATGAATTTCTCCTGTCACCTTCGCTGCGAAAGCTGTCAAATCCGGCCACGTTTCTAGTTTGACCAGCTGTTTTCAGCAACTGATATTTATGAATTTGCTTGTCATATTGGCAGGTTTGCTAGCAACAAACTATTTAGCTAGCTTCTAGCCTATTTTGATATGCAATGTGATCTCCTCATAATTAACAGTCAGTCTTGACCAGTGTCCTGATGAGGAGGCATACTTTTCTAGCTATGCCAGACAAAATCGGGCATTATCAGCTCATTGTTATGGATGTATCCAAATTAATGTCAATAGAAACAGCTACATTGCTGTTATTCTGGCTGCATAGGTCATGACTATGTTAGCTGTAGCTAGTTAGCTAGCTAGCAGCAAGCAAGGGATAGGAACCTTACCACTGAGCAACGGAACATAAAGAACGAACGACTGTCATCAATATCAAACTAATCGAACGAACGAAAATGTAAACAGAAAAAAAGTATTTATACCGGTAAATGTGTGCTTTAATATTGTTTTCTTTGGCAACTGTGGTATAAGCGGAATAAACACCTCCCTTCTGTCCATTATTTCCAAGGTAATGTACAGAACATTGGTGTTCATCCCTTACTTAAAGTCAGGGTTGTAATTGATGAATGTGGTGGCCGACTGCCCGTCTATCTGGGATGTGTAGAATGGAGGGCTTCTCTCTGTTTGCTGATGTTGAATAAAAAAAATGTCTGCAGCATTGAAGGTTCCTGTCGTGTCGTGACTATAATTAAAAGTGAAGACTATTATATTATCAAATAAATTCTCTGTGGTTAATTATTACGTGATTAAACTAATCATGTAAACATTCATTAACTCAGAAGTCCGGTCACCACGGAAAACATTGTTTAAAGAGTCACTATTTCCCCAATTTAACTCTCTTCAAATATTTTCATATCGATTATAGTCTTCTATTAATGCATTATTACCTCATCAGTCATTCTGAACAGCGTAATTCCTTGTAGTCTGCACATACCCTAACTTTACTTATGAATCAGCGATACACCAATTAGCTCAATTATTTATTTTTCTAACTATTACAGAATACACAAAACATTCTAACATTATAAAGTAAATACAATCTCTAGATGACTAACAAAACAGGACAGTTTGGTTATAACACGATAGCGAATTCAGAGAGAGAAAGGGGGGGGGGGGAGACAAAGGAATGACTATCGGACATGGTGATCTACGCTCACGGGAATACAAATACTTAGCACACTAATAACCGCTCATTCAGAAAAAGGAATGCAATGTGTATACTGTATATTTACGATTGAGATGTCCTTGATCGTAGGAATCCTTGGTAGTTTCCGGCTTGTCCACCAGAGGTCACGTGTCTTTGGCAGAGTTTCTGGTAGTAGTGTTGGTTAAGTTGGATACTTTAGAGGTACCCTGTAGTTCTTAGAGTAGTTCTTAGAATTTAAACAGGAAGAATGTCTTTGTTCTACAGAGAAATCCTCTCTCCCAATACTGCATGGCCCAGGAAAGAGGACAGTCTCTGCAAGGAATTTACGACCTGTCGTTAAGTCATGAAAATGCCTCCCCCTCCCTCTCCTGTGGGAGAGAGAGAGGGCACTTTGAATCCATTCTCAGGACGGTCATGACATTCCCAAGAACACAGTGGCCTCCATTATTTTCAAATGGAAGACGTTTGGAACCACCAAGACTCTTCCTAGAGCTGACTGCCCGGCCAAACTGAGCAATCGGGGGAGAAGGGCCTTAGTCAGGGAGGTGACCAAGAACCTGATGGTCACTC
Organism: Thymallus thymallus; assembly: GCA_023634145.1. Lineage (NCBI taxonomy): Eukaryota > Metazoa > Chordata > Actinopteri > Salmoniformes > Salmonidae > Thymallus > Thymallus thymallus. The sequence continues at coordinate 17,217,866 of CM042412.1, read as the reverse complement.
TGACAGAGCTCTAGAATTCCTCTGTGGAGACGTTCCAGAAGGACAACCGTCTATGCAGCACTCCACCAATCAGACCTTTATGGTAGAGTGGCCAGACGGAAGCCACTCCTCAGTAAAAGGCACATGACAGCCCCCTTGGAGTTTGCCAAAAAAACCCTGAAGACTCTCAGACCATGAGAAACAAGATTCTCTGGTCTAATGGGAGAGTAGTCAGGATAAAGAGAAAGATGAACAGAGCAAAGTACAAAGAGATCCTTGATGAAAACATGCTCCAGGGCGCTCAGGACCTCAGACTGGGGCGAAGGTTCACCTTCCAACAGGACAACGACCCTAAGCACACAGCCAAGACAAATCTCTGAATGTCCTTGAGTGGCACAGCCAGAGCCCGGACTTGAACATCTCTGGAGAAACCTGAAAATAGCTTGTTGAGTCATACCCAATAAGGCTGTAATAGCTGACAAAGGTGCTTCAACAAAGTACTCATTAAAGGGTTTGAATACTTATGTAAATATATTTCATTTTTTTTATATACATTGGGGGCCAAAAGTTTGGAATATTACTCATTCAAGGGTTTTTCTTTATTTGCACTATTTTTTACATTGTAGAAGGGAAGACATCAACTATGACATAACACATATGGAATCAAGTAGTAACTAAAAAAGTTTTTAAAAAATCCAAATATATTTTATATTTGAGATTCTTCAAATAGCCATCCTTTGCCTTGATGACAGCTTTGCACACTCTTGGCATTCTCTCAACCAGCTTCACCTGGATGCTTTTCCATCAGTCTTGAAGGAGTTCCCACATATGCTGAGCACTTGTTGGCTGCTTTTCCTTCACTGCGGTCCGACTCATCCCATCATCTAAATATTGTTGAGGTTGTAACCAAAAATCTCAAATTTGGACTCGAATTTGCTCGTGTTTCTTGGCCCAAGCAAGTCTCTTCTTATTATTGGTGTCCTTTAGTAGTGGTTTCTTTGCAGCAATTCGACCATGAAGGCCTGATTCATATTGTCTCCTCTGAACAGTTGATGTTGAGATGCGTCTGTTACTTGAACTCTGAAGCATTTATTTGGGCTGCAATCTGAGGCTGGTAACTCTAATGAACTTATCCTCTGCAGCAGAGGTATTTCTGGGTCTTCCATTCCTGTGGCGGTCCTCATGAAGCTGGTTGAGAGAATGCCATGAGTGTGCAAAGCTATCTTAAAGGCAAAGGGTGGCTACTTTGAAGAATCTCAAATATATTTTGATTTGATTAACACTTTTTTGGTTACTACATGATTCCATATGTGTTATGTCATAGTTGTGATGTCTTCACTTTTATTCTACAATGTAAAAAATAGTGCAAATAAAGAAAAACCCTGGAATGAGTAATATTCCAAACGTTTGGCCCCCAGTGTATATAAATTAGCAAACAAAATAATTAAAACCTGTCATTATGGGGTATTGTGTGTAGATTAATGAGGAAAAAATACTATTTAATGCATTTTAGAATAACGCTGTAACGTGGAAAATGTCAAGGAGTCTGAATACTTTTGTAATGCACTGTATAAAGCAGAGGTTATGTGAGGCAAGCATAACTACCTCATTCCATCTTGTGTGTCCTTCCTGCTGCATTCTTGGCAGAGGATCAAGGTGAATACAGAGTAGTGCTCACAGAGTGGGAGAGAGAGTGAAAGAGAGAAAAAGGGAGAGAGAGGGAGAAAGAGAGAATGGGAGAAAGAAAGAAGAAAAATTGATGAGTAGGGAGAGAAAGCAAGAGTGAGCGCACTGTTCCATGTTTAAAGTCCTCATTAGGAAATCGCCTGGCCTTGACTTCACTCTTTTAACTCGCACTCCTCCTCCTCCCCTTCCCTTTGCTTTCAGCCTCTTAACTAAATGAGGTTAATAAATTCAAGCTTTTACAACCATCACCAACCCCCCTGCTCTCTCCATCCCTCCCTCTCTTCCTCCCGTTCTCTTTTCCTCCTCTCCCACCCCTACCTCCACTTCCCTCCACACCTCTCTTTCTGAGGCCAAACCTTCTATTTTTGTTGTCTCTCCTCTTTTTTCGGAAAACAGTCATTGTTGCAGGCTAAAGCTCTGGGATTTCCTCCCTTTCTCTCTCCTTCCCAGGACAGCACTGAAATTAAAGCTGTGAGAGAAGAAGAAAACCAGCTGTGAGTGAGGAGGTAGCTATCTCCATGTCGAACTGTAAGGGCGCCACTTAGTGGCCACAGTCTGAAAGTACATCCACTTTCTTTATGGTGATTTTGTGGAAATCCATTGTTTCCCAACACTCCTGTGTGGACCACCACCAGACTCCCATAGTTGTTCTGTTTGGCAGTACAACAACCATTTCAGTTTGCTATAGGCTATAGTACTGGCACACTAAGATCTCTGTGATTAGTCGATGAGTTGAATGAATGAGTCAGGTGTTGAGTGAAGGGCAAGAACAAAAATATAGACTGCCTAGTGGGCTATCTAGGAAACAGCTGGCAAACAATACTTCAGTATACAGTTTGGTTCACGCAGACAAAGACCACACAGCTGTATTCTGTTCCCCAGAACGTGCTCGGGTTACATCAGCTTCACAGGAATTACTACTCGTCAAGGCGATACATTGTGCCATGTTTTGACATGCCACTCAGGTCCTAAGTGTACCAACTGATAAACAAACAAGAAAGTAACAAACTGCGCACCAACTGCCTTTTTAAATGGACTTTTGGGACAGAACCATATGTATGTACTATTTCATGCAAGCAATATCGAAGCTCTTTTGCAAAATGTAGATGTGAAGAGGCCCCTCTCGCTATTGAGACTGGTCGATACACAAACACTTCCCTAGATAAACGTGTATGTACTTTTTGTAACTATGATTCCGTTGCAACTGAAGCTCATGCCTTGCTTTACTGTGGGTTGTACAACAAAATTAGATTATATTTTTTGTCAGCTGTCCAGCCAAAATGTATTTTTTTATAGTCTTGATGATTTATGAGGTAACAATAATGTAAATGCCTACGCCAAAGCGTGCCATTTTATCCTCCAATGGTGACGTTTATTTTAATTGCCCCTGTTTTTTTGTTTTTTTGGGGGGGATAGAGATTATGTAATATATTATAGATGACGCCTGTACCATGTTTGATAATGATGGTTTTTAGTATATCAAAACTCAATTTGACCGGTCCAAAATGGTTTAAAAAATCAGTATTTTATATTATTGTATCACTGCAGAGTGCCACTTAAATACATTGTTTTAACTCTAACACGCGCACACACACACACGCACACGCACGATGGAATGAACATGGGGTGATACGAAGGAAATGCGTATAATTTATTAAACAGCCTTGGCTGTGCTTATTTGGGCTCCCGAGTGGCGCAGCGGTCTAAGACACTGCATCTCAGTGCAAGAGGTGTTACTACAGTCTCTGGTTCAAATCCAGGCTGTATCACATGATTGGGAGTCCTATAGTGCGTGCACAATTGGCCCGGGGTAGGCCGGCATTGTAAATAAGAATTTGTTCTTAACTGACTTGCCTAGTTAAATCAAAATGTATATAATAATAATCTTACACTGCAAAGGGAAGGGACTTCCTCAAAGCATGACACCCGCACACACCACAAACCACACACAATGCTGGCTATTTTGTCCTATTTAGCTCGCTGTTGCTAGCTAATTTGTCCTGGCATATTAACATTGATTTGTTATTTTACGTGAAATGCACAAGGTCCTCTACTCTTACAATTAATCCACAGATAAAACGGTCAATTAGTTTAAGCTTAGGAAAAGGGTTAGGGTAAGGCATAGCTACAATGCAACTCGACCAAATCAGGTAGATCGACCTAATCAGGTCATGACAAATGTTAATGAACATCAAATTGATACTTACAATGCAGATTTCTTAACCTCCAGTGTCCATTTTCAGATTCACAATTAACAGTTACCCTGTGGACAATGCAGAGACAGAGAATCAGTGAAACAATTCAAACTTTCAAAATACAGAAATACTGCCGGTATGATCCATTTTGCATCAAAGGATGCTGTGTTTTGCCGAACCTAATGCTACTTTACCAGAAGTCAATAGACTCAGCATTACACTTCAACATTATACATGTGGCATAAAAGAATTCACATACCGTACAGTACCAGTCAAAAGCTTGGACACACCTACTCATTCCAGGGTTTTTCTTTATTTTTACTATTTTCTACATTGTAGAATAATACCGAAGACATCAACAATATGAAATAACACATATGGAATCATGTAGTAACCAAAAAAAGTGTTAAACAAATCAAAGTATATTTCAAAGTAGCCACCCTTTGCCTTGATGACAGCTTTGCACACTCTTGGCATTCTCTCAACCAGTTGTCACATGGAATGCATTTCAATTAACAGGTGTATCTTGTTAAAAGTTAATTTGTGGAAATTATTTTCTTCTTCTTTGTTTGAGCCAATCAGTTGTGTTGTGACAATGTCGAGGTGGTATACAGAAGATAGCCCTATTTGGTAAAAGGCCAAGTCCATATTATGGCAAGAACAGCTCAAATAAGCAAAGAGAAACGGCAGTCCATCATTACATTAAGACATGAAGGTCAGTCAATACAGCTGCAATATTGCTATTATTTTTTTTGTTCTGTTTTTTTAGATCGCACCGACGGAGAATGCGGCCTCACGACTAGCTCTTAGGAAACTTTGCGGTATTTTATTTTTTATTATTAGCTCAGGAAATGTTTTGTGTCATAGATAGATAGATAGATAGATAGATAGATAGATAGATAGATAGATAGATAGATAGATAGATAGATAGATAGATAGATAGATAGATAGATAGATAGATAGATAGATAGATAGATAGATAGATAGATAGGTACTTTATTGATCCCCCGGGGGGGAAATTTCATTGTCAAGCAGCTACAACAAAACACAGGGCAGGTGCAAAATGCCACAACGAAAGTACACAAAAGACAGATACACGGTACATGATACATAGAGCGGCAGTATGAAAAAGTATAGAAATACAAGATATCTGGAGTGCAAAAAAAAGCTATAAAAAGGACATTGCATAGTATGGGTGGTTGGCTGAATATGTACACTATACGTTGGTGGATGTTGGATGGTTAACTATACTATACAGGTCGATGGCAGAGAAATACTTCAGTAGCTAAAAATGCGTATGATATGAGTGAGGGTAATAATAGTTTACTTAATAGACAGACTGGGTAAATGAACAGGTAAGTGAAAATTTTGCATGGTTAAATTAGCTGTACAGTTAGGTATACAGTTATATTTACAGATAAGTGAATACTTGCATGTTTACACAAACTGTACAGGTAAATGACAGGAAGAGATACTTTAATAGCTAAATGTGTGTATGATATCATTTGGGGTAATAATAGTAATTCCCTTAAAATACAGTCCTTAGTGCGCAGGGTTTAATTACAGACAACTGCACTTATTGCACATTCGATATACTAAAAGCAATGAGAAAAGGTGCAACTGGCAGGATACTAATATGCACTCCTGAGTGAATGCCTACGTCCAATAATTACTTACAATATTGCATGTGATATAATATAACAACTGTACATGAGTATGTATATACAGACCTGTATGAATAAATAGGTCCTGAGTGGATGAGTGCTGACGGACCAGAGTTACTCACGGATGGATGCATAATTGTTAAACTAGGTCCTAGCACCCCAACAGTTCCAGATCTATGTTGCCGACGGCACGGCACCCCGGTGAGGCATTATACAGTCTCATAGCCACCGGCAGGAAGGACCTCCTGTAGCGCTCTCTGGCACACCGTGGTGGGATCAGTCTGTGACTGAAAGTGCTCCTCTGCGTCATAACCATAGCGTGCAGAGGGTGGGTGACGTTGTCCATTACAACAACATTTGATTTGATTTGATGTGTGGTTCCCACCGTGAAGCATGGAGGTGGAGGTATGATGCTGTGGGGGTGCTTTGCTGGTGACACTGTCTGGGATTTATTTAGAATTCAAGGCACACTTAACAAAAACTATTTAGGTCAAACATAGAAATGCTACCAAAAATAATTGACTTAAACTTTTTGCAAATGAAGGAGTCATCCATCATTCACCAAACAATATTTTAAAAGTGGAAGGAAAGTACTGCAAGCATGTTTTCATTTCAGTATGTAAGGATTTTCTTTCTATTAATAGTGTAAATTAACAGATATACAGAAAGACTCGTCTGAAGGTCTAATTAAAGAGGAGGAACTTCTAGATGCAATTAAAGCCAAGTCCTGTAAAATTCCAGGGCTGGATGACATACCAGTTGAGGTACACTATACAGTGCATTTGGAAAGTATTCAGTCCCCTTCACTTTTGTTACATTACAGCCTTATTCTAAAATTGATTAAATCGTTTTTTCTCTCATCAATCTACACACAATACCCCATAATGACAAAGCAAAAACAAGTTACTTTTTTTAATTTGCTCATTTAATAATAAAAAAACGGAAATATCACATTTACATTTGCAAGTATTCAGACCCTTTACTCAGTACTTTGTTGACGCACCTTTGGCAGCGATTACAGCCTCGAGTCTTCTTGAGTATGATGGTACAAGCTGGCACACCTGTATTTGGGGAGTTTCTCCCATTCTTCTCTACAGATCCTCTCAAGCTCTGTCAGGTTGGATGGGGAGCATCGCTGCACAGCTATTTTCAGGTCTCTCCAGAGACGTTCCATCGGGCTCAAGTCCGGGCTCCAGCTGGGCCAATCAAGGACATTCAGAGACTTGCCCTGAACCCACTCCTGCGTTGTCTTGGCAGTGGGCTTAGGGTAGTTGTTCTGTTGGAAGGTGAACCTTCAACCCCAGACTGAGGTCCTGAGCACTCTGGAGCAGTTCATCTTTCCCTCCATCCTGACTACTCTCCCAATCCCTGCTGCTGAAAAAAAGAAGGGGTCTAAATTCTTTCCAAATGCGCTGTATATACAAAATTATGTGGACACCCCTTCAAATTAGTGAATTTGGCTATTTCAGTTACACCCATTGCTGACAGGTGTATAAAATCGAGCACACATCCATGCAATCTCCATAGACAAACATTGGCAGTAGAATGGCCTTATTGAAGAGCTCAGTGACTTTCAATGTGGCACCGTAATAGGATGGACCAAATGTATGCCCAGCTAGAGCAGCCCCGGTCAACAGTAAGTGCTGTTATTGTGAAGTGGAAACATCTAGGAGCAACAAAGTCTCAGCTGTGAAGTTGTAATCCACACAACCTCACAGAACGGGACCGCTGAGTGCTGAAGCGAGTAGTGCGTAAAAATCGTCTATCCTCGGTCGCAACTCTCACTACCGATTTCCTGTTCGTCGGGAGCTTCATGAAATGTATTTCCATGGCAGAGCATTCGCACACAAGCCTAAGATCACTATGCGCAATGCCAAGCGTTGGCTGGAGTGGCATATAGCTTGCCACCATTGGACTCTGGAGCAGTGAAAACGCGTTCTCTAGAGTGATGAATCATGCTTCACCATCTGACAGTCCGACAGACGAATTGTAAAGTTTGGTGGGGGAGGAATAATTGCCGGGGTCTGTTTTTCATGGCTCGGTCTAGGCCCCTTAGTTGTAAAAAAATCCTAACGCTACAGCATTCAATTACATTCTAGATGATTCTGTGCTTCCAACTTTGTGTCAACAGTTTGGAGAAGGCCCTTTCCTGTTTCCGCATGACAATGCCCCTGTGCACAAAGCAAGGCTCCATACAGAAATGGTTTGTCGAGATTGGTGAGGAAGAACTTGACGAACCAGGCCTAATCGCCAAACATCAATGCCCAACCTCACTAATGCCCAACCTCACTAATGCAATTAACAGGTACAGCTATTAATTGAAATGCATTCCAGGTGACTGGGAAAAAAGCTGGTTGAGAGAATGCCAAGAGTGTGCAAAGCTGTCATCAAGGTTGGTGGGACCACATGTTTCACCCCAGTAGCTACCAGGTCGAAAAGGCTGTCATGTCTAGCAATATACAAGTCTTTGAATGAACGGCAACCATTAACAACATGTGCAACAGACTCTGCTACATTTAACTTGTGTAATTAAACAGAACGGATCATGTTTTGCAGTTTACCAGAGTGCTAGGTAGTATTTTGTTGGTAGAACTTGCAGCCTCACCTTAACAGAGATTTCCAAGATGGAGTAACAGTGCAGACGTGTTTTTGTTCGTCCCGTCTCGTGTCCCGTGTAAATAGTTTGTAATAGTTTGTAATTTGTCTTTCCATACATTTTTATTTGTTCCCGATTTACCCCTCCTGCAAGCCACCTTACCCAACGTGAAACGGATCAAATATCGGATCAAATATCCGTGCTTTTCCATTATTTAACTGAACCGCAGTCAAAAGTTAGCCTGCTAGCTAGCTTGCTAACTAGCCATCGCTAACCACTGCTAGCGGTCCTCACCACCGCTCTGCCTGCTCAGCCAGCTTTCAGTTCGGACAATATTGGCCAGTCTGCTCAGCGCGCTACCAACCCAGCACTTATCGGACTGCGTTCCCTTCCACTTCACCGGATTTCCACTGAAATTATAGGACCAACACACCGGATCATCACAGCTAGCTAGCTGCATTCGAGTGACCGACGTTTATAGCTAACCTCCATTGTTTAAATGCTACCTATGCTAGCGTAAGCTAGGCTCATCTCCCGGACAGCCGACGTGTGCTAGCTACTCTCAAGGGCTCCCGTACCTTGTCAACCTACCTGGACCTTCCATTGTCGACACGGAGCCCCACCGAGCCACCGTGACTGGTCTGCCGACGTAATTGTCCGACGTGGTCTCAACAGGGTTCTCCTCTGCGACGTCACCGAAGATCCATCTGCTAGCCCCGGACTGCTAGCACTCTGAACGCTGTGCCTCCTCGCTCGCCTAGTGCAGCGCCCACTGAACTGCTCTCTGGCTCACCTCTTTGCTGCTCATCGGATCCTATGATTGCTCAGCTTCACAGCTGATGCCTGCAGGACTGTTTGGTTATATGGTATTTCTTTCTGTTTAACTACCAGGCCTCAGGTCCTGTGTGTAGTACATCACTTTTTCTAACTGACCGTCTTTGTCCATTCACCGCCATTACCAGTCGTTGTCTTAGCCCTCTTAATTAACTGTTATTTTTTTATTTTATTTTTTGCCCATTTCTTATTTTCAATATGCCTTGTCTTTTGCTGTTCAGGCTAGCTATTATTGTTTTATTTCACTGTAGAGCCCCCAGTCCTGCTCAACTGGCCTCTGATAGCTCCTTTGTCCCTCCCCCGACACATGCGGAGACCTCACCTGGCTTAACTGGTGTCTCTGACAGAACGACAGATATACGGGACCCAAAAGCGGACACGGAGGCAGAGATAAGATTGACTGTTTAATATGATATCTGGGGCAGTACAGGCTCGTAGTCAATGACAGGCAATGTTCGTAACCGGGGATCAGAAGAATGGTAGTACAGAGGAGTAGGCAGGCTCGTAATCCGTAATGCAGGCAGAGTTCGTTTGGCAGCAGATCAGAAGGTCGAAGGCACATGAGGGCTAGACAGGAACGTAATCCAACAGGCAGGTAGAGGTCCAAATACCGGGAAACAGACTGGCAGAGTTAGAAATACAAGAAAGTGCTGGAAACGACTGACTAGGCAAGACGATCTGGCAAAACCCCAACAGAACCCAATAGACTAAATACCCAAACTGATTGATGAAGGAGATAGGGTGCACCTGGTGTGGGGAGGGGACAAACACAGACAGGTGAAACAAATCAGGACATGACAGTACCCCTCCCCCTACGGGCGCCACCTGGCGACCGACCCGGGTGCATACCTGGCTGACCGGGATGCCGTCGATGAAAGTCGGCGATGAGCTCCGGGTCGAGGATGTCCCTGGTAGAGACCCAAGACCGCTCCTCTGGCCCGTAGCCCTCCCAGTCAACCAGGTACTGGAAACCCCGGCCCCGGGGACGGACTTTCAGGAGGCGACGCACCGTCCAGGCAGGTTGGTTGTCAATAACCCGAGGAGGAGGAGCAGGCCTAGGAACAGGAGACAAAGGACAATGAGAGACAGGTTTTACACGGGACACATGAAAGGTAGGATTAATGCGGAGGGACCGGGGCAACATGAGGCGTATAGCTGAACGGTTGATAACCCGGGAGATCTGATAAGGGCCGATGTAACGGGATGAAAGCTTGCGACTCTCCACCCGAAGGGGCAGATCTCGGGTGGACAGCCACACCCTCTGGCCAACACGGTAATGGGGAGCCGGGGTTCTGCGACGGTCGGCCTGCCGCCGATACCTGGCATTGGTGCGTATCAACACAGCCCGGGCTTTTCTCCATGTCCGACGACAGCGGCTTACGAACAACTGGGCCGACGGGACGCCAACCTCCTCTTCTTGCTCCGGAAACAGCGGAGGCTGGTAGCCCAAGGAGCACTCGAAGGGGGAAAGCCCCGTAGCGGAGGAGGGCAGGGTGTTGCGGGCATATTCCACCCAAACAAGTTGCCGGCTCCAGGTGGTGGGATTGTCAGAGACCAGGCACCGTAGCACAGTCTCTAGGTCCTGATTGGCCCGCTCCGATTGACCGTTTGACTCTGGATGAAATCCTGAAGACAGACTGATAGATGATCCAATAAGGGTGCAGAAAGCCCTCCAAAACTGGGAGGTGAATTGAGGACCCCGATCAGAGACAATGTCCATGGGTAGTCCGTGGATCCTAAAGACGTGCTGCACCATCAGTTGGGCCGTCTCCTTGGCTGATGGCAGCTTAGGCAGGGCGATGAAGTGTGCTGCCTTCGAGAACCGGTCCACTATGGTGAGGATCGCGGTATTGCCGTCGGATTGCGGCAGGCCTGTGACAAAATCCAGGGAGATGTGCGACCATGGACGATGAGGGACCGGAAGAGGCTGTAGGAGACCAGCCGGGGCCTGGCGGTGCGTCTTGTTTTGGTTGCACACCGTGCAGGCAGAGACAAAAGAGGGGACATCCACTCCCATGGTGGGCCACCAAAACCTTCGACGTATAAATGCCAGTGTCCGGCGAGAACCGGGGTGGCAGGTCAGTCTTGATGAATGGCCCCATTCCAGGACTCGGGATCGGACAGGGTCTGGCACGAACAGGCAGCCTGGCGGACCCCCTCCGGGGTCAGGGCTCAACTGTTGTGCGTTACGCACTTCCTCTTCAATACCCCAGGCCAAGGATGTAGCCAAACAAGAGACAGGGAGAATGTGCTCATTACCTTGGACAGCAGCAGGACTGAACACACGGGAGAGGGCATCCGGTTTAGTGTTCTTAGAATCGGGTCGATAAGACAGGGTGAAATTAAAGCGAGTAAAAAACAGAGCCCACCTGGCTTGTCGGGCATTGAGCCTCCTGGCTGAGCGTAGATACTCTAGATTCTTGTGGTCTGTCCACACAAGAAATGGTTGTTCCGCTCCCTCCAGCCAATGTCTCCACTCCTCCAGTGCCGTCTTGATCGCCAGCAACTCCCTGTTGCCGACGTCATAGTTAACTTCAGCAGGTGTCAGACGACGGGAGAGGAATGCACAGGGGTGCAGCTTCTGGTCGCTGTCCGACCTTTGTGACAACACGGCCCCCACGCCGACATTGGAGGCGTCCACCTCCACCACAAACTGCCGGGCCGGATCTGGGTGAATCAGAATGGGGGCTGAAGTGAAGCGCTGTTTGAGAGCAGCAAAGGCCTGGGCTGCTTGGGAAGACCATACAAAGCTCACTTTAGTCGAGGTTAGTGCAGTGAGTGGGGCTGCCAAAATACTGTAATTTCGAATGAATCGCCGATAAAAATTGGCAAACCCCAGGAAGCGTTGCAGATCCAAGCGTGAAGAGGGCTGTGGCCAATCAGTGACGGCTTGGACCTTGCCTGGATCCATTCGGATGCTACCCGCAGCCACTATGTAACCCAGGAAAGGAATGACAGAGCGATGGAACTCACACTTTTCTGCTTTTACAAACAGTTGGTTCTCTAATAATTGCTGGAGGACCTGACGTACGTGTGCTGTGTGTTCCTGGGCCGAGTGGGAGAAAATCAAAATGTCATCCAGATACACAAAAACAAAACGATTAATCATGTCCCGGAGCACATCGTTTACCAGAGCCTGGAAGACAGCGGGAGCGTTAGTCAACCCAAATGGCATCACCAGGTATTCATAGTGTCCACTAGCAGTGTTAAACGCAGTCTTCCATTCATCACCTTCTCTTATCCGTACCAAGTGGTACGCGTTTCGGAGGTCCAGTTTTGAGAAGATCGTGGCTCCCTGGAGCAATTCAAAAGCGGAGGCCAGCAGAGGGAGTGGATATCGGTTCTTCACCGTGATGTCATTAAGACCCCGGTAATCAATGCATGGGCGAAGAGTCTTATCCTTTTTGGCTACGAAGAAAATCCCTGCGCCAGCAGAAGAGGAAGATGGCCGAATGATCCCAGCCCTGAGGGAGGTCTCCACATAATCTGCCATGGCCTTAGTCTCCGGACCGGACAAGGAATACAGACGTCCACGGGGGGGTGATGTGCCTGGATGGAGGTCTATGGCACAGTCGTATGGCCGATGGGGTGGTAGCGAGGTAGCCCGAGACTTATTGAAAACCTCCCTTAGATCCCAGTATTCAGGGGGAACAGATGACAAATCGATGTCCTCCGTGGCCTGTGAAACCTGTCTGGTTATAACATGAGGTGCAGCCTTCAGACAATGAGCAAGGCAAAAAGGGCTCCAGTTAGTAACAGAACCGGTAGTCCAATCTATGTGAGGGTTGTGCTTTCCCTGTGGTTGCCAGACAGAATCAGGGTAACAGGCATCGATATCTGAGACACCTGCCCAATAGAACGACCGTCCAGGGCTGTGGCCTCGATGGGTGTGCTTAGAGGGCGTGAAGGAATGCCTAATTTGACCATAAGGGAATTATCAATAAAACACTCGTCAGCTCCTGAATCTATAAGGACATTTACTCTAAGGGTTTGGGAAACCCAAATAATGGTGGCAGGAAAAGGGAAACGAACCGGGGGTACCCACGGGGTTTTGGTTTGACCCACCCGTATTCCTGCAGTTACAAATGAGCCCGCCCTTTTTAATGGACAACCGGCTGCATAATGTCCCTTCTTTCCACAGTAGAGGCAGCTGCGACTGTCTATCCTGCGTTGACGTTCCTCGGCCGTCAGTTGTGTCCTTCCTATCGGCATGGGTTCAGATGTCAGGACTTCGGAATCACTCGATGGTTCTCGGAAGTATTCGGGTGATGCCGTTACTCCCGGTGACGCTCTGCTACCCAATCCGCCGAAATGTGGAAGTGCCTGGGCAGGACGACGATTTTCTCTCTCCCGGTTACGTTCCTGAAGCCTACTGCCTATACGCATGGCAATGGAGATGAGACTATCTAAACTGGGAGGCACCTCTCGGGCGGCGAGCTCATCTTTAATGGAATCACATAATCCATCGTAAAATGCATCGAGCAGAGCCTCGGAATTCCATGAGCACTCCGCTGCCAGGGTCCGGAATTTAATGGAGTAATCCGACACGCTGTTAGTCCCCTGTCTTAGATTTAACAGCTGACGTGCCGCTTCTCTGCCGGATACTGGAGCATCGAAAACCTTTTTTACCTCCGCAGTAAACGCTGCCAGGCTGTAACAGACTGGAAGTTGCTGGTCCCAGATCGGCGTAGCCCAGGCCAGGGCTCGCCCCGTCATCATGGTTATCATATATGCAACCCGTGACTTCTCTGTGGGAAAGGAGGATGGCTGCAACTCAAAGATACGCGAGCATTGGGACAAAAACGGACCACAATAACTCGAATCACCTGAGAACCGTTCGGGAGCAGGTAAGTGCGGCTCTCTTAGGGATACCGGGGAAGGTGTTGGGTTGCTGGGTATAGGTGGGGCAGGAGACGGGGAAGAAGCGCTCTGTGCCAGTAGCGCCAGTGTTAATCTCTCCAAGTGTTGGAGCAGGCATTCGGTGACCCGCTGCTGGTTATCTCTCTGCTCACGGATTTCCTCTGCTATTGAACGTAGCACCTCCTCGTGTCGACCCACAACAACCTCTTGGTGGGCTATTGCGTTCTGTAGATGGGTCAACTCCGCTGGGTCCGTCATGGCCAGATCGTTCTGACAGAACGACAGATATACGGGACCCAAAAGCGGACACGGAGGCAGAGATAAGATTTACTGTTTAATATGATATCTGGGGCAGTACAGGCTCGTAGTCAATGACAGGCAATGTTCGTAACCGGGGATCAGAAGAATGGTAGTACAGAGGAGTAGGCAGGCTCGTAATCCGTAATGCAGGCAGAGTTCGTTTGGCAGCAGATCAGAAGGTCGAAGGCACATGAGGGCTAGACAGGAACGTAATCCAACAGGCAGGTAGAGGTCCAAATACCGGGAAACAGACTGGCAGAGTTAGAAATACAAGAAAGTGCTGGAAACGACTGACTAGGCAAGACGATCTGGCAAAACCCCAACAGAACCCAAGGGACTAAATACCCAAACTGATTGATGAAGGAGATAGGGTGCACCTGGTGTGGGGAGGGGACAAACACAGACAGGTGAAACAAATCAGGACATGACAGTCTCCAGAGATGTAACCTCTCTCTTCATTACCCAACGCCTAGGTTTACCTCCACTGAACTCACATCCTACCATACCCTTGTCTATACATTATGCCCTCAATCTATTCCACCACGCCCAGAAATCTGCTCCTTTTATTCTATGTAGCCAACGTACTAGACGTCCAGTTCTTAAAGCCTTTAGCCGAATACTGATTCTACTACTCCTCTGTTCCTCTGGTGATGTAGAGGTAAACCCAGGTCCTGTAGCTCCCAGCACTACACCTATTCCCCAGGCGCTCTCATTTGTTGATTTCTGTAACCGTAAAAGCCTTGGTTTCATGCATGTTAACATTAGAAGCCTCCTCCCTAAGTTTGATTTATTCACTGCTTTAGCACACTCCGCCAACCCGGATGTCCTAGCTGTGTCTGAATCCTGGCTTAGGAAGGCCACCAAAAATTCGGAAATTTCCATCCCCAACTACATTTCCCGTCAAGATAGAACTGCCAAAGGTGGCGGAGCTGCAATCTACTGCAGAGATAACCTGCAGAGTTCTGCCATACTGTCCAGGTCTGTGCCCAAACAGTTTGAGCTTCTACTCTTAAAAATCCACCTTTCCAGAAATAAGTCTCTCACTGTTGCCGCCTGTTACAGACCCCCCTCAGCCCCCAGCTGTGCCCTGGACTCCATATGTGAATTGATTGCCCCCCATCTATCTTCAGAGTTTGTACTATTAGGTGACTTAAACTGGGATATGCTTAACACCCCGGCTGTCCTTCAATCTAAGACAGATGCCCTCAATCTCACACAAATTATCAAGGAACCCACCAGGTACAACCCAAAATCCGTAAACATGGGTACCATCATTGATATCATCCTGACTAACTTGCCCTCCAAATACACCTCCTCTGTTTTCAACCAGGATCTCAGCGATCACTGCCTCATCGCCTGCGTTCGCAATGGGTCAGCGGTCAAACGACCACCCCTTATCACTGTCAAACGCTCCCTAAAACACTTTTGCGAGCAGGCCTTTCTATTCGATCTGGCCCAGGTATCCTGGAAGGATATTGACCTCATCCCGTCAGTAGAGGACGCCTGGTTGTTCTTTAAAAGTGCTTTCCTCACCATCCTAAATAAGGATGGTGACGGGTGGCATGCCCCTTTCAAAAAACGTAGAACTAAGAATAGATATAGCCCTTGGTTCACCCCAGACTTGACTGCACTAGACCAACACAAAAACATCCTGTGGCGCACTGCATTAGCATCGAATAGCCCCCGCGATATGCAGCTATTCAGGGAAGTCAGGAACAAGTACACACAGTCAGTTAGAAAAGCAAAGGCCAGCTTTTTCGAACAGAAATTTGCTTCCTGTAGTACTAACTCCAAAAAGTTCTGGGACACTGTAAAGTCCATGGAGAATAAGAGCACCTCCTCCCAGTTGCCCACTGCATTGAGGCTCGGAAACACTGTTACCACCGATAAATCCACGATTATCGAACATTTCAATAAGCATTTTGCTACGGCTGGCCATGCTTTCCACCTGGCTACCCCTACCCCGGCCAACAGCTCTGTACCCCCGGCAGCTACTTGCCCAAGCCCCCCCCGCTTCTCCTTCACCCAGATCCAGACGGCTGATGTTCTGAAAGAGCTGCTAAATCTGGACCTCTACAAATCTGCTGGGCTAGATAATCTGGACCCTCTCTTTCTGAAATTATCAGCCAAAATTGTTGCAACACCTATCACTAGCCTGTTCAACCTCTCTTTCGTATCGTCTGAGATCCCTAGAGATTGGAAAGCTGCCGCGGTCATCCCCCTCTTCAAAGGAGGAGACACTCTAGACCCAAACTGTTATAGACCAATATCCATCCTGCCCTGCCTTTCTAAGGTTTTCGAAAGCCAAGTTAACAAACAGATAACTGACCACTTCGAATCCCACCGTACCTTCTCTGCTATGCAATCTGGTTTCCGAGCTGGTCATGGGTGCACCTCAGCTACGCTCAAGGTACTGAACGATATCATAACCGCCATCGATAAAAGACAATACTGTGCAGCCGTCTTCATTGACCTGGCCAAGGCTTTCGACTCTGTCAATCACCGCATTCTTATTGGCAGACTCAACAGCCTTGGTTTCTCAAGTGACTGCCTTGCCTGGTTCTCTAACTACTTTGCAGACAGAGTTCAGTGTGTCAAATCGGAGGGCCTATTGTCCGATCCCCTCTGGCAGTCTCTATGGGGGTGCCACAGGGTTCAATTCTTGGGCCAACCCTTTTCTCTATATACATCAACGATGTCGCTCTCGCTGCTGGTGACTCTCTGATCCATCTCTACGCAGATGACACCATTTTGTATACATCTGGCCCCTCTTTGGACACTGTGTTTACTAACCTTCAAACAAGCTTCAATGCCATACAACACTCCTTCCGTGGCCTCCAACTGCTCTTAAACGCTAGTAAAACTAAGTGCATGCTTTTCTATCGAACGCTGCCAGCACCCGCCCACCGGACTATCATCACTACTCTCGACGGGTCCGAATTAGAATACGTGGACACCTACAAATACCTAGGCATCTGGTTAGACTGTAAACTCAACTTCCAGACTCACATCAACCATCTCCAATCCAAAATTAAATCCAGAATTGGCTTCCTATTTCGCAAACAAAGCCTCCTTCACTCATGCTGCCAAACATGCCCTTGTAAAACTGACTATCCTACCGATCCTTGATTTCGGCGATGTCATTTACAAACTAGCCTCCAACACTCTACTTAGCAAATTGGATGTAGTCTATCACAGTGCCATCCGTTTTGTCACCAAAGCCCCATACACTACCCATCACTGCGACCTGTATGCTCTCGTTGGCTGGCCTTCATTATTTATTCGTCGCCAAACCCACTGGCTCCAGGTCATCTATAAGTCTTTATTAGGTAAATCCCCGCCCTATCTCAGCTCACTGGTCACTATAGCAACACCCACCCGTAGCATGCACTCCAGCAGGTATATCTCACTGGTCACCCCCAAAGCCAACACCTCCTTTGGCCGCCATTCCTTCCAGTTCGCTGCTGCCAATGACTGGAACGAATTGCAAAAATCATTGAAGCTAGAGGTTCCTATCTCCCTCAATAACTTTAAGCATCAGCTGTCAAAGCTGCTTATCGATCACTGCACCTGTATATAGCCCTTCTGTAAATAGCCCACACTACTACCTCATCCCCATATTTATTTTTGTTCTTTTCACAAATCTTGCACTCTAGTATCTCTATTTGCACATCATAATTTGCACATCCTTCATTCCTGTGTTAATGATGATAATCTGTAATTTATTTCACCACTATGGTCTATTTATTGTCCTACCTCCTAACCTTACTGCATTTTGCACTACATTTTGCACTCTGTATATAGATTTTCTATTGTGTTTTTGACTATGTTTGTTTACTGTGTAACTCTGTGTTGTTTTTGTCGCACTGCTTTGCTTTGTCTTGGCCAGGTCGCAGTTGCAAATGAGAACTTGTTCTCAACTGACCTACCTGGTTAAATAAAGGTGAAATAAAAAAATAAAAATAAAAAAAACAGTAAAGGTGAGAATGTTCTCACCTATGCCAGAATTTTGGTACATGGAATGGTAGACAGAGTGATCAGGACATTCCAGAGCAGGGAGTTTCACCTGCAGCCTCAGGCAAGCCCATGTCCATCTGAGCTCCATTCCAGTCCGGTTGCACAGGTCATTGTGGTCTGGCCAGTCAGACCAGACTTCAAAGCCCGCAGCACGAGTATTCCATTGGCCTTCCTCCTGAAGCTCAAGAAGTTGTCCTCAGTGTCCATGGCCAGTGGGACCTTCCTCCTCCGTAAGTCCAGAACGAGGGAGGGTCTGGCTAACTCCCTACTGTCACTGTTGAGCATGTTCAGCAGGTGAGTCTGTCTGGTAGCAGTGTACATCCCCTCGACATTTGAGACACCAAAACCCCCCCACCTTTCGACTCGGGAAGATAACGTCACGTGTGGTGTGTGTTTAAGCATAGCCACTTTCTCACCACTTGAACAGTTGTGTTATTTATTTTCCTCATAACCTTCTGTGGGATATGCACATTGGCAAACAGATGTTGAATCTTTGCTATAGGGCCACCTCTCTCACAGCCTCTAGCTTCATGACCACAAGCAGAGGGGAAATGTCAATCATATCAAACCTGGTTAAATACTCATGGAAAAGCTCCTCAACTTGTTCCCCCCACTCGCCAGCAACATTCAACTTATGTCCAAGATACTGTAGCTGTATGTTTCATGATGAGAGTACACTCTGATTGGTTTATTCATTAGTGTAAATGTTGGGGGCTTATCAGTTTTAGACTTGTACCTGCTGCGTAATTTATACACCACTGCACATTTTGTATCTTTTAAAATCCAGCCCAGACCATTTCAAAAAGTAATCTGAACGAGAGAGCGTCTTCGATAACATGCTTCTTTCTGGAGGAGATTTGAACGTCATCCGCATACCCCTGTACTGGCTTCGGTGACAGCACACTGGCGTAGACATTTCCGCCACGGGTTGTATTAACAGCACTCCATGGGCAGCCTGCTTTTATACCAACCCTGAGTGGGGTTGGTTCAGTCAACTGCTTCCCACAGATCACATGGAGAAATTAGTCTTTGTACACATCAGATATAATGTCCACACAAGGCTGAGGCAGTTGTATTTCCTCAAGCACATTGACCATTACACTATGTGATAAAGTACCAAAGGCATTTCTAAAGTCCAAAAACACAGTGTAAAACTTTGTGGATTCATGCTTGAAGTCATCAATTCCAGTTTTTAGGCAGACTACATGCTCATTCATGCCCTGTCTATATATGCCTTTTGTTTGGGATAGAGAATGCCTGTATCTACAAGCCATGGTAGTATGCGGGCAAGCATTTTATGGACACTTTATAGACAGAGGGTAAGAGAGAGATGTCTCTCCATGTAGATGGATTATCTGGAACATTGTCTTTTTGGGGTATTCTGTGGATAAAAGCACCCTTCCATGAGTCAAGTACCTTTCCATTAATCAAGACAGGCATTGAATATATGCATGAGGGCATGGGAAGACTGGGGCCTTTGTGGTCTTTAAAGTCTCATAAGTGACACCATTTGATTGAAATTGCATGTCTCTGGGAAATGCCTCTGGTTGTACCATTTCCATGGTTTCATACCAAGGGGGTGTGGTCAGAGGTTGTGAGGTTTTGCTGTCTGCATCCTTTCTGAGTGCTTTTATTTTTTCATTCCATTCCCAGTTCTGGTTTTCGTTTTTTCCTTTACTAGTTCCACCTGCCCCTAGCACACCTGCTTCTCATCACCTACCTACTTAGTTCAGTCGTCAGTCCCTGTTTCCCTGTGAGGTATTGTTTGCTGTCGTGACATACTAAGCCTGTTATTTTTATAATATTATTCTTCTCTCTTAGTCTCCTTGTGAATGACCTTCGTCTCCTGAACCTTTTTGATTCCCGGATTTCCCTCCTGTGCTTCTGCCCCGATTACTACCTCTTTCGTGTATGAACTCTGACTGCCTTCTGACTACGATCTCTGCCTGATCCCTATTGCACCTTTGCCGATGATCATTAAAGTACAGCGCTCTGCGTGTGAATCCAAATCATCGTCTCCCGTATATCATTACAGAGGTGCACTATCAGACAGGGCTTGGCATTTGTCATTATAGCAGTTCTGTAGCAACATTACTAGTCCTGGGAGGGGGGCTTGGGTATACACTATAGCTGCTTGTATGATAGGCATGTGCGCAGGTCATTCAAACACATTCATTCATGTGCACACACACACACACACACACACACACACACATGCTTGTTATAGGTACATGTGAATGTGAGGGCAGTTCCTGCTGTCAATATGATTCAAATGGTTTTTATTCCCCTCAAATAGCCTCTCTCTGCCCTAGGCCATAGTGTTCCCCTGTACATGGCACACACACAGACAGCCACACAGAGAGCTCTGGCATGTCTCAAAGCCTGACGTCCCTCGTAACCTTTACTGCTCTGTCGTGTCTTTATGGGCTAACACACACAGAGCAATAATGGCCCTAGTCATTACCACAATAAAAATAACGAAAGTTGAATACAATGGAGGAACACAACTGATATTAATATATAGGCCTCAATCCACACCAATTCAATGCTCTAAAACCAACCTGATCTCATAGTTTACATTTGACTCATTTAACAGACGCTCATTTAACAGACAGTAGTGAGTGCATACATTTTCATATTGTTTTGTTTCTAAAATGGAAGGTCATAATGTTGGAGATGATGACTTAGGAGTAACCCAAAGTTACTTAGAGGTAAGCCAACTTAATTATTTGTAACTCTGCATGTCCGCAATATTGCAAAAAAAGAATACAAATTTCACAGTCCCCATTGCCTATATGGTACATGGTATGACACTGATGGGGTGATTTTGAATTTTGTGCAGTAGTATTTGCAGATGGACACAACAGTGAACACAATTGCACACATTTCTCAAAACAATGTGTTATTATTCAGTGAACAAAACACTTCACAGTGAATTTTGTACTCACTGATGCCATTTCTTTTTAAAGTTTTGCAAAAGGTTGTCTAAGGTCGTGTCTACACTTAGACAGACAGACATACACTGTATGATGACACCCTGGGTTATCTCCTGCTCAGCATAGTTCCTTTTCTACAAACATCAGATTTTGAAGTTGTTCCTAACGTCACAATTAGGTTAAGGGTTAAGGTTTTGGATAGAATTAAGTTTAGGCACTAATTCAGAATGGTTAAGGTCAGGGTTAAGTTTTGGCATAGGGTTAAAAATTGATAGCTTTTTTAATGATTGTCTACCACTGGGATTGAACATGCAACCTTCTGATCCAGTGTCATGAGATTACATCAATTCATCATCCCACAGTAGCCTAGCAAAACCCAAGCCTACTTGATGGTAATAGCGCTCACTGTTGCCTCTAGTGTCCGGTTTTGAGGGCATTTTCTGACGTTGTCAGGACGTTGATAGACGTCCAATTTCGAAGTCACTCTTGAGCAATCTGCCTATCCTAACAGCTGACAGATTGTCAGTGCGTGTTTGTGTTTGTGTTTGTGTTTGTGTGTGTGTGTGTGTGTGTGTGTGTGTGTGTGTGTGTGTGTGTGTGTGTGTGTGTGTGTGAAGGCAGCAGGAGCTCCAGTCTGGCCCGGGGGGACAGTGGGAGAGAGGAGGAGCAGACGGTCATGTTGTTTTACTGGAAACATATGGTGAACCTCAAGTGTGTAATTTACCTAGGACACGGGTGGCCCAGAGGAGCCCACATGCAGGAACGCACACACACACACATATACATGCAAGAACACACACACAGACAAGCACACACACGCACCCACACACAAATGGGTTTTTCTATAGATTAGCAACATTTCAAAATGGTTTGAAACTTAAATAAAAAAGAGTTTTGTGTACTTACAGGAATAAAAGTGCAAATATGCCAAATTGGCCCAGAAGTCCACCTAACAACCACCTAGGACTTTACAGTATATCCTTAGAAATTGCAGGTGTAACATGGGAATATAAATGACGGGTTTGTACAGACATTGGCAAGTCAAATTCAAGGACGTTCAATTACATTTTCAAGCACTCAATCATAATTTTGAAGGACCTCAATTGTATACTTAATTGTTGTTGCAGCCTATAGAAAACAAGCTATTTTC
This sequence comes from Thymallus thymallus, assembly GCA_023634145.1. Classification (NCBI taxonomy): domain Eukaryota; kingdom Metazoa; phylum Chordata; class Actinopteri; order Salmoniformes; family Salmonidae; genus Thymallus; species Thymallus thymallus. The sequence continues at coordinate 17,195,649 of CM042412.1, read as the reverse complement.
TAGGCCTTCCCAATGGCACTATGTATTGGCATTAAATTATTATTACATTCTATGTCAACCTAACACAATGTCAGGATAATGTGGACATTGCCTGATTAAATAGATTGGATGCATGCATAGCAGTTTTTATAATCTACACATAGAGATGTTGGTGACACAGTCAGCACACTGATAAAGCCTGATCCTAATCTCACCCTCGCCGTTTGAGATGAGAAAGCATCCCAAAAAAGGTTCTGTTTGGAATGGAACGCTTTGTATGGAAAGCCAAGTTGAAACTAACATTTGATGTTGTCGTCCTCATAATAATCGCACATGGTTTTATGGAAAAATCGCAACAGACTAGCACAACACCCATCAATTGAAACGGCGGGGTGAAACAACGAAAGCGTCTACATCTCTAACAAAAACTGGTCAGAAATATTATATTGGAGCAAGAGAGCTTATTCAAGGGCTTTACAAGAACCAAATTGAGCAAATGTCTGATTTCAAGATATTCAAGTAGGCCTTCTTGATTTTCTGTGCTCCAAATTCACCTACTTCAAACACTTCAAGTGCTCTGTGCGAACCATGAAAATGTAGTTGTCATTTCATTTTCTAATCACCAGATCATAGTGTGAATAGGGCAATAGAAATAGATAGAGGACTCATCTTTGTACCTGTGCCATTATAGAATCTGTGACAGCATGGGCAGCGCCATTGAGGCTATCTCCTTCTTCACAATTGTCTGTTCCTTCCTGGTGGCCCAGTTGGACATGACTCCAACAGTTTCACCAGGAGGGAGCAGCCAAGTTGGAAGTCCCACCCAGTTGACTACATCAAAATGTGGCACTGCCCATGCAAACTCGCTTTTTTCATGGGGGGCATTGTCATGCTGAAACAGGAAAGGGCCTTTCCCAAACTGTTGCCACAAAGTTGGAAGTACAGATTTGTCTAGAACAGGCCTTGGTAAAGGCCGGACCAGGGTCCGTATGTGGCCCGCAACCTGATTTCAATACCGCCCGCGGAATCATGCTCAGATCAAAATGAATTTGCGAAAGTAAAGTTTTGAAAAACGTTTTTGTTATTCAAATTAAAAGCCCAATGAATACTCATCTTTTTGTAATGATTTAACTCCCACCGCTTGTGGGACATTTACTTTGAAGGTACGTATAAACAACAACTGCACAAGGACAGACAGTGACTGACAGGCTGACACTCACCTCACAGTTACAAATAGTAGCTAGCTATAAATTGCGCAAAAATTAGTTTTTCAAAGATTTTGAAGAAAAGGAAAGTAGACAATGAATTTAGGGTGTCCCAGCAAGAGTGTACATCAAAATATTTCTTTATTGAGGTATTGGGGAGAGCTGTGGGCTTAGTGTGCAAAGAGAGCATCGCTGTCTTGAAAGACTACAGCTTGTCCTGACACTTCCAGACAAAGCATGCAGAGAAATATAGGAATATGTCTTCTGAGCAGAGGGCAAGTGAAATTACAGAGGAGCTTTCTTCAGTGCAGTCAAGAGCACAACCACAGGGAAATATTTATTGGAGGAGGTTAATAAGTGTGTGGCAAAGCTGGGACTGAGTTTTGAAAAGTTATCCAGTGTGACCACTGATGGGTGCCCAAACTAGACAGGGAAAAACGTTGGCTTTTTGAAAAGGATACAAGATCAAGTAGCTGAGCAGAACCCAGATCAGATAATTTTTTCCTGCTTTGCATTATTCATCAGGAGGTGCTCTGTAATTGGGTTCTGAAAATGAGCCATGTTGTGGATACAGCCACTAACGTGGTGAACTTCATAAGAGCAAAATATTTAAACCACAGGCAGTTTGTCTTGGAAGAGACAGAGTCGGGTCATGCAGATCTCCCCTACCACACAAACGTGAGATGGCTGAGTTTGGATAGGGTGCTTAAAACGGTGTGGGACCTGAAGTCGGAGATTGCTGAGTTTTTGCAAATGAAAGGAGAATATGTGGATTTCCCTCAACTGCAAGATAAATCTGATTTTGCCTTCACTGTGGACATCATGGCCCTCATGAATGAACTGAATTGCAAACTACAAGGGAAGGGCCTTTTTGCACATCAGATGTACAACCTTGTCAAAGCCTTCAAGGAAAAATTATTCCTCCTGACCCGCCAAGTAGAATCCAACAATCTCATCCACCTTCCAACACTACTAGTCTGTTCCCTATCAGATGACCAGCGGGAGAAGTATACATCGCTGCTGCGTGCTTTGAACGGTGTGTTTTCTCATCGTTTTGAGGATTTCAAAGTGTTGGAAAATGACATGCTCTCCTTTCACCTTCAATATGGATAACACTCCCATTGACCTGCAACTTGAGCTTATCGATCTTCAGTCTGATGCAGTGATTGGAGAACTATTCAAAGCAATGTCACTGACGAGGTTGCTGGTGGGGGCTCCGGTTCCGGTTCCGGGCGTGGCACAGGCTGTGAGAGTAGCTTCCCTCCTACCTCTCCGTTGCACGCCCGGTCCGGTCCGGACCCCGGCGCGATGGTTCCCCCCTCAGTACTCCCGCCTTTCACCAAGTCCTGTCTGGACCCTGGTGTGGGAGCCCTCGACCCTGGAGAGGGGCTGACAACCGGCCCCGGACTGGGCACCGGTGTAGCGGACTGCTCCGTCCCTGGAGCGACGTAGACGACCGGCCCCGGACTGGGCACCGGTGGAGCGGACTGCTCCGGCACTGGAGCGACGCCGACGACCGGCCCCGGACTGGGCACCGGTGGAGCGGGCTGCTCCGTCACTGGAGCGACGTAGACGACCGGCCCCGGACTGGGCACCGGTGGAGCGGACTGCTCCGGCACTGGAGCGACGCAGACGACCGGCCCCGGACTGGGCACCGGTGGAACGGACTGCTCCGTTACTGGAGCGACGTAGACGACCGGCCCCGGACTGGGCACCGGTGGAGCGGACTGCTCCTTCACTGGAGCGACGTCGACGACCGGCCCCGGACTGGGCACCGGTGGAGCGGACTGCTCCGTCACTGGAGCGACGGCGACGACCGGCCCCGGACTGGGCACCGGTGGAGCGGACTGCTCCGGCACTGGAGCGATGCAGATGACCGGCCCCGGACTGGGCACCGGTGGAGCGGACCGCTCTGGCGCTGTAGCAGAGCAGACTGCTGGACCCGGATGTGGCTCTGGTGAAGGTTCAGGTCTGCTAACCTTCACCTGAGGTCCCGGGCTGCTGACCTTCCCCGGAGGTCTCGGGCTGCTGACCTTCCCCGGAGGTCTCGGGCTGCTGACCTTCGCCGGGGTTCTCGGGCTGCTGACCTTCGCCGGGGGTCTCGGGCTGCTGACCTTCGCCGGGGCCCTCGGGCTGCTGACCTTCACAGGAGGCCTCGGGCTGCTGACCTTCTCCGGAGGTCTCGGGCAGCTGACCCTCTCCGGAGGTCTCGGGCTGCTGACCTTCTCCGGAGGTCTCGGGCTGCTGACCTTCTCCGGAGGTCTCGGGGTGCTGACCTTCACCGGAGGCCTCGGGGTGCTGACCTTCACAGGAGGCCTCGGGCTGCTGACCTTCACAGGAGGCCTCGGGCTGCTGACCTTCTCCGGAGGTCTCGGGCTGCTGACCTTCACAGGAGGCCTCGGGCTGCTGACCTTCTCCGGAGACCTCGGACAGCTAACCCTCACCGGAGGTCTCGGGCTGCTGACCTTCACCGGAGACCTCGGGCTGGACGCCGTGCCCACCCTGGGCACCGACGGAGAGGTGGTTTTCAGCCCTGCTGTAGGTCTGGCTGTCTGTCCCAGACTGGGCGCCGACACGCTATGGAGCTCCTGCTCCACAGCGGGACTGAACGTCGTGCCCACCCTGGGCACCGACGCAGAGATGGTTTCCAGCCCTCTGGTGGGGCTGGCTGTCGGCCCCAGACTGGGCACCGACACACTATGGAGCTCCTGCTCCACAGCGGGGCTGAGCGTCGTGCCCACCCTGGGCACCGACGCAGAGATGGTTTCCAGCTCTCTGGTTGGGCTGGCTGTCGGCCCCAGACTGGGCACCGACGCGCTATGGAGCTCCTGCTCCACAGCGGGACTGAACGTCGTGCCCACCCTGGGCACCGACGCAGAGAGGGTTTCCAGCCCTGTGGTTGGGCTGGCTGTCGGCCCCAGACTGGGCACCGACACGCTATGGAGCTCCTGCTCCACAGCGGGGCTGAACGTCGTGCCCACCCTGGGCACCGACGCAGAGATGGTTTCCAGCCCTCTGGTGCGAGGCGCAGGCACGGGCCGTACCGGGCTGGAGACACGCACCATAGGGCTGGTGCGTGGAGCAGGCGCGGGCCGTACCGGGCTGGGGAAACGCACCGTTGGGCTGGTGCGTTTAGCTGGCACTGGTCGCACCGGGCTGGAGACACGCACCATAGGGCTGGTGCGCGGAGCAGGCGCGGGCCGTACCGGGCTGGGGAAACGCACCGTTGGGTTGGTGCGTTTAGCTGGTACGGGTCGCACCGGGCTAATGTTGCGCACCGATGGTTTGGTGCGCAGAGTCGGTCTCCTCTTCCTCCGACTCTGGACCGGCGCTGGAGGCACCGGACTGGGAACTGGCGCTGGAGCACGACTGTCCCTTTCGTGCCTACTCCACCGCCAATCCCCATCCTGTGAGGGTTCTTCCGGGAACCCCCACGAGTGAGGGAACAGAAGCACATCGTCGTCGTCTTCCTCCGACTCCTCTCTGTACTCCTGCTCCCATGGCTGTAGGGGCTCCTCCTGGAACCCCCACGAGTGCAGTGGTCGGGGCTCTTCTCCCTCGATCCCCGACCACCCCCATAGCCCCCCCCCAAAATCAGTTTGAGGGGTTTTCTGGGCTCCAGGCTGGTCCTCAACTCTAGCCCGGTGACGTGTCCTCCGTCTCCGGCGCCTCGGCTGCTCCGGACCCCAGCCTTCCTCCACCGAGCGATAATAAGAGTGTTCCTCCTCGGTAATTTTTCCCATACCGAGGAGGATATCTCCTAAAGTTATCCCCCGTTGCGTCCCAGGGTGGTGGATCATTCTGTCACGGTGCGTAGTTAAGGGACGATAAACGGAGCGCTGATGGAGTGTCATTCCTCTTTTATTAATGAGATGGACTCACGAAGCATTTAAATAAAAGACGGAGATGACATAGAAAACAAAAAACACGATTCAAACGAAACACAGTGACTTACTTTGTGGCTGCAGGCAGTGCAGACAAACACAAGGAACAATGATCCACACACAGGTGGATTTGTGTTGGGCTTATACACTCTCCCCAATCAGAGACAACGCTAGACAGCTGTCTCTGATTGGGGATGATAATCTCCCTAATAGGAGTGTGAGGACTTGGTTGTGTGCCTCTCTCCTCCCCTAGGTGGGAGTAAGAGGCCTTACCACAACCAAGCCCTCACACATCTCTCGGTGAACAAAACTTTCCAAAGATTAGGAGTCATGCTCAGAAGATGTTTGTACTGTTTGGGTCAACCTCTGTATGTGACATTTTCAGTGATTTAAATATAATAAGTCAAGGCACAGATCATCTCTTACTGACCTCACCTCTCAGAAATCCCGTGCATAGCGACGTCAGAAACTATACTTGACTTCACTGCCCTAGTCAATGCCCATCAGAGACTCCTCACACTGATTGAGTAGTTTAAATGTAATGTTGAGCTCTCTCTCGTTCTTGTGTTTTTGTGCATACCCGTTAACAAGAGTTCTGTACGTGGTGCTGAATGCACAGTGTACTTTTCCCTCCGTGTAGTTTATGTTCAATAATGAAAATAGCTACCAAAAGGAGAACATGGGTGTGTTTATTTCTGTGCATGTTAAAAAAGTAAAATAAGTAGCATATCTGGGCGTGATTTAAATCAGACATACAGTATCTGTCAACACATGATGTATAATCCTGTAATGTGATTCTGGCCCGCCATGGCAAAAATATATTCTAATGTGGCGCTCCATGGAAAATAATTGGCCAGGCCTGGGGCCTCATTTATAAAAAAAAATCTTAGATTTATATTTGAACTTAGTCGTAAGATCATTTCTGACATTGTGCTTGCGTTCGATTCATAAAAGATATTGAGCATAAAAAACGCAGGTTCTAAGAAGCTCAAATTAACTTAAAAAAATGTACAACACCTGAACGTGCCTTACAATCAGCGATTTCCCCGTATAGAATGCTAGCACAAATGAGGGTTTAGTCAGGAATAGCCATGGCCCAAAAGAGAAAAGCTAACTTTTTGGAAGACGAGATCACGACGATGGTAGAGGAGATTGAAGACAGGCAACACATATTATTCGATAGACTAAATAGTGTGTTGACAAACAAAGCCAAACAGGTAGCTTGGGAGTGTGTCGCCGCTGCAGTGAACGAGGTGGGGCAAGACAGAACTGTGGCTGATGTGAAAAAGAAATGGTCTGACCTTAAACTGCAAGGGGAAAAAAGAATAGCCATACATAACTGCAGCATTAAGGCAACAGGAGGGGGGCCTGGCACGCTGCAGCTCTCCCATTGGGTTTATATATGGTTTAATCCCAAATTTTACATAGTTTAGCAGTAACATCGGGAAACGGTGAAGTCGGCACGCGAAACCCCAACGACTGGATCACGGTAATTAAGAGAATGTGAAACTTGTTTATCAGTAACTTAATATGCAAGGGTCCGTCGAGGGTCCGTCTGCGCGCCGGGATGAAGTCCGTGAGGCCCCAGTTCCCAAGCGTCGCAGACCCACAGGTGCCAGGAGTGAGGGGGAAGGTATGGCCACAGGTGTCGAGGGTCCATCCACATCTGCGTCCACGTCTAACTCCGCCCCCCTTGATAAACGTTGTACTGAAGTGAAACCATGAGATCTTGTTCCTTATCCCCCGTAGTTGAGCCTCCCATGTCAATCCACACTGCTGTCTCATCCATGGCAACAACGGTGCTCTCTCCTTTATCTTCATGGTACTCACTGAAGTTCAGTCCTTTAGCCCCAGAGTTTATTTGAAACAACTGTTTATTTGCTGAAATGTGGGCCGATGCCCTGCTATTAAAAGGGACATACTGCTATTTGAGACTGCATTTAATTGAAGTTTTATGGTTTCCAAAATAATGGAAAAGAATATAGCGTTTGGTGTTTTGCAATAGCCTATCCAACACAAATGCGCATGGTATGTGTCCAATCCGCAACACAGAAACATATACATACAGTGGGGAGAACAAGTATTTGATACACTGCCGATTTTGCAGGTTTTCCCACTTACAAAGCATGTAGAAGTCTGTAATTTTTATCATTGGTACTCTTCAACTGTGAGTGACGGAATCTAAAACAAAAATCCAGAAAATCACATTGTATGATTTTTAAGTAATTAATTTGCATTTTATTGCATGACATAAGTATTTGATACATCAGAAAAGCAGAACTTAATATTTGGTACAGAAACCTTTGTTTGCAATTACAGAGATCATACGTTTCCTGTAGTTCTTGACCAGGTTTGCACACACTGCAGCAGGGATTTTGGCCCACTCCTCTATACAGACCTTTTCCAGATCCTTCAGGTTTCGGGGTTGTCGCTGGGCCATACAGACTTTCAGCTCCCTCCAAAGATTTTCTATTGGGTTCAGGTCTGGAGACTGGCTAGGCCACTCCAGGACCTTGAGATTCTTCTTACGGAGCCACTCCTTAGTTGCCCTGGCTGTGTGTTTCAGGTCGTTGTCATGCTGGAAGACCCAGCCACGACCCATCTTCAATGCTCTTACTGAGGGAAGGAGGTTGTTGGCCAAGATCTTGCGATACATGGCCCCATCCATCCTCCCCTCAATACAGTGCAGTCGTCCTCTCCCCTTTGCAGAAAAGCATCCCCAAAGAATGATGTTTCCACCTCCATGCTTCATGGTTGGGATGGTGTTCTTGGGGTTGTACTCATCCTTCTTCTTCCTCCAAACACGGCGAGTGGAGTTTAGACCAAAAAGCTCTATTTTTGTCTCATCAGACCACATGACCTTCTCCCATTCCTCCTCTGGATCATCCAGATGGTCATTGGCAAACTTCAGACGGGCCTGGACATGCGCTGGCTTGAGCAGGGGGACCTTGCATGCACTGCAGGATTTAAATCCATGACAGCGTAGTGTGTTACTAATGGTTTTCTTTGAGACAGTGGTCCCAGCTCTCTTCAGGTCATTGACCAGGTCCTGCCGTGTAGTTCTGGGCTGATCCCTCACCTTCCTCATGATCATTGATGCCCCACGAGGTGAGATCTTGCATGGTGCCAGACCGAGGGAGATTGACCGTCATCTTGAACTTCTTCCATTTTCTAATAATTGCGCCAACAGTTGTTGCCTTCTCACCAAGCTGCTTGCCTATTGTCCTGTAGCCCATCCCAGCCTTGTGCAGGTCTACAATTGTATCCCTGATGTCCTTACCCAGCTCTCTGGTCTTGGCCATTGTGGAGAGGTTGAAGTCTGTTTGATTGAGTGTGTGGACAGGTGTCTTTTATACAGGTAACGAGTTCAAACAGGTGCAGTTAATACAGGTAATGAGTGGAGAACAGGAGGGATTCTTAAAGAAAAACTAACAGGTCTGTAAGAGCCGGAATTCTTACTGGTTGGTAGGTGATCAAATACTTATGTCATGCAATAAAATGCAAATTAATTATTTAAAAATCATACAATGTGATTTTCTGGATTTTTGTTTTAGATTCCGTCTCTCACAGTTTAAGTGTACCTATGATACAAATTACAGACCTCTACATGCTTTGTAAGTAGGCAAAATCGTCAGTGTATCAAATACTTGTTCTCCCCACTGTATACAGTATCAGTCAAAGGTTTGTACACACCTACTCTACTGTACACAACTTTATTTTTGACTATTTTCTATATTGTAGAATAATAGTGAAGACATCAACACTATGAAAAAACACGTATGGAATCAAGTAACCAAAAAAGTGTTAAACAAATTAAAATATATTTTATATTTGAGATTATTCAAAGTAGCCATCCTTTGCCTTGATGACAGCTTTGTACACTCTTGGCATTCTCTCAACCAGCTTCATGAGGTACTCACCAGAATGCATTTCATTTAACAGATGTGCCAGATGAGCCAATCAGTTGTGTTGCTACAAGGTAGGGTTGGTATACTGAAGATAGCCCTATTTGGTAAAAGACCAAGTCCATATTATGGCAAGAACAGCTCAAATAAGCAAAGAGAAACAACAGTCCATCATTACTTTAAGACATGAAAGTCAGTTAATATGGAACCTTTCATGAACTTTGAAAGTTTCGCAAAAACCGTCAAGCGCAATGATGAAACTGGCTCTCCTGAGGACCGCCACAGGAATGGAAGACCCATAGTTTCCTCTGCTGCAGAGGATAAATTCATTAGAGTTACCAGCCTCAGAAATTGCAGGCCAAAAAATGCTTCACAGAGTTCAAGTAACAGACACATCTCAACATCAACTGTTCAGAGCAGACTGAGTGAATCAGGTCTTCATGGTTGAATTGCTTCAAAGAAACCAATACTAAAGGACACCAGTAAGAAGAGACTTGCTTGGACCAAGAAACACGAGCAATGGACATTAGACCGGTGGAAATCTGTCCTTTGATCTGATGAGCCCAAATTTGAGATTTGTTTGACACCGCTGTGTCTTTGTGAGACGCAGAGTAGGTGAACGTTTGATCTCCGCATGTGTGGTTTCCACTGTGAAGCATGGAGGATGAAGTGTGATGGTGTGGGGGTGCTTTGCTAGTGACACTGTTGGTGATTTATTTTGAATTCAAGACACACTTAACCAGCATGGCTACCACAGCATTCTGCAGCGAAATGCCATCCCATCTGGTTTGTCCTTAGTGGGACTATCATTAGTTTTTTTAACAGGACAATGACCCAACACACTATATAAGCGCTATTTGGCCAAGAAGGATAGTGATGGAGTACTGCATCAGATGACCTGACCTCAACCCAATTGAGATGGTTTGGGATGAGTTGGACCAAAGAGTGAAGGAAAAGCAGCCAACAAGTGCTCAGCATATGTGGGAACTCCTTCAAGACTGTTGGAAAAGCATTCCAGGTTAGGCTGGTTGAGAGAATGCCAAGAGTGTGCAAAGCTGTCATCAAGAAAAGGGTGGCTACTTTGAAGAATCAAAAATCTAAACTATGCTTTCTCTGTTAAATCTAACGAGACCCTGCTGTAAATCAAGCAGACAACAAACATCATCAATTTTAATGAGCTAGGGATATAAGATCCAACATGGATCAAGGCAGAACTGTCTTCACTGTTGTAATGAATGAGACAAGAAAATATTCTTGACATTCCTTGCGAACACCATTTTCCAGCTGCTGTTGCATCGCATGTTATATCACAACAGGCAAAACTGCATCCCACCAAACACATTTTTTTGTATCTCCATACAAAACAGAAAGATCCAAGATTTTTACAGGGTTCAAGTTCAATGTTTCATTTAACTGATTAATGCTTAATGTATGATCAGACAACAAACAACACTGGCATAAATGTAAGGAAAGAAAAGTAGGGTTTTATGTACCACGATTTTGGACAAATCCGTCAAAACACAAACCATGAGAAAGGGTTTAACATAGGTTTTACATCAACTGTAGCTATGTTCCCCTGTTATATCCAAATGTAATGACATGAAAACAATTGGCAGATAACTATCAATGACTTATGAACAGCTCCGCAGGAAATCCTCACTGGTACCCTAGTTTAAAAAGGGGGGATACTAGTCAGTTGTACAACTGAATGCATTCAACTAAAATGTGTCTTCTGCATTTAACCCAACCCCTCTGAATCAGATAGGTGTGGGGGGCTGCCTTAATTGACATCCAGGAAACAATGGGTTAACTGCCTTGTTCAGGGGCAGAACAACATATTTTTACCTTGTCAGCTCAGGGATTCAATCCAGCAACCTTCCAATTATTGACCCAACACTCCTACCCTCCAGGCCACACAGGGCTAACTGAAAGATCCATACAGTATACACTGTTACAGCAGGGTGTCTTTTATTTTTTATTTAACCAGGCAAGTCAGTTAAGAACAAATTCTTATTTACAATGATGGCCTACACCGGCAAACTCAGACAACGCTGGGCCAATTGTGCGCCACCCTATGGGACTCCCAATCACGTCTGGTAAAACAGTCTGTGTGATACAGTGTGGATTCGAACCAGGTTGTCTGTAGTGACGCCTCTAGCACTGAAATGCAGTGTCTTTGACCACTGCGGCACTTGGGAGCCCTGTAGGCTAATTTACCTGGGTCTATGGGTGGGCCCAATATCCTTTTACATTTGTCACAGCACAGTTCTCACACACACACGCACACACATACACACACACACACAAAAATAAATTGTACAACTACTGTAACCTTGTGGGGACACACAATTCAGTCCCATTCAAAATCCTATTTTCACTAACCCCTAACTCTCAACCTAATCCTAACCTTAACCCTTACCCTAAACCTAACCCTAGCTCATAACCCTAACCCTAAAACTAACCCTAGATCCTAACTCTAAGCCTAAACCTAATTCTAACCCTAACACTAATTCTAACCTTAACCCTAAACCCCATAGAAATATAATTTAACCTTGTGGGGACCAACAAAATGTCCCCAGTTGGTCAAAATTGTGTTTGTTTACTATAGTTAAACACGTCCACACACACACACACACACACACACACACACACACACATAAAGGTGAAGCTGTGACATAATTAAATATAATAATAAAAATGCACACACACACAGAGAGAGAGTGATAATACTAATAAATTTTATCATAGGTACTCAACTGTGAGTGACGGAATCTAAGACAAAAATCTAGAAAATCACATTGTATGATTTTTAAGTAATTAATTTGCATTTTATTGCATGCCATAAGTATTTGATACATCAGGAAAGCAGAACTTAATATTGGGTACAGAAACCTTTGTTTGCAACTACAGAGATCACACGTTTCCTGTAGTTCTTGACCAGGTTTGCACACACTGCAGCAGGGATTTTGGCCCACTCCTCCATACAGACCTTCTCCAGATCCTTCAGGTTTCGGGGCTGTCGCTGGGCAATACGGACTTTCAGCTCCCTCCAAAGATTTTCTATTGGGTTCAGGTCTGGAGACTGGCTAGGCCACTCCAGGACCTTGAGATGCTTCTTACGGAGCCACTCCTTAGTTGCCCTGGCTGTGTGTTTCGGGTCGTTGTCATGCTGGAAGACCCAGCCACGACCCATCTTCAATGCTCTTACTGAGGGAAGGAGGTTGTTGGCCAAGATCTCGCGATACATGGCCCCATCCATCCTCCCCTCAATACGGTGCAGTCGTCCTGTCCCCTTTGCAGAAAAGCATCCCCAAAGAATTATGTTTCCACCTCCATGCTTCACGATTGGGATGGTGTTCTTGGGTTGTACTCATCCTTCTTCTTCCTCCAAGGACGGCGAGTGGAGTTTAGACCAAAAAGCTCTATTTTTGTCTCATCAGACCACATGACCTTCTCCCATTCCTCCTCTGGGTCATCCAGATGGTAATTGGCAAACTTCAGACGGGCCTGGACATGCGCTGGCTTGAGCAGGGGGACCTTGCGTGCGCTGCAGGATTTTAATCCATGACGGCGTAGTGTGTTACTAATGGTTTTCTTTGAGACTGTGGTCCCAGCTCTCTTCAGATCATTGACCAGGTCCTGCCGTGTAGTTCTGGGCTGATCCCTCACCTTCCTCATGATCATTGATGCCCCACGAGGTGAGATCTTGCATGGAGCCCCAGACCGAGGGAGAATGACCGTCATCTTGAACTTCTTCCATTTTCTAATAATTGCGCCAACAGTTGTTGCCTTCTCACCAAGCTGCTTGCCTATTCTCCTGTAGCCCATCCCAGCCTTGTGCAGGTCTACAATTTTATCCCTGATGTCCTTACACAGCTCTCTGGTCTTGGCCATTGTGGAGAGGTTGGAGTCTGTTTGATTGAGTGTGTGGACAGGTGTCTTTTATACAGGTAACGAGTTCAAACAGGTGCAGTTAATACAGGTAATGAGTGGAGAACAGGAGGGCTTCTTAAAGAAAAACTAACAGGTCTGTGAGAGCCTGAATTCTTACTGGTTGGTAGGTGATCAAATACTTATGTCATGCAATAAAATGCAAATTAATTATTTAAAAATCATACAATGTGATTTTCTGGATTTTTGTTTTAGATTCCGTCTCTCACAGTTGAAGTGTACCTATGATAAAAATTACAGACCTCTACATGCTTTGTAAGTAGGAAAATCTGCAAAATCAGCAGTGTATCAAATACTTGTTCTCCCCACTGTATATCACAGTAAGACAGTATCCTCCACTACAATCCTGTGGTGACCCTGATGGTACTGTAGCCATAATCGTCCCACCATACTTCTGGCTGGGTTGTTATGGAGGTTGTTCTGTGGGGCAGGATTAGAACCTGCTCGCCTGCATGACCAGGCCTGATGTCACAGGGACCGCCGACAAGGCCTATCCGCTTTCACACAGTGATCGCCAAGAGAGTCAAGGGGGTTTATGGTGCATACTGTTTTATAGCTGTCTGCCTGTCTGTCTTTCTGTCCGCAGTCCGTTCTGTCTGTCTGTCTTCTCTAGCTATCTTTAAAACTGAGTTTGGATACAGTATATACTAGACAGTCTGAAAAAATGTAGACTCATCTGTCTGTGTGAACTCAGTTTAAGGCTTACAGGATGTCGGCTGCCTGCAGTATAGAGATCTGTTTCTGTCTGCTAGTGTTACAGCCTGTTCCTGTTGTTTGAACTCCAGGTGCAGTGTGGAGTGGAATCAGGAATCAACCTGAGGGCGTGGGCGGGATATAACCCACACCTTGTTATGTCTACATTTCAAGAGCCAGACATGTTCTGCAATTGTGCACTGCCCTATGATACTCCCAATCACAGCCGGTTGTGATACAGTCTTGATTCAAACCAGGTTGTCTGTAGTGACGCCTCTAGCACTGAGATGCAGTGTCTTAGACCACTGCGCCACTTGGGAGCCCAAACATGAATGACATACAGCTGCCCGGGTTTTAAGCTTTTTCGACAGGATAGAACAGCGGCCTCTGGCAAGACAAGGGGCGACGGCCTATGCATATTTGTAAACAACAGCTGGTGCACGAAATCTAAGGAAGTCTCAAGGTTTTGCTCGCCTGAGGAAGAGTATATCATGATAAGCTGAGACCACAATATTTTTCGTAGCTGTATATATACCACCACAAACCGATGCTGGCACTAAAACTGCACTCAATGAGTTGTATACGTCCATAAGCAAACAGGAAAATGCTCATCCAGAGGCGGCACTCCTAGTGGCCGGGGAATTTAATGCAGGGAAACTCAAATCCTTTCTATCTAATTTATATCAGCATGTTAAATGTGCAACCACAGGGAAAAAAAACTCTAGACCACCTTTGATCCACACACTTTACTCCACTGACCATAATTCTATCCTCCTGATTCCTGCTTACAAGCAAAAACTAAAGCAGGAAGCACCAGTGACTATACTCAATAAGAAAGTGGCCAGATGAAGCAGATGCTAAGCTACAGGACTGTTTTGCTAGCACAGACTGGAATATGTTCCAGGATTCTTCCGATGGAGTATACCACATCAGTCACTGGCTTCATCATCAAGTGCATTGATGACGTCGTCCCCACAGTGACTGTACGTACATACCCCAACCAGAAGCCATGGATTACAGGCAACATCCGCACTGAGCTAAAGGGTAGAGCTACCGATTTTAAGGAGCGGGACTCTAACCCAGAAGCTTATAAGAAACCCCGCTATGCCCTCCTACGAACCGTCAAACAGGCAAAGCATCAATACAAGACTAAGATTTAATCGTACTACACCGGCTCCGGCGCCCGTCGGATGTGGCAGGGTTTGAAAACTATTACAGACTACAAAGGGAAGCACAGCCGCGAGCTGACCCAGTAACACGAGCCTACCAGATGAGCTAAATTACTTCTATGCTCGCTTTAAAGCAAGTAACACTGAAACATGCATAAGAGCATCAGCTGTTCCGGACAACTGTGTGATCACGCTCTCCGTAGCCGATGTGAGTAAGACCTTTAAACAGGTCAAGACGGATTACCAGGACGTGTATTTAGAACATGCGCTGACCAACTGGCAAGTGTCTTCACTGACATTTTCAACCTGTCCCTGACTGAGTCTGTAATACCATGCATAAGCAGACCACCATAGTCCCTGTGCCCAAGAACACTAAGGTAACCTGCCTAAATGACTACCGACCCATAGCACTCACGTCTGTAGCCATGAAGTGCTTTGAAAGGCTGGTCATGGCTCACATCAACAACATTATCCCAGAAACCCTAGGCCCACTCCAATTTGCATACCGCCCCAACAGATCCACAGAAGATGCGATCTCTATTGCACTCAACACTGCACTTTCCCACCTGGACAAAAGAAAAACCTGTGTGAGAATGCTATTCATTGACTACAGCTCAGCCTTCAACACCATAGTGCCCTCAAAGCTAATCACTAAGCTAAGGACCCTGGGACTAAACACCTCCCTGCAACTGGATCCTGGACTTCCTGATGGGCCGCCACCAGGTGGTAAGGGAAGGTAACAACACATCTGCCACACGGGGGTCCCTCAGGGGTGCGTGCTCAGTCCCCTCCTGTACTCCCTGTTCACGCATGACTGCATGGCCAGGCACGACTCCATCACCATCATCAAGTTTGCCAATGACACAACAGTGGTAGGCCTGATCACCGACAACGATGAGACAGCCTATAGGGAGGAGGTCAGAGACCTGGCCGTGTGGTGCCAGGACAACAACCTCTCCCTCAATGTGATTGTGGACTACAGGAAAGGAGGACAGAGCACGCCCCCATTCTCATCAACAGGGCTGTAGTGGATCAGGTTGAAAGCTTCAAGTTCCTTGGTGTACACGTCAAGTCCAAACACACTAAGACAGTCATGAAGAGGGCACGACAAAGCCTATTCCCCCTCAGGAGACTGAAAAGATTTGGAATGGGTCCTCAGATCCTCAAAAGGTTCTACAACTGCACCATCAAGAGCATCCTGAATGGTTGCATCACTGCTTGGTATGGCAACTGCTTGAGATGGAAGCAGTAAGTGGGTGAGAGAGGCTGGGTGCTTTGAGGAGAGGAAGTCATGCATGGAGACTTGACTCATTCTCATAGACTAGGTTCTGATTCTGACTTGCCTAAATTGACTTATTGGCCAGTCTGCCCAGGTTACATAACACTGGGAGAGGGAGAGAAAAGAAACAGAGCGAGTTAAATCCATATTTTTTGGGGGGGTGGCAGGGACAATGCACAGCAAAAACATAAGTCTCCGAGCACTGAGAAACACAGTCACATCAGATTTAGCTAATAGCTCATTTCCATCCGTAGTCCCTAAAACATTTTGACACAGGTGAACATCTACACATGGAAACATTATACGCAAAATGGAAAAACAGAAATATATCATACATCAAATAAATAAAAAACAGAGATTAGGACATACAAACATGGTCCAACACAGAAGTGTCACGTACGGGTGCACACACAGACCAAGACGCAGCGCAGGGATAGTAGTTCGACATTTTATTATTATACTATGTATATAATCAAAACAAATGACGAACTACAGGACACAAACAAACACTATAGACAAACGTCACGTTCACAAAACACACGAATGAACGGACGTAAAAAAGGCACACTTACTTTCACCGTGACTGCGACATAATACGACAACGACCCACAACAGAGTGACCATTAACCGGGCCCGGACTGGGCACTGGTGGGGTAAACGGCTCTGGCCATGGAGCGGGGAAAACAACCGGGCCCGGACTGGGCCCCGGTGGGGCAAACGGCTCCGGCCATGGAGCGGGGAAAACAACCGGGCCCGGACTGGGCACCGGTGGGGTAAACGGCTCCGGCCATGGAGCGGGGAAAAACAACCGGGCCAGGACTGGGCACCGGTGGGGCAAACGGCTCCGGCCATGGAGCGGGGCAAACAACCGGGCCTGGACTGGGCACCGGTGGGGCAACCGGCTCTGGCCATGGAGCTGGGAAAACAACCGGGCCTGGACTTGGCACCGGTGGGGCGGACTGCTCAGGCTCTGGAGAGGAGCAGACGGCTGAACCCGGACTGGGTACCGGTGGAGCGGACTGCTCTGGCACTGGGGCGGAGCAGACGGCTGAACCCGGAATGGGTTCCGGGGGAGCGGACTGCTCTGGCACTGGGGTGGAGCAGACGGCTGGACCCGGATTGGGCACCGGTGGAGCGGACTGCTCTGGCATGGGGGTGGAGTAGACGATCGGACCCAGACTGGGCACCGGTGGAGCGGACTGCTCCGGCCTGGGAGTGGAGTAGACGAACGGACCTGGACTGGACCACTCCGCCATCTCCCTCTCAACCTCTTCCTCTATCTCCACCAATTCCTCCAGAACCTCTCCAAAATGCTCCTCCAGATACTCCTCCTCCACCTTGCTCTGAGCCCCCCATCTATACTTCGGCATCCTGCCAGTAGCCAGACCACCCCCATAGCCCCCCCCCAAGGGGCGTTTCCGCGTCGCGCATAACGCAGCGGCACCTCCTCTCTCTCCGTCTCTCCCCAGTTACGCTGCTTGGTCTGGTAGTGGTGGGTCGTTCTGTCATGTATGGGTGCACACACAGACCAAGACGCAGCGATAGTGGTTCGTCATATTTTATTTATACTATGTAATATTTTGAATAAATACTATGTATAAACAAAAACAAATGACGAACTAAAGAACACAAACAAACACTATAGACAAACGTCACGTTCACAAAACACACGAATGAACGGACGTAAAAAAAGCACACTTACTTTAACCGTGACTGCGAAATACATCGACAACGACCCACAACAGAGTGAAGGACAGACAAACATATATAGGATCCCTAATTAGAGACAATGCGGTGCAGCTGCCTCTAATTAGGGATCCAACCCAAAACCCACACAGAAACAGAAAAGAAAGACACTGTCAGACTCTGACCATAGCTCCATAGGGAAGCAAATAGGCTTCTCTATGGCCAGAGCCTGACAAGAAGTCAAAACATTGCACATAGAAACACATTGCTATTGGATAGAAATTGTAATATACCTAATACAGGTGCTTATCTAGTACACCAGGCAGATGATGGAGAACAGAATGCTGGTGATGCAGTAGGAGAGATGGGAGAAATCAAGAACATTCTGAAAACCTTGACGGAAAGAGACCTCTGATGAACCGTAAATGGGCTAGGCTTTATTTGATTGTGTTGGCAATTTGTTTGTTATTTGAAGTTGAGGGTGGAATCAAGGATTATGCCATTTGAATTCTGAGACAGTTTTGATCTTTTGGCCATGTATAAGGATGTATAGGTAGACCTGCTGCTTTTGATTTATGGAGAAATACATGGCCACTGTTTGTCAATGAGCCTTTGTGAAACATTCTCCATAACTGATGTTAACTTGGCAGCCACTTGCTCAGCACTCTTTCCATAGATGTATCTGACCATGGCATCAGCATACATTTGGATCTCCACTCCCTGACATACAGAAGGAAGATAATTTATATAAGCTGAACCACAGGGGCCCAAGGATGGACCCCTGGGGCACTCCCATAGTGCACCTCGTTGGTGGTGAAAGGTCATTGTTTATCTGGACACACTGGACCCAGTCAGCTAGATAGAACTCCATCCAGTCAAGAGTATTTTGTGAGAGTTTGGAGAGAAGGACTTTATTATGGTTGACGGTGTCATTTATATTTTTGAGGATATGTTGGCACAAAAGAAAGGAATTACTGACTTTAGCAGAAGTAAACTGTTGTGGTAAACTGTTGATGAACACGTTCTAATACAGATAATATCCAAGTATCAATATATTTTATTCTGCCACAGCTTTGTGTGTTGTGGCACCACCTGGGCGTGTCCCCGTGTGTGCGTGCATATGTGTGTGTGTGTGTTTATGAGGTTGTGTGGTCCATAATGAGTTGAGTAAACATCTGGTGCTCCTTTTTTAGAGACTGCTCTTCCTGTAATGTGGAGAAATTAGAGAGTGTAGGGGAGAGTCATTCCCAGCACACACACATCACAGACATGGGATGGCTCTGAGTGTTCTACAGTGCTAACTGTAACTAACACTATGGAAAATGTCATCTCAAAACAAAACCACAAGGTTTTTCCACTCATTATAGTAAAAGGCATCTAGGTGTCCACTAGTGATGCATGGGTTGACGGGCAGAAAAAGTTTAGGTCCATCCACAGAGTCAAAAAGGTCAATGTCTGAGTTTAATTCAATAAGAGAAAAGCTGCAAAATGGAGAGTTGAAAATAAAGAGACGGGAGGTCCAGAAAAGTAATATTTGGGAAAGATTTGGTGAAGTGGTAAAAGAGGAGGATAGCACTGTGTGTGATGATTGTGAGGTGCTATACACATTTGAAACTCACAAGATTGGAACTTCAAATGCAAATTACATGTCAAGGGAGCTATGGCCGCTGTTCAGATGGGTTGAATTGAAACTGAGACGGTGGCAGAAACTTAAATCTGGACTATATAACCTCCCACATAGCCTTAATATTAACTCCTGCAGAAGTAAGCATTTCTTGCAGTTAAATGATACAACAAATAAATGTAGGCTACATTTTGACTTGGGAACAGGAGTTGAGAAATATGATTTCTTTCTTTCAGCATCTTGAGAGAATGTGAATGTACAGTTAGATACCATCTGTAGAGCTGCTGTCTTAATCTGATAGTGTTTCAACCACAAAATATGCATCCAAGCCAAACTGAATGTTGGGTTGTTTTCACAACTTTCTTTTTCCTTAGGGAATGAGCGCTCCTCCCAGCCTGTAACGTGTCACAAATGCTTCACAATTGATTTCTTAAATGCCAGGCTATAGCCTTGAAATAATAATAATATAGCCTAAATAATTCCATTCCGTTACTTCTTAGGCTAGTTAGTATGCTGTTTAATAGCCTGTTGAAATGTCAAACGTCAGTTGATAGTGGCAGAATCACACATTACTCCTAAGCAAATATATTTTTCTTTGTCTCCTCTGCAATAGAAGGTTGTAGCACAGCCTCTGAATGTCATAGACACAAACCAAAGATAATTCATATGCGTCGGAGTCATGTCTACAGCTTGTTTCTAACAGAAAGCATTGCGGACTAAAGCCTAGTTATAGATAAGCTAACAAGGGGTAGGCTTGTGCTATTAGGCATTTTCTTTAACAAAAGCCTCAATATCCTCACATACCCCCTCAATTCAAGCACTGGATTTAACTTTACACACTAAGCTCTTCACTGACAGATATTTAGTAGTGCATGGTGAAGAAATTGGACTATAATTAGACTATAATTTCATCTGGCAAACAGGTAGGCCTACCTCTTATTTCTTGAATATGATGAAATAGACTCCAACACAAAGCCCTGTTGTTAGCAGACTAAAGTCAAATCTAAATGAACACTGTTTAAATGAATTAGGCCTTCTCTACTTTCAGCAACCATGCACTGTCTCTCTCTGCAGCTGCCGCTTCATAGTAATGTAAGTTACGTAAAATACTCGAATATGGCTTATTGTGAGGTCAATAACTTCAAATAGCTTCATTATTGTCAACAAAACATTGTTTTTATTGAAATCAATTATAACAGTAGCAAGCTTACCTCCGGTCCTCCTTCTCATCTTCGTGCTCTCGCTCTGAACAGGGCCCAGTTTCCCGATAGTGATGGAACTTAGGCTTAACAATGAATCTTTCCTACAACTTTCCTGAAAATGTAACATGTGTTTCCCAAAACACAGCGCAGAGAGAAAGATTGCAAAGACAATGGCAACTTTGTATTTGGAGTCAACTTTGTTCTGAAGTTATTAGATGTCACAGAGATGGATAAACCATGTGATTCTATGTTTAGTGGAGATATTCTGTGTATAAAGTGACGTGGGAGGGCAAAAAAGCATCTAACGGCGCACCTAGCTATTCTAGGAGTGGTCTGAGGCAGGCACTACGAGCGTTTTCAAGTGCAACGTTAATAAATATTGTTTTGGGAAACAGCTCTGATATTTAACAATGCTCCTACCAAGGTTCTAACGATAAGCTTAGCCTTAAGATGTTTCAGGAAACCGAGCCCAGGACATCTGTAGACCTAGTCCGCATGCACAGATACTACATTTTTGGGACAAATTAAGTATTTTCTGAAGAAGCCTTTGACTCGCCTCCTGAAGTGCCCCCGTTAACAGCACAGTCATTGGCGGGGCTCATGATTGGGAACGCCTATCCATTGCAGTGCAAAAAACTTGGGAAGGAAGTATATTTTCTTAGAAATGTAACTTTGCCCTGTGCTTCTCCCAGCATGCTCTTCGTATAGTACCCCCTCATCAAATCAAATCAAATATTATTTGTGATATGTACAACAGGTGTAGACCTTACCGTGAAATGCTTACTTACAATCCCTTAACCAACAATGCAGTTCAAGAAAGAGCTAAGAAATATTTACTAAATAAGCGAATGTAAAAAAATAAAAAGTCAATGTGCGGGGGTACAGGTTAGTCGAGGTAATTCGTACATGAAGGTAGGGGTATA
Source organism: Thymallus thymallus (assembly GCA_023634145.1). Lineage (NCBI taxonomy): Eukaryota > Metazoa > Chordata > Actinopteri > Salmoniformes > Salmonidae > Thymallus > Thymallus thymallus. Next base: position 17,174,149 of record CM042412.1, on the reverse strand, counting down.
GTGACTATGCATAGATAATAAACAGTGAGTAGCAGCAGTTTATTATATATGGGCCGTATGCACTACCCTCTGTAGCGCCTTCCAGTCAGATGCCGAGGAGTCTCCTGAGGGGGAAAAGGTGTTGTCGTGCCCTCTTCACGACTGTCTTGGTGTGTTTGGATCATGATAGTTTGTTGGTGATGTGGACACCAAGGAACTTGAAACTCTTGACCTGCTCCACTACAGCCCCGTTAATGTTAATGGGGTCTGTTCGGCCCACCTTTTCCTATAGTCCACGATCAGCTCCTTTGTCTTGCTCACATTAAGGGAGAGGTTGTTGTCGTGGCACTTGACCTCATCCCTATAGTCTGTCTCACCATTGTAGGTGATCAGGTCTGTTGTGTCGTCAGCAAACTTATTGATGGTGTTGGAGTTGTGTTTGGCCACGCAGTCGTGGAGTACAGGAGGGGACTAAGCACGCACCCGTGAAGGGCCCCAGTGTTGAGGATCAGCGTGGAAGATGTGATGAGCTTTGTGGGCACTATGGTGTTGAACGCTGAGCTGTAGTCAATGAACACACAGGTGTTCCTTTTGTCCAGGTGGGATAGGGCAGTGTGGAGTGTGATTGAAATTGCATCATCCGTGGATCTGTTGGGGCGGTAATTTTATTGAGACCACACTATGCTCACTTGATATTGCGCGCCCAGCAGAAAATCAGGGATGAGGGGCATCATTGGGCACACAAGATACTATAATAAGCAACTTATTCTCAAACCCTGAACAATATGACATTTAATCGATTACAAATACTAAACCCTGAAATTGAAAAGGCATGACCCTCCACCATTTTCCTCCAGGTAACAATTGTGTACATTTCTATTTTTTTTCTATTGCATTTTCTTCCAGGTCCCTAAACATATTTGCTCCGCGAAAGAAGCAGAGATTAAACTTTATTGACGTCAACTAGATTGAAGATTTCATTCTATCAAATTATGACATTATTTTGGTGAGCAGGGGTTTATATTTAGTCTTCTAAGACAACATATACGTTTCTAATTATAGACAAGTTGACTAACAAATGGCCTATGAAAAACAGTGGCAATATGTAGTGTTGCAATATGGTATTTACATGGTAATAACAACAGCAAGCTCCTTGTAACTTTGTACAGTTTACTAAAACACAAAAGGATCAACATACTGCAGGTCATGGTCCTCTGTACCTCAGTTGGTAGAGCATGACGCTTGCAATGCCAGGATTTTTTTATTTATATCAACGTGCAATAATAGTATCATTGTTTTCACCTAACACTATAACAATGTATAGTGTACATATTCAGTCATTCACTCATACTATGCAATGCTTTTTGCACTCCAGACTTCGTGTATTTTTATACTTTTTCATACTGCTGCATTATGTATCATGTATCGTGTATCTGTCTTTTGTGTATTTCGTTCTGGCATTTTGCACCTGCCCTGTGTTTTTCGTAGCTGCTTGATAAAGTAATTTCCCCACAGGGATCAATAAAGTATCTATCTATCTATCTATCTATCTATCTATCTATCTATCTATCTATCTATCTATCTATCTATCTATCTATCTATCTATCTATCTATCGTCGTATGAAAAGGTTTGGGCACCCCTCTGAGGCTGCATAATAATTTACTCTGTCGTCACAGAAAATGATCACAGTGGCATGCCATTCATTTTCTAATAAAAGCTGAGTACTGGGGTATTGTCCAGACAAAGATTTTTAGTGTAGCAATATTAAGTTGTATGAAATTAAATCAGATGTGAAAAATAGGCACCCTTGTCATTCTGTTGATTTGAATACCTGTAACTACTTAGCACTGATTAATTGGAACACACAATTGGTTTGGTGAGCTCATTAAGCCTTGAACTTCATAGACAAGTGCATCCAATCATGAGAAAAGGTATTTAAGGTGGCTCTCCTCTGAAGAGTGGTAACATGGGGGCCTCAAAACAACTCTCAAATGACCTGAAAACAAAGATTGTTCAACATTATGGTTTAGGGGAAGGCTACAAAAAGCTATCGCAGAAATGTAAGCTGTCAGTGTCCACTGTGAGGAACATAGTGAGGAAATGGAAGACCACAGGCACAGTTCTTGTTAAGGCCAGAAGTGGCAGTCCAAGTAAAATATCGGAGAGGCAAAGGATGGTGAGAACGGTCCAAAACAGCCCACAGACCACCTCCAAAGACCTAAAACATAATCTTGCTGCAGATTGTGTCACTGTGCATCGTTCAACAATTCAGCGCACTTTTCACAAGGAGAAGCTGTACGGGAGAGTGATGCGGAAGAAGCCTTTTCTGCACATACGTCACAGAGTAGCTTGAGGTATGCAAACGCACATTTGGACAAGCCAGCTTCATTTCGGAATAAGGTGCTGTGGACTGATGAAACAAAGATTGAGTTATTTGGTCATAACAAGGGGCGTTATGCATGGGGGCAAAAGAACACAGCGTTGCAAGAAAAACACTTGCTACCCACAGTAAAATTTGGTGGGGGTTCCATCATGCTGTGGGGCTGTGTGGCCAGTGCCGGTACTGGGAATCTTGTTAAAGTTGAGGGTCGCATGGATTCCACTCAATATCAGCAGATTCTTGGGAATAAAGTTAAAGTCCAGAATCCAGACACTCATTAGAGGCTATAGGAAGCGTCTAGAGGCTGTTATTTTAGCAAAAGGAGGCTCTACTAAATATTGATGTGATTTTTCTGTTGGGGTGCCCAAATTTATGCACCTGTTTAATTCCGTTTTGATGCATATTGCACATTTTCTGTTAATCCAATAAACCTCATTTCACTACTGAAATATGACTGTGTCCATCAGTTATTTGATAGATCAAAATGAAATTGCTGATCCAAACACCCAATTATTTACAAATGGAAATCATGGAAATTGTCAGCGGTGCCCAAACTTTTGCATATGACTGTATCTAGTGGGTTAGATTCACAGGACCACTTGTACGTTAAATGTATGCACACGACTGTAAAATGTTAATGTTTGTGTTTTTCTCATAACCAATTTCTGTGATTGAAATTTGGATAATAAGTACTGAGTGAATGAGAGCTGTCAGGGGACTGGCTCCAGTATGAAAGAGGTAATATGAGAGAGTGCGTGTCTGAATGGATACCCCAACCAGTTCTGGGAACTGAGTTTTTCTATATATAATGTTATCTACGGTTATTATATATGTATAGGAGGTAGCGGCAAGCTAGTCTCAGAGAAGGCTAGAGTGAACCGTTGAAGTTACACATGGTGAATACTTAAGAAGTGTCAACGTGTGTGTAACCGGGTGGTATGGGCTCAGATCACACCCCTAGCTACCAACAGGTGTTTAATAGTGAGTGATTGGGGAGGGCAGCACATTCAATGGTTTGCTGTGCAGTCAACCGGTCCTTTGTTTGAGCAGCTAGGTTAGGTTTATTTGTCTGATATGTTTGTTAAGATGTAGCTTTTATATAATATCTTTGTACACTGTATAGCAGTGCGCTGCTAGCTACGAGAGGCTGCATCAGTTGGAGTTGTGAACGCCTGTGACAACGATGTGAGGTAGCGTGTGCAAACGGAGGACATGGTGCGACATTTTAGTACGTGTTTGTGTGCGTCCTTTGTGTTTTAAGTAATGGGTATAATGTATTGTTTGAGAATGCTAATGTTTCTTCATCTTTCTGCTCTACGTTGGTTATCCTTCTATTAGACTCTGTCATGTCAGTGGCGGAACTCCGAGGCCTCAAGGAGAGGCTGTAGCCACTACTGATAGCACGTGTGTAACGATAGCCTACGTGGTCTGAGAACCACTGATAACAGCACAAGGTGTTATTGTAGGGTAGCAATAATGGTATGGGAATAATAATTAACTTTATTTTGTAAAGTGGTTTCTTTACACATTTTCAGTCACCTCCTTGTCTGAAGGATAAGTGGATACATTGGTTAATGTCAAGCCATGCATATTTTTTCCAAAAGTCTCACGGAATGTAGGGTTACATTAAACAACACGCATTGGCTGCTACTGTAGGCTGAATGATAGAACAGCTATTCCCATGTTAAATAGTTATGGTACGCATGCTACTGTAGGCTGAATGAAAATGGAGGGAACATTGCATGTAAGGGTATAGGGTAAGGGTAAGGGTACTCTCAGTCAATCGCTTCGGCTCTGTTATAACTGAACTGACCCATCAAGTAGCATACAGCATTATACACCCCATATTAAAAGGACAAGGAAAACAAATGCTGAATAGAAATTAATACTTGCAACTGCACATTGATATGCAAAAAACACTCTTCAAGACACGATGAAGCAAACAGGTAACCACAGCTACGCATGTTCTACCATTGTCCTTGGCAGAACGGGACTCCTCAATGTTGCTCTCTACCTCTGACCAGACATCATGTACATGGAGACGGTTGGAAGACCCAGTGCCATGGAGTGTTGTGAGGGCTTGGCAGGGTTAGATGCTCCCTAATCCACAGCGGCAGCAGTGTCTGATGCTTTTCTTCTCTTACTCCGGCACTTCATTGATCCATTCATGTTACTAATTGCTCATGGAGTGAATAAAGTATTTTTGATTTGACTCTACGTCATTCACTGTTTTGAAAGAATCAGCTGCCCACCGATTACCGGAGCTGCACACCCCTGGTTGAGATAGAGGGTCGGGGTGAGGGGTTTGGGGCACGTTCGCACCTCCTTGAGTATGCGTTCCTCCAGGCCTGTGGTGTCGTACCCCCGCCAGGGTTCTCAGGGGACAGAAACATGCGGATGACCTGCTCATTGTACTTGGGCCGCTCCCATCGCTGGCTTCTGACACATACGCACTCTGGTCTGGAGGGAAGAATGGGGGGAGATAGATATAGTGGGGTCCATGAGTATTGTCCATGAGTTTCTTCGGAAAGTTTACAGTAATATACCCCTCCCTTTGTAACCCTAATAGGGGGTCAGATAAATGCTGCTCTGAGATATAGGGGGTCAGACAAATGCTGTTCTGAGATATAGGGGTCAGAAATGTTCTGAGATATAGGGGGTCAGATAAATGCTGTTCTGAGATATAGGGGGTCAGACAAATGCTGTTCTGAGATATAGGGGGTCAGAAAAATGCTGTTCTGAGATATAGGGGGTCAGACAAATGCTGTTCTGAGATATAGGGGGTCAGACAAATGCTGTTCTGAGATATAGGGGGTCAGACAAATGCTTTTCTGAGAACGGGGGTCAGACAAATACTGTTCTGAGATATAGGGGGTCATATACAGTAAATACTGTTCTGAGATAAAAGGGGTCAGATTAATAATTTTCTGTACAAACTGGTATCTTAATCATGTATCTGAACTATTTACGATGCTCTGGTTCTTAATTTCTACCAATCCCTTTACGGCATTTACACAATTGCCATACATGCTCCTTATAAACAATACCCACATAATAAAGACGAGCCAAAATGTGTATTCAGCCGTGCCAATGGCAGAGTCAAACAATAGTCAGAGCCAGCCACTTTGTTGACGGGCACGTCCCCGGTGACAGAGTGGGGTACAGGTTTCATGTCCAAGTCCACGGTGCTGTACTCGGGCAGGGCGTCTCTCGGGTACATCAGGGTGTTGTCCAGCCTCTTTTCCAGCTTCAGGCTGTACAGCTCATAGCAGATCTCCATTCCTGAAGGAGCGAGAGAGATGGAGAGATATACAGTATTTAGCCAAAGGTTAGCATGGCCCAGTGCTTTACTCAGATGTTACAGGCACACACTAAATCAAGGCTCCCCAAACCTTGTCCTGGAGAGCTCCTTCCTTCCACCAGATTCTATTAGTTAGCTGCTAACCAGGACAGAGCGAAACCCTGCCTACCAAGTAGCACTCCAGGGGTGAGTCCCACTGGCCACAACTGCACTAAATCAATGGAAATTGAGCTTCTTCACTGCAAATAGAGTAGCTCCACAACTAATGGCTCAGACACACTCATCCAACTGAGATGTTTATCCAGGAGGGAATATACCCCCCCCACACACACACACACACACAGTTCACAAGGGGACGTGTTTGTGTACTACATAAATCATCCTCACCTTGGCCGTCAATGTTATTCCTCAGGACAAACGTGGCTCCCAGTCCGTGGCCACCTCTCTGGATGCAGACGCCCACAAAGCAGTTGGTTTTGCCGCTGGCATGAGGGTCCGCCATGGTCACAGCTAAGACACTTCCTGCAAAACACAATAACCGCTTTTGTCTAGCACTACATTCCATAGGATAACTCCTTTAAAGGCCCAGTCCAGTCAAAATTCAGTGAATTAACCCCATTATAAAACATGTTGTTTGGATCGTGATTGGTTGATACAGTGCATTCGGGAAGTATTCAGACCCCTTGACCTTTCCACATTTTGTTACGTTACAGACATTATTTCTGCCTCATGCACAAATTCATGTTGTTACTCCTATGAACAGAGAAAGTGAAATATTAAAAAAGACCCAAGCTGCTGAATTGAATTAACAACAACACAAGCCAATCGCTACACTGCCCTACTCATTCATTACTTCTTGTAGCGCTAAATGGAAATAGCATTTGTTGAACACAGTGTTGACAGTGCTGAGTAACAACTTAAACATGAACTCACTCATACAAACAGCAGCTCTTTGCTGTATTCGTTGACAGTCTCTCTCTAGTCATGGTTTTAAACATTTTGAAATCTCACAGTATCAACTTTGCTGTAGCTTTCTTTTATGCCTGTAACGTTACTGCAGACATGGTAATCGGAGCCATCCGATTGGACAGCGGAAGGCCAACAATGCACTTGATTTTTCTCTCCGGGTCTAACGGGAAGGCAGAGTTTGTACCTTCAGACACATGAAATGGTTCAAAATGGCAACAGTTTGACTACCCGACACACAGGGCAGCTGAATCGGGTGTACCTACCGCAATCAGCCCGAGTCTAATAGAAGACCAGTTGGTGACCACTGTACTAAGCTATAATGAATTGTTTAAAGAAGGTCATACTAAGGACCATTTTGCTATTTGAGTTAGAATTTTAAGACTCATAAAAGGATCAAAAAAAGTATTTTTGGCCTTACTGCTATTAGCCAATACATACGCATTGCATAACAGATTCACTACATGGAACAACAGAGTCCCAAATAAAAATCAAATTGGGCCTTTAAAAATATACTGGAAAGGCCAGTATCTCCCCTTAATGTGAGTAACATGATTCAACTTGCTAGGTGGCAGTGGGTACTGAAAATGCTTTTATAAACTGGGTGGTTCCAGCCCTGAATGCTGATTGGCTGACAGCCGTGGTATATGAGACCGTATATCATGGTATGACAAAACTTTTATTTTTACTGCCTTATTGCTTAAGTATAACTTAATCTCTAATTTTTGTTAAATGAGACCCACGTGCAAAGAAGAGGTGTGTAACAGAGATAAAAACGGTATTGGCAAGGTAAAGGGTGCCAGATCAAGTACTGGTATAAGCATGTTGTGAGGGGCTAGGAAGCAAGAGACACTTTTGAGTGATGCACGGGCATGCTCGGGACAAAAAGCAGTAGCAGATAGCAGATAGCTAGCGATACACTAATGTCGGAACCTTGACAAACTTAGCAGTGAGGGAGTGATTACCATGAAAACACACAAGACTGATGGCAATAGCTATGCTCAAATACAGTGTCTTAAAAAAGTATTCACACTCCTTGACTATTTCCACATTTTGTTGTGTTACAGCTTGAATTTAAAATGGATTACATTTTGATTTTTTTGTCACTGGCCTCACGGCCACGAAATTAGAATAATTCTATAGCTTTAGAATAACGACAATGCAAGTAGCTATATTGCAACAGAACATCACACAAGTGCTCAGCATGGGTTGTTGAATGGAGCTCTCAATAGACTCTGTTCTGTACAGGGCTGGCTAGCAGATATGATGGTGTGTATTGCAGTATAATTTATAAACCAACAACTGTCTCAAAAGTCTCTTACCAACATAAAACTCTGGAATGTTAAACACTTTCCTCCTCTGGATCATGTCTTTGCGCTCGATGGAGAACTTCAGTGGATTTATTCTTTGTCGGGATGGATGAATTCTGGACTCCGGAACCTGTGTTCAAAACCAGAACAGAAGCACGGATTATTAATTGAGAATGGCATAATTGCTGATGAAATTGCAAAAGTAAAGTCAGTGTTACTATAGCTAAACGGCGTCACATTAGTGAGGCTGTGCCAGCCTGTTCATGCCAATGTTTGGTTTGGTTTGACAATGACAGGAATGAAGTTGGCAAAATGCCTAAATAGATATGGGACCAGACTAGCATCACATCACTATGTTCCATGTTATGAACACAGCTTGTTGGCTAGAATATCCTTGACTACTTACTTTCGCAGTGAAGCGTCAGACTGTGTTTTGTCAATGATGACAGGTTTTGGTGGAGGGGTGAATTTTGTTGGCTTGCCATCGTCACTCCCCAGCGCGAGGTGACACATAGATGTGGACAAGAACCCTAAAGAAGAAACAAAAAGACTGTTTATAAAATTGAACATTTCAATAGCAATTTCACACTAGCACAGTACTAGCTAGCTAACACCGATGTAATTTAGTAACAGTGGCTAGCTAGCCCAATATTGGACAAAAGGAGCCTAACATTATTATTTAATCCAAGGACCTTACATGTTCTGTTTAATGGGCAAACTGGCTCTGGAAGACAAAACAGTCAAATACTCCACGTAAATTACGGTACGGTTCTAGAAACACAAATCCCTCTACTTTCTTATCACATCAATATAATTTCACAACTGCAAAATATAATATTTTCTACACTGTTTTAAAGCTGCAATATGTAACTTTATGGGCGACCCAACCAAATTGAGATAAAAATGTGAGTTACAGATCTGTCATTCTAATTAAAAGCAAAAATCTATGTGCGCTATGCTTCAAGTTCTTGCGTCTTTCACACCAGCTTTAAACAGCTGGAACTATAATAATTTTGGTTATTGAAAATATATTTCACTGCAGTTTGGATGGTACAATGGTTTTCTACACTATGCATTGTTTTGTCACATAAACTGAAATTAGGCGAACCATTCGAATTTTAGCAACCAGGAAATGGTGGAGCGATATATGCATATTGCACCTTCAACCGATTTTGAACACAGCTGTAGCCGACAGTAATTTTCAGTGACAACAGGTTTGTGGCATCCGTCCGGAGACGCAGATAGCTACACTGAAGAAAAATATATACTACCGGTCAAAAGTTTTAGAACACACTTGGAATTCAGGCTGTAACACAACAAAATGTGGAATTTGATGTCTCACTAGAATAGTAGTGAAGACATCAAAACTATGAAATAACACATAAAGAGTCATGTAGTAACCAAAAAAGTGTTAAACAAATCAGAATATATTTTATATTTAAGACTCTGTAAATAGCCACCCTTTGCCTTGATGACAGCTTTGCACACTCTTGTAACCATGCCAGCCCAGGACCTCCACATCAGTCTTCTTCACCTGCGGGATCTTCTGAGACCAGCCACCCAGACAAATGATGAAACTGTGGGTTTGCACAACCGAAGCTACGGACAACAAACACAATTGTATTTTATCGATGGCAATTTGAATGCATAGAGATACATAGAGGCCCATTGTTGTGCTATTCATCCGCCACCATCACCTCATGTTTCAGCATGATAATGCACGGCCCCATGTCGCAAGGATCTATACACAATTCCTAGAAAATGTCCCAGTTCATCCATGGCCTGCATACTCACCAGACATGTCACCCATTGAGCATGTTTGGGATGTTCTGGATCAACGCGTACAACAGCGTGTTCCAGGTCCCAACAATATCCAGCAACTTCACACAGCCATTGAACAGGAGTTCAACAACTTTCCACAGGACTCAATCTATAGCCTGATCAACTCTATGCGAAAGAGATGTGTCATGCTGCAGGAGGCAAATGGTGGTCACACCAAATACTGACTGGTTTTGTGATCCACAACCCCTACTTTTCTTTTTTAAGGTATCTGTGACCAACAGATGCATATCTGTATTCCCAGTCATGTGAAATCCATAGATTAGAACCTAATGAATTTATTTCAAGTGACTGATTTCCTTATATGAACTGTAACTCAATAAAATCATTGAAAATGTTGCGTCTATATTTTTGTTCAGTGTAATTAGCACAGGTAGTCCACCCTGTCTTCCGTCTGTTTTTCATAAAAAGCACTAACATGGAAATATGGCTGTCTGGGAACCCTAACCTTATAAAGATGTGTATCAATTTAACCTTGCTGATTGACAGAGTCGAAAGCCTTGGCCAGGTCGATGAAGACGGCTGCACAGTATTGTCTTCTATCGATGGCGGTTATGATATCGTTTACCTTGAGCGTAGTTGAGGTGCACCCATGACCAGCTCGGAAACCATATTGCATAGCAGAGAAGGTACGGTGGGATTCGAAGTGGTCAGTTATCTGTTTGTTAACTTGGCTTTCGAAGACTTTAGAAAGGCAGGGCAGGATGGATATAGGTCTATAACAGTTTGGGTCTAGAGTGTCTCCCCCTTTGAAGAGGGGGATGACCGCGGCATCTTTCCAATCTCTAGGGATCTCAGACGATACTAAAGAGAGGTTGAACAGGCTAGTAATAGCATGTATTTTTACGCATTGATTACACCAATAGCGTCATTGAGCAAAATAGTAAACAGCATCATCTGGATATGTGTGCAACAAAAGTTCTACATACTACAATTTCTGTCAAGCCATCTACACATACAGATTGACCCATACCTTCGATAAATCCAATTTATGCACCACACAGAACGCACTGCAACTGCCTCTGCAAAACTACAAGGCAAACACAGCGTTCCATTGGAAATGAATGTACTTCTGGTGTACCAAAATGTAATAACACTATCGTTGTGATCGTGGCGTCAGCCCCCTACAGAAGAAGCATTCATCCAATTACTTGTTTGTAATGGAACTGAGAATCATGATCAAGGGCTAGTGGCTGACTAGCTAATGTTAGCTAGCTAAACAATAGCTAGCGTATAGGCCATGTTTGGCAAAACTAACAAAATAATGCCCAAAGCATTGCTAGAAACCCTTGGCTATACATATATTTAATAATTCCATGTGACTTACGTTCATTTTGATTATGTATATTCCATAACAACCTTATTGGACACGTAACTTTGTTATGCCTCCCTGTGCAGACAGCCATGTTGGAAGCTATCCTTCACTCGCTTTGAATTGTTACGGAAGCCGAAAAGGGAAAAAGGTTTTTCAGGAGACGAAACATGCACTTTATCCTTTCATCCACACGATGTCACTAAAGATAAAGCTCAAAAGCGGGCCATCAACCGAAATGTACGATCGAGCAAATTGCATCCCATGCATGCATGCTTATGATTCTAGAACATTTCACATGCAAATAGCTCTTGATTTGATATTTGTAACTCCAAGAATTGCACTTTTTTGTTATTCAAAATCAAGGTTTACCATATATGGAAATCTTACTGTGGCTGATGATGTAGGGCGGGCTAATTCTGAACGGATGATGATGATGATGATGATGAAGTGGTGGTGTCATCATTTCAATCAGTCATAATTATTTAATTTGATTCCAATACTGTAGAAATAACCTACTCTGCAGGAGCAATGAGGAGGATCCACCAAAGGAGAACTTGAACCACTCACAGGGTGAGTAGCCTACACTACCATCTGTGATATAAAAGCCTGGGCCTCTTGGTAGAGGCAGTATTCCCACTCTCCTGAGTCCAAACTCCAATGCAAATGAGGGAACATTTCCAACAAAGGCCTGAGAGACCACAGGGATCTCATAAAATTGTTTTAAATTCCATACATGTAGGCTTTTCTTTTCTTATTACTTTGTATTTATCTTGTATTTGTTTTCTCGGCCTACCTGTCATGTTTGAATTGTGGTGTTAGCCTATGTGTGTGTGTGTGTATGTGTGTGTGTGTGTGTGTGTGTGTGTGTGTGTGTGTGTGTGTTTATCTAATACGAATACCACAACCAAAATTGCCCCTAGGAAGAAGTAAAGTAAAGTTAATACTATTTCTGAATGGATAAAGAAATTGGTATAGCCTAGTCTCTTGCATGGAGTGGCTGTAGGGGCTATAGTGATCCAGCAGCCCTGAATTTGGATGATTTGAGACCATGCAGACACCACTCCTACAGGTGGGCAAAGATTGTCTATTATATTGACAAGATAGTCAAGTGACCGATCAAGTGACCGCTCAAAGATGGAAGGCATGTGGGAGGAGGCGAGATCAGATGGGACCATTCTAGCCAATAAGAGGGCAGATACTCGTGAACAAAAGGCCATAGTGATAGATAGATTACTTATCTTTTCTTTGTATATGTGCCATTATAGCGTCTGCGACAGCATTGACAGCATTCTCCATATTAAAGTAGTCAATTTTCTTCTTCTTCATTGGCTGATTGCGCCCCAACTCATAGGAATCTCCACCCAGTTGACTACTTTAAAAAGGTGGAAGCCCTCAATGGCAATGCCCATGCTAAAACGGGTTTCATACAACGGGTTGTTTGGAATTCCCATTGTTAGAGACTATCCTGTCCAGGTTATACTAGACAACATACACATGGCCACTACATTCATATAAAGTGCCATTGTTTACACTGTTACCTAGCAACGCACTACTAGTACTACTACTACTACTACTACTACTACAACATTGTTGCAATATTGAAATTTGATCTTCACTGTGTTCCATAGTAATGGGAGTCAACAGTCAGTACAAGACAGACAGGCAGCTTTTCTCAGTCAGTCAAAATCATGAATAAACATAATTTTATGGATATATACAAAGAAATGTACATTGAAAAACAGGCAAAACGAAACGAAATGCAGCTAGTTTGCTGTCTTTCCATTTTCAGTCTGATGTGAGTGTGTTAGCTGTGTAGTTGAATAGCTAGCAAGGGGGAAAGAGCCTCCATAGCAACAATTTTTGTTTGCCCTAGCAACCTGCAAAGTTCTTGAACTATCAACCATCGCTTGGGTAGTTTTGCTTTACATGGCAGTCAATACAAATTGAACGACCAGTGTTAGTGAATGTAGCATCACGTTTTGTTGAAAAATGTATGGTTTGGGTAAGAATATTGCTTTATAATGCTGATAACCCGTTGTATATAAGCAATAAGAGGCCCACATGAGAGGTCATGTGTTATGACATTTTTATCATGGCTTTGGTGGTCTACACCACTCAGCTTCGCCTTGTGGCTATGACCACTTCACAGACATGATAAAATGTCATAACACACTGCCTCATGTATTATTGCTTTTATAGAAGGGGTTACCAGCATTAAAAAGCAAAATTCATGCAGTGGCGATTTTAGCATGTAAATCCTGGTGGGGCAAACCCAAAAACTTTTTTTAGATGCAGGCCAGCCAAGCCACTACACAACACAAAACAACATTAAACAATACATTAATTGCACTATAACGGTGACAAATGGTGCCCACAAACTGTTAGTGTCTACATAAAGCTGCCCCAACAGCAGAGTCCCAACAGCAGTCCCAACATCTTACCAATTTAGATGTTGATATGATCAGTCTATATAACGTGATTTGACGTCATTTCTGTGGCCAATGAACGTGAGCCTTCTTGGAAGTGCACTTGTAATATAACTCTATGGTTGGACCCAAAGGGCTAAATGTTGGATGTCAACCTTTACTAAGGACTTAAAATTGGCGATTGTGCAAGGTCCCCATGAGTGACAGAACACTGAGCCAATCATGGCGCAATGCTCCTATTTTCTTATGGCCCACCCCACCACCACAGAAAGCACTGAGCTAGGCTGAAACACCTGCATTTTGGAGCTGCCTACTCAAGAAAACTAAAAAGAGCCTAAGTTTGTATACAAACATTGGCTCTTTTTAGTTTATATATATTTACATTGTTTGCAAACTGATATTTGACATGTATTAATGCCAAAATTACACGCAAAACAGGCAAGCCCCCACAAAATAATATATAAAAATATGGGTATCAAAACAGGTGCCCCGAAGGACGTATTATTGCTTAAATATCCATGTTGAGTCCTCTATCTCTGACGAAAGGCACAACTCTGATATAAAGTCGTTTTTTCTCAAAGCTGCCGAAATGCCACGTACGTCCACTTCAGTGCTTTCATAACAACCTAAACATTACGAAACGTCTATTTGATCAAATAAGCCACACGTAGCAAATGAGCAATTATTTTTTGTTGTTGACCAACTTCGATACTTTCTCGTTGACCTCCATACAAAACTTCCTCACTTCATGGGCTTATATTCTTGGACAGAGTTTGGCTTCGTAAAACCTCTCGCGTCGTCTCTTCTTCTCTGAGATGGGCCAGCTACTTCGACACGCAGTTCGAAATAGAAGTTCCATAGCGCATTGCTCCTTGGCTTGAGCTATCGTTCCTTCTCTTCATCTCAGGGATGATGAGGTGATTCGGAGTATGAGCCATGGGACCGAGCATCTACTGCTGATTGCGACACAGAACCTAAACCCCAAAGCAACCCTGGACCTTCAGAACGTGTAGGAGAAGAAACTCCGAAACGTTTCTCAGTTTCAAGGATGTTCTTTCCAGATGTGCCTCCAGCCATCAATTACGCGCTCGTGTTGGGAATAACGTATCTGACGGTCTTCTGCAACTTCACCAAAAGTTCCTCTGAGTATTCAGGTTGGGAAAGCATGTTTACCCCTGTATACTTAATGCTGCTCTTGTTTAACCAGTGTGTGTATTATGCATATGTGGTAAATGCTTTATGAAGTTGTTTTGGGCTACAACAAGTGAGGGCGATACAGAAATCCATAGTGCATGGTGGTCTGGGGATTTTATAAAGTCGTGGTCATCTGCAAAGAAAGTCTTTTGGGCTAACTACTTTGCCTGCGTTTGGACAGGTAGCCCAATTCTGATATTGTTTCCACTAATTGGTATTTTGACCAATCACATCAGATCTTTTCACATCAGATATTTTTCAGACCTGATCTAATTGGTCAAAAGACCAACTAGTGAAAATATTAGAATTGGGCTACCTGTCTAAATACAGCCTAGGTTTCAGATTTGCAGAATACAGTGCAAATTGTTATTGGTTGCAGATTTTTACTAGTTTACTTGTTTTGTAGGCAATGAGCCCTCTTTGGCATGTTGCAATCTGTCGTGTGTGTGTGTTTATTTCATAGTAGGCTAAATCAAAAAGATTTAGCCTACTATGAAATAAACACACACACACGACGGCCATAGCTTTTAAATGTAAACAATGGTAATATATCCTGTGGCTTCATTTATATGATAGGCTATATCTAGTGCTTAAGGCATGACATTACATAGAGTAACATTACTATTTTTTTGCTACATTATTATATTGTTATTATATGACAACTAAGCCCTAAAACAATGTTTTTTGTTGTTATGGTAAGGTATAGAGTTGCACTAATCTCAACAAGGTAAAGTCATATTCTTCCAAATGAAGTGTAGGCCTATTTCATCCTATGATTTTACAGGAAATGTTACTGGCTTTAAACATGCTGAAAGCCTCACGTGCTTGGTGCCCTGGACTGTGTTTCATACCACTTCTACTACTGTCAAAATGGGGGATAAACATATGTCCTGCTGCTTTGCTGCTTGACAATGACCCACATGCATTTCAAATAACTATTTAGCTTTTACTGTAGCCAATGCCTCAGTATCAGTTATTGTAAGCCTATTTATACTAGCCTAGTACTCTAACTCACTCACATTTGTTAATAGCACACATAACTTCCTGATCATGTGTGTAGGTTAATGTTTTACTACATGAAAGCTTATACTACTACCACCTCGCCCGGTCTGAAATAAATAACCCACATTCTTCCGACTTCCAAAACAGCTATATTGAGAATATTGCAAGAGCATTGGCATATATGGATGCATGCAACATTACTCATGTGGATGTTTTCCTTCTATTTGCCACACGATAAAGTGCAAGCCTTAACTGTGATGGTCTATTGTAATAAATGGAAAAGTAGTATGGTCCAAGCCGGCAAAGTTTCATAATAAATTCAGTTAATTTCACATGCAGATTAATTTCACACCAGTATAACACACTAATCCTTGTTTAACCTTTATTTAACCAATAGCTGTCTCTTGGGATAGAAAACCGCTTTTTCCAGAGAGAAGAAAATCAGCAAGGGAAAGTTCAGAAGACACCAATCTTCTCTCATTTGAGGTTGGAGGCCAACTCTTCCCTAGCCCCCAGCCCAGGCTAGGCCAGCTACCTTCAGAGTAGAAGCAGCAGGGCTGGAAGTTTTGTTTACAGTGTCATAAGCCAGGAAGAGAGCTTTGTGTCAATGTGAATTGGCTTTTAACTGCTCTCCTAATGGTTTTAAATGAGCAAACAAACGCCAAACCGGGGGCCAAGCTTTTAAAGAGCAGACGTGTTAAGTTAACTTGTGAGTGTGTGTGTAAAGTTTGAAGTTAACGCAACACTACTTTTGTGACCTGTTGCGTAGGTGACACGAGTCTCTTCAACGCAATATTGTCAGAAAATAGATTGAGTCAATCGAAAAGGTCTTTAATGAAACCTCATGTTACACGATTATCGAAACATTGGGTCATAGGCAGGAGTTAATTTGGCAAAATCTCAAATTCAGCAGCTTTGTAGCAACATAAATACATTTTGTTCATTAGGAGGACTTTGCCATAAGATCTTTTCAATGGTCTATTGATTCCATTACTTTGTCCCTTTGGGGGATGGGAAAGAAAACGCCATTCCTGGCTCCTAAACTCCTATATTATATTAGGTATAGGGCCGGGGGTTCCCAAAATCAATCTTGTTTGCTCACCAGGACCACTGCAACACAACAAGCTAAAACTGCTGACTAGGCAGCATTCAATTCAACGTGAAGTAAGAACATAATTCTGCTTCCAAATGCCATCTGGGGGACTGACTAGTACTTTAGCAATAAGGCACATTCTTGGCCAGCTGGCATCTTCCTGGAGACCAAGGACCAAGCCTTTCAATGACAGCTGCTGATGAGCTGAGGAGGGTGACAGAACCTGATGAAGATGGCTGTCTCTAGGCCTAGCCTACATCTGCAGGGAGGAGAGGCTAGACAATCTGTCTCATGGTTGGAAGCTGTAACTAAATTGTACTTAATGGCTTCCTTTCCTGTCTCCTTCCCCTTCAGAGGAATGGATATGTATAAAGACTAGTTGGTTTCCAGTTACTTTTCACCGTAACTTTTAGGCCTATCGTGTCTACTTAGGTCAAGGGTCATGAAGGCCCTTAAGTCAAATGCTTTTTCAAATCTCCCGTTGACTATAATGAATGATTTAGGCTTAAGTCCAACTTGTGTGCACTTATCACAAATAATGATGTGTACATATAACCAGTGCATATCAGTGCTAGTCATGCATTTCCAGTTGTCATAATGTCACGTTCGCTCTTCAAGAGGAGAAACCTAGAAATCAAGGCTAAACCATTGCTGACTGAATGTTAGCATAAATAGCCTGAATGCATTCAACTGAAATGTGTCTTCCACATTTAACCCAACCCCTCTGAATCAGAGCAAGCATTGAATTCTTTACTTCAGCCTTAGATATAAAAACACTTGTTGGTGGAAGGTAATTGAGTCACTATATCTCTCCCTATTCCAACACACAGCTGTCTGTATGACTAATTAGAAGTGGGGAGGGAGCATTTCATGTGAAGTACCCCCTTGGGCTACAAGCTAGCTCTTTAAATATTCTGTCAGTCATGTCAGAAGCTAGCAGATTCATTACTTACCAACAACAACAGCTGCAAATTCCAATAAAACTTTTATCAGCAACAAATTCCTAAGATTTGTGAATCTGTTCGTACCGAACCGCTAGCGCAACATCTAAAATGCCTTTGAAAAAGTATGGTTTCAGCTAATTGGTAGAACTATCTAACAAATAGCTACATTATGGCTTTCACTAATCTGAAACTATTCACATATAATAGACATTTCCGTACATCTGTGGACAAAATTCATACTTACTCTCTGAGTACTAAAATAACTTTATCTTATCCCAATCTTTTCTTGGGGAATTAGAACCATCATCATTATCAGTACTTGAACATTGAGTCATAGCGCTTGAAGCCTAGGTCCTTTTGATGACAAGTTTCCAACAGTGGAACTTTAAAGGGATAGTTCCGTCCAGATTCCAACTCACTCTGAAAATGATTTTGTCTAGCTAAATGACTTGTTTTGAGGCTAGTAATGACTTGTTTTGAAGTTTATTTGCACTTAAACATACATTACATTAATTTGCCTTTTCTGTGTCTTTGGGATAAAACGTTCTCTCAGGCACCCATTGTCTACCAGTGTGACATGTGGCCCATATGACCCCATCTGCTGAAGTATTTTACCCAATCACTCTTTCGATGTCGTCCAGCCCAAAGCGTAATGCAGGGTTGCACCATCTCTATTATTGTAGAGATGGTGGATGTCTCTCTCTTTTTGTGTCTCGTAAACCTGTGGCCGAGAGACCCATTTAACCTCAGTCAATGTTAAATGGTCACAGGGTCAACAAAGTTCAAACCATCCTATCTAATGTGTGTGTGTGTGGCTGGAAGGCTAATGATCCAGTATGGGGAGTGATTCATGCCACATATAAGCCTCGTGAAGCTACTGATACCTCTCACCAAGTCACCGAATGTCTTCCTAGTGCCATAAAATACCGCCATGAATTAACATGGAGTGTCAACGGAGACACATGTCACGTGACACGTACACATCATGTAGACGTAGTGTTCATGTAGTGTTCACATCGTGTAACGTGTCAATGACACGTCACGTGTTATTTTGCTTGTAAGTTTATTATGAACGATCTTACCATGAAAGCCTTAAAAACGTCTACATGTGTTAAACGTCACGTGTTAGTTTAAGTGTCTGTTTAGTTTGTTATTAAAGATCTCACCATGAACGCCTTACAAACGTCTACATGTACATGATTTTGTAAAACATATTTTTAATTGCCAGAGTAATCTAATCATTTTAATTTGTTGATTTAGCTAAAATAGGCATACCACCACAATACAGACATTATTCGTCTAGTTGGTATTGCAGCTAGCCACCATTACTGTATAGATATGCCTATTTCTAACATCAATACAGACACAAGGGCTTCTTTGTTTGAGGTAGCCCTATTCAGAAATAAGAGGTTGCCTAGTTCAGTGCTTCTCAATCTTTTTTCAATAACGTACCCCCTATAAAAAAAATTCTCAGCCAAGTACCCCCTGACCGGCCCTAATCATTTGATATAGAAATAAAAGCTATGACTACGATATAGTGATGTGCCATCATTATGAGATTTATTAAACATTGTAAATGAAAAACATTTGCAATAATAAACATTTGCAATAATAAATATTTGCAATAATAAACTATGTATAATTACCGATCATGCAGTTTAAGTACCCCATGACTGGCCCCAAACATGTTTGATAAAAGAAACCTATATAAATAATATATATACAGTGTGTATATATATATATATATGATGTTTATAACATTTTAGCTCAAAAACACTTGTATTAATAAACAACAAACTAAGTTGCACTTATAATTTAGTAAGAAACATGTGCTTGTGCTTCACTGAGGATCTTGGTCATCCTCGCTGGCAGGGAGGACACAGCAGTGATCAGACTTTTTTCCAGGCCCAGTCTGTTTCTCTGCTTTGTTTTGATCACAGTCATTGCAGAAAATGAGGCCTCACACAAATATGTGGATCCAAAGGGCAGTTTTTCCTGGTGACAGAGAGGGAGCTTGTTTCTGCTTTCTTCTGACAAAATAAATGGGTTTCTCACCCAACTGAACTGTGGAGATTTCTCCTCCATGTCAGGAAAGTATGAGTTAAAACTCACAATCAGGTTAGCCAAATGTTCTTCTATGATGGACTTCACTGGTTCTCTCTCCACATCTTCCCTGGAGAGGAAAGCATCCACCTGAGAAAAGCAGGTGAGATCCCCCTGTACACATGCCTGTTTCCACAACTCTGCTTTCTTCAGAAAACCACCCACCTTGTCATACAGGTTCAGAACGTGGGTGTCCTTGCCCTGCAGACACACATTCAGCTCATTCAATTTGCTGAATATATCTGCCAGATAGCACAGCGCCCGTAGTTCCAACAGCCTGTTCAGTATCCTCCCTCGAGATAGCCAGCGCACTTCTGTGTGTAGCAGCAGTTGTGTGTGTTCAGCTCCCATGTCCTCACAAAGGCGGTGAAACAGTTGTGCATTGAGTGGCCTTGACTTAATAAAGTTAATCACTTTAATGCTGTCATTCAAAACGTCATGCAACACAGGACTTATATTTGTGGATGCCAGTGCTTCCCTGTGTATGACACACTGATTCCACTGCACTTCTGGATGTTTATTTCTAATAGGCGCCATGAGCCCTTTAACACAGCCTGTGATTGACGCAGCTCCGTCAGTGCAGACACTCTTGCAGTTTCTCCAGTCCAGCTCATTTTCAATGAAGAAATTATCCACAACATTAAAAAGGTCCTCTCCTGTTGTTTTCCCCTCTAAGCTCTTGCAGAAAAGTACATTTTCATAAATGCCGTCGATATCCACATACCTCACAAAAGCAATGAGCTGTGCCTTGCCACTGACATCGGTCGACTCATCAAGCTGGAGTGATGAAAAATTCTGGTGGCTTTCCAACATGACACTGATGTTTGGTGCTGAGATGTCTCTGGAGGTGCGCCTGTTTCATCAAGCTGTTAGCTAGTTTCTCCCCACAAAAAAAACACAATGCCTGGGGAGGGTTGCCGTTTGTTGCCGTGAATCCCATCAAAACATACCCCTCCTGATATTGACGATATTTTGTTGGCTCCACTTTGGCTTTCTTTTTTTCTTCATCCTCCCCGTTCTCCGCTGTAGTATTGCTACGTTTTAACCAGGATTTCATTGAAATGTCTGTTTGTTTCCAGTAAAGCAACTGGCTTCCCGCTCGGCGTGATTCAAATTCTTCTTCTCTGATTTAGGTAGTTTACAATCACATTTAAAATAGAAACATTTTATATAAAAATGTGGTTTACATAAACATTTTATTAAACTTATTTTCGTATGATATTTTTAGTAATCATGGATGATTTTGTATATCTTTTAAATTAAATTAATAATTTAAATTAATTAATATTTTGTTTTTTTATAAATCTCACGTACCCCCTACAGTACCGCAACGTACCCCTAGGGGTACGCGTACCCCCATTTGAGAATCACTGGCCTAGGTCTCTAGTGGCGCATTCAAAACAACTCAGAACTCTGCAATCTCTGACTTCCGACTTCAGTGCGTTTAAGACAACTGGGAACTTGGGGAAAAAAACAAGCTCAGACTGGGAAAAATAGTTTTGAACGGTCATCCAACTCGGAATTCCAATTCAGAAACTTGGGCATCTTTCTCTGACCTGAAAATCACTGATGTCATGATTTGACCTCACAGTTTAACAGACACTATCACTGTCACCATGCAAACCTTAGGCTATACATTTCTGTGGAGATTAAGGTTAAAAGCAGGGCTCGAATTGAGGGGGTATGTGAGGATATAGGCCTAACCCTTGTTATAGAGAAAGGTAAAAAGCATATGCTACCCCTTGTTTGCTTAGCATTAGAAAAAACAACGGTCCAGATTATGTAAAGCGATCTAGGCTATAACATTGATTAGCTCCACAATTATTTCCGCATAGTCTAATAGCCTATCGATGGTCTTGCTCAGCCTCAACATGGTTTCTTGGTAGACCTATTATAGGCTTATGAAAACATTCACTTTTAAATACAAAGCAAGTGTCACTATCACAGGAAAATATGGTTGTTTTATTAAATAAGCATAGGTTAACCATTGCGATTAATGGTATTTTGCTATCATCTGCTTTTTATGAATAAACAGGCATCAGGATAAAATGAAAAAAATATATTTTCAATGTACCCTCCCCCCACACACACATTAATGTTTCTTACCTTAGATCACAAAGTCAGCTAATTTCCACTCAATTCATAAGCAAATACATTTGATTCTTACATATACATTTTTACATTTTAGTAATTTAGCAGATTATTTTATCCAGAGCAATTAGGATTAAGTGCCTTGTTTAAGGGCACGTCGACAGATTCTTCACCTAATCGACTCAGGGATTCAAACCAGCAACCTTTCGTTTACTGGCCCAATACTCTTAACCGCTAGCCTACCTGCCGCCCATACACTGGCTTGTTTGGCTGGCATGTTTTCATTTTAAGCAGGCCTTCCCTTATCTACACTGAAATAATATTATTTGAGTAGGCCTATATTATGATACATAAAAATGTATAGCTCATTAGTACACCGTTGTGGTTGAATATATCTATTGTAGGTCCTAGGATACAACAATTAATAATGTTTAACTAACAAATACTATCAAGGGATACGTTACAATAATGAACACCTTATGAAACAGCTGTGAAAACCAATCTGGCAATATTTTATATTTAAATACATAAACTTTGATTTTTTTTCGGCACGTGTGTCAATTTACTTTCAGAGTTTTTGTACACTCACATGGCAATCATTGACTGAAATACTGAATTCTGGTTTGTGGAATAGAGAGGAGGTGGGTGCTGTGTGGATGGCAGTTTCTGCCTGTCACTTGTTTTCAACAGGTAGTCAGTCTTGGAAGGTGGACTCGAAGAGGAAAACTGCAAAGTCCAGGCACTGCTGGTCCCTTTGTTCTGAGTGTTTGCAGTGCTAGTGTTTTTAGCTAATTTGTGCATCTCACATTATGTGTCTAGTATGATAGTTTTCTTGTTCTTTCTTAGCAGATAATGACAACGTGACAATAACAGTAGCTGATGTAATGAAAAGTTGGAGGGTGGTTGGTAATGGAGTACATCAGGGGGATCCATGTCTGGGTGTTGGGCAGAACCCCTAGGTCCTGGAGAACAGGAGCAGAATAAAGTGAACAGGGTAGGAGACACACGTAAACAAGCAAACACACAGGTTACAAGATTATCAGGTATGTAAATATACAGTTATTGAATGATTTAATTTAGATAATAATAAAAGAAAGGATACCTTTTTTATGTCAGTGGGGTGGATGAGGGAGGCAAGGGATGGCACCCGGAAAAGATAGAGAGATGAGTTGTGAGAGAATCTCCAGCGTGGTGTTGATTGGTTGCTCTGGCTCATCACGTCTTGACTAAAAGAAAGAGATTTAGAAATTAGTTTGACATTGCCGTAGTTCAACAGCTGAAAAGCCGTCATTAACATACTCCCAGAGATAGCAGTTCATTCACTATTCACTGAATGAAGTAGCCTACCTATCCCATTTACAATTTCATTCATCAATTAAATAAATTATACTATAGCACATTCAATTACATTATTATTGTAGACTATAGACTACTCCTCTATCTACCTTGTACAATGCCGTAATCATTGAAAGAAGTAACGTACCCATCCACATTTACAACTGAATGAATCAATTAGATAAATAATACTAGCACATACAGCTACATTATTGTAGAATAGGTTACTCCTGTATCCACACTGTATTAGGATACCGTTAGGATTTCATTGGTCTTGTCAGGCATACTTTTAAGGTCTTCAATAGAAGTTGTAGGAAGAGAGAATATTAACGTTGTGTACCAAAGACTATTGAGAGTAAATATGAGAGCTGTAGCTCCGGCCACCGGTGATGTGGAGCAGAGCATGTTGGGCGATCTCTAACTGAGGAGAAGGAAGTAACTGGAGAAAGTACACAATCCATGATAAGTTCCAGCCATCTCCTGTGATTACCTTTATTTAGCATTTTTTGTTTTAGCCAAGGCCAGCATGCGCCCTTCAGAAATGTGAGTTCATATTTCTTACAACTCATGTGTTGTGGACGCATTCCTGTGTTACGCTAATTAGCGTTTTTACCGCGAGCTAGCTGTAAGCTTGCTAACCCTGTTGTTTGTCACCTAATTTTAGACATTTGGCATTTCAGTGTCTAGTCTTATATGACCTTTGTTTATATAGATGTATACTGTATAGATTATGTGGGTATTTTGTTAGCAATGAGCCTTGTGGATGCATTATACATTCAAGTTCATGCAGTTGTGTGAGGATGATGGTGTTGCTCAGTAGTGCTGTATAGTTGCACTCCTCTGATCATTAATTAGTGAAGTCAAAGCCATGTTGTTTGGTTGTGTTGCCCTGTGCAGCAGATAACCTATTGTAGCCATATTATGTATAGCTTATGTAATTGGAGGTTGTATTAAGTCTATACCTGCCATTTACTGTTGTATTTAGGTTGGTTACAATTAAGCCATGTACTGTGCTGTACTGTACCATTACTGCTCTGTGACTCAAAGTGAAATAATAAGAGAAGTAAAAGAAAGTGACGTTTTTAGTGTAATTGCAGATGAAACCAAAGATTTTAAAGAAAAAATAACAAATGTTTTTAGTTGTGAGATACTATTACAACGGGGCCATCCACGAAAGCTTTTTACACTTTCAGTCAGCTGAAAGCTTAGATGCAGCAGGTCTATCTATCTCACAAAAATGATAATTGATGGCCTTGAAAAACATGGTCTGGACTACAGAAATAATCTTGTGGGGCAAGGCAATGACGGTGCATTCGTCATGAGCGGAAAGCATTCTGGTGTGTCTGCACGGATTAATAACAGTGCAAGATTAGCATTTTATGTGCACTGTAATGCACATTGTTTGAATTTGGTTCTTGTCGATGCTGTAACATCAGTGCCAGAGGCACTTAACTTTTTTGCTCTCCTGCAGAAGCTTAAAAACTTTGTATCTGGCTCGTACATTCATCTCAAGTGGCTTGCAGTTCAGAAAGAGCTGTATCCACAGCAGCAGCACAGCGAACTACAGAGACTTAGGGATATAAGGTGGTCTTGCAGATACATGGCATGCCATAATCTGAAGGACAGGCTTCCAGCAGTTCTGAGAGTGCTACAGGATATCAAACTTAAAAATAGTGGTGATAGATCAGTGGAGGCAAGGGGCCTTCTTTCTCAGATAGATTTACATTTCATAGGGCTTTTGGTTACCTTTTGTAAAGTGCTTGATGATGCCAAATGTCTTTCTGACATCCTCCAATCAAGCTCTCTTGACCTAGCAAGGGCTGTGGATCTAGTAGGTGCCCTTAGACACATTACAGGACTACAGAAGTGAGGGTTACTTTGGAGAACTATGGAAAGAGATTGCAGAGCACTGCAAAATAATTGTACAAACAGTGTGTAAAAGACAGCCTAAAACAAGCATAAGATTTCATGATTCATTAATGATGAGCACAGTAGGACAGAAAAATAGTGGCCAAAGTGATGGTGAGAGCTTCCAAAGAGCTATCTTTTATAAGGTGCTTGACAGTCTCACAGCTGAGCTGCAGAGGTGTTTTTCAAAGAAGAATTGCGAGATAATGCAAAGGGGTCCAGTCTCTCAACCCAAAGAGTACATGTAAAATGTAAAACTGAAATATCACATTTACATAAGTATTCAGACCCTTTACTCAGTACTTTGTTGAAGCACCTTTGGCAGCAATTACAGCCTCAAGTCTTCTTGAGTATGATGCTACAAGCTTGGCACACTTGTATTTGGGGAGTTTCTCTCATTGATCTCTGCAGATCCTCTTAAGCTCTGTCAGGTTGGATGGGGAGTGTTGCTGCACAGCTATTTTCAGGTCTCTCTAGAGATGATAGATAATTTCTGGGCTCTGACACTCAGGTCTTGGTTGTGTGCTTAGGGTCGTTGTCCTGATGGAAGGTAAACCTTTGCCCCAGTCTGAGGACCTGAGCGCTCTGGAGCAGGTTTTCATCAAGGATTTCTCTGTACTTTGCTCCGTTCATCTTTCCCTCGATCCTGACTAGTCTCCCAGACCCTGCCGCTGAAATGAATCCCAACAGCATGATACTGCCACCACCATGCTTCACCGTAGGGATAGTGCCAGGTTTCCTCCAGACGTGACGATTGGCATTCAGGCAAAAGAGTTCAATCATGGTTCCATCAGACCAGAGAATCTTGTTTCTCATTGTCTGTGAGTCCAAGCGTGCTGTCATGTACCTTTTACTGAGGAGTGGCTTCCGTCTGGCCACTCTACCATAAAGGCCTGATTGGTGGAGTGCAGAGATCTCCCATCTCCACAGAGGAACTCTGGAGCTCTGTCAGAGTGACCATTGGGTTCTCGGTCACTTCCCTGACTAAGGCCCTTCACCTCAGATTGCTCAGTTTGGCTGGTCCTCCAGCTCTAGGAAGGAAGAGTCTTGGTGGTTCCAAACCTCTTCCATTTTAAGAATGACGGAGGCCACTGTGTTCTTGGGGACCTTCAGTGCTGCATACATTCTTTTGGTACCCTTCCCCAGATCTGTACCTCGACACAATCCTGTCTCTGAGCTCTACGGTCAATTCCCTCGACCTCATGGCTTGTTTTTTGTTCTGACATGCACTGTCAAATGTGTTACCTTATATAGACAGATGTGTGCCTTTCCAAATCATGTCCAATCAATTTAATTTACCAAAGGTGGACTCCAATCAAGTTGTAGAAACATCTCAAGGATGATCAATGGAAATAGGATGCACCTGAGCTCAATTTCGAGTCTCATAGCAAAGGTTCTGAATACTTATGTAAATAAGGTATTTCTGTTTTTTTTTTTTATACATTCGCAAAAAAACTGTTTTTGCTTTGTCAGTATGGGGAATTGTGTGTAGATTGAGGAACACTTTTTATTTAATCCATTTTAGAATGTCTGAATACTTTCGGAATGCCCTATTGGAGGACCTGATTCATTGTTAACCGCTCAACACAGAATAGCGCACTCCCTCATATCGTTTGGAGAAAATATTATTAATATTTTATTCAGCTATGTTCAAATGTATTCTTCATACTATAAAATAATATAAAATAATGCCACAGCATTCTAAGCAAGTCTTGTCTGCTAAGTGAACTACTGTAGCCCACAACCATATGGCATAGCCAGATCAGGGCCTAACATAAGAACAACTAATGCCCTGTGCACACTATATCGCGATGCCGCGCGGTAAGACGCCGCTCCCCATTCATTTTCAATGGAAGGAACGTGGAGAGGGCGGGGGACCGCTGGGCGGTGCAAATGTGGCGTGGGAGGCGGTGGAAAACGTTAAACACTTCCCAACTTTATGGAAGTCACCAGCGGCGACCGCTGGGCGATGCCCAATCATATCGAGTGGTTTCCATTTGAATTTGACTCTATGCGACCCAAGGCTGGAGTCTTTCTTCAGCAAAGATTGCTGACAAAAATACTAGGATGGAAGCAAATGTAAGTGACTATAACGTCATAACGAATCATGCAAAAGTTTTGAGAATGACACAAGTATTGGTC
The DNA here is from genome assembly GCA_023634145.1 of Thymallus thymallus. NCBI lineage: Eukaryota > Metazoa > Chordata > Actinopteri > Salmoniformes > Salmonidae > Thymallus > Thymallus thymallus. Next base: position 17,146,820 of record CM042412.1, on the reverse strand, counting down.
TCCACAAAGTCAATGTTTTGTTCCCCGAGCCACTTAGTTATCACTTTTACCTTATGGCAAGGTGCTCCATCATGCTGGAAAAGGCATTGATCGTCACCAAACTGTTCTTGGATGGTTGGGAGAGGATGTGTTAGTACCATTCTTTATTCATGGCTGTGTTCTTAGGCAAAATTGTGAGTGAGCCCACTCCCTTGGCTGAGAAGCAACCCCACACATGAATGGTCTGAGGATGTTTTACTGTTGGCATGACACAGGACTGATGGTAGCGCTCACCTTGTCTTCTCCGGACAAGGTGTTTTCCGGATGGCCCAAAAAATCGGAATGGGGATTCATCAGAGAAAATGACTCTACCCCAGTCCTCAGCAGTCCAATCCCTGTACCTTTTTCAGAATATCAGTCTGAACCTGATGTTTTTCCTGGAAAGAAGTGGCTTCTTTGCTGCCCTTCTTGACACCAGGCCATCCTCCAAAAGTCTTTGCCTCACTGTGCGTGCAGATACACTCACACCTGCCTACTGCCATTCCTGAGCAAGCTCTACACTGGTGGTGTCCCGATCCTGCAGGTGAATCAACTTTAGGAGACGGTCCTGGCACTTGCTGGACTTTCTTGGGCGCCCTGATACCTTCTTCACAACAATTTAACCTCTCTCCTTGAAGTTCTTGATGATCCGATAAATGGTTGATTTGGTTGCAATCTTACTAGCAGCAATATCCTTGCCTGTGAAGCCCTTTTGTGCAAAGCAATGATGACGGCACGTGTTTCCTTGCAGGTAACCATGCTTGACAGAGGAAGAACAATGATTTCAAACACCACCCTCCTTTTAAAGCTTCCAGTCTGTTATTCTGACAGCATGACAGAGTGATCTCCAGCCTTGTCCTCGTCAACACTCTCACCTGTGTTAATGAGACAATCACTGACATGATGGAAGCTGGTCCTTTTGTGGCAGGGCTGAGATGCAGTGGAAATGTTTTTTGGGGATTAAAGTTCATTTTCATGGCAAAGACATTCATCTGATCACTCTTCATGACATTCTGGAGTATATGCAAATTGCCATCATCAACACTGAGGCAGCAAACTTTGTGGAGACCAATACTTGTCATTCTCAAAACTTTTGTCCTCGACTGTACAGATGAACGTGGTACCTTTAGGCGTTTGGAAATTACTCCCAAGGATGAACCAGACTTGTGGAGGTCTACAATTTTTTTTCTGAGGTCTTGGCTGATTTGTTTTGATTTTCCCATGATGTCGAGCAAAGAGGCACTGAGTTTGAAGGTAGGCCTTGAAATACATCCACAGGTACACCTCCAATTAACTCACATGATGTCAATTAGCCTATCAGAAGCTTCTAAAGCAATGACATCCTTTTCTGGAATTTTCCAAGCTGTTTAAAGGCACAGTCAACTTAGTGTATGTAAACGTCTGAGCCACTGGAATTGTGATATAGTGAATTATAAGTGAAATAATCTGTCTGTAAACAATTAATTACTTGTGTCATGCACAAAGTAGATGTCCTAACTGACTTGCCAAAGCTATAGTTTGTTAACATGAAATCTGTGGAGTGGTTGAAAAATTTGTTTGAATTATTTCAACCTAAGTATATGTAAACTTCCTTCAACTGTACCCACTTTTTTTTCATTGTGCATTGCGTATAATAATTATTTAATCCTTACTGATATCATTGCGTATCAAAGTAGTGTAGTGGAGGTATATAACTTAACAATGATGTAGTAATTATGTAGTACAACAGAGAAATCATGCACAAAGTAGCCTACACATTCGCAAAGCACATTCCATATATTCACATGCGCACCGCACACATAGCTTAGTTTCAATGGAATATCATCTGCAGCCAGCAAGAGTGTGCAGCTATAAATTGTTTTTGCATGGAGCAGCTCACAGAAGAATGGAAATACGTTTCAACTTATGATATCTACCAATTAATGCTAACTATTGCAACAATGGGTATGCAAACAGGTATTTAAAAAGTGTTGGTAGGTAGGCTATTTGTGATGCGCAATTGTCATGTGCTGTTTGCATCAGGGGCGTAGACATGGATGGGCGTGGGTGGACACAGGCCCACCCACTGGGGAGCCAGGCCCTATCTATCTATCTATCTATCTATCTATCTATCTATCTATCTATCTATCTATCTATCTATCTATCTATCTATCTATCTATTAATAATAATTAGAATCTGACTCATTCAGCGCAGTCGAACGCGTTGGAACTCTACAACACGTGAGCTGCTCAACAAGCGGAAATGGGCAGTGGCAGTGACCCTCTCGGACAGGACCATTACCAAGCTGAGTGATGCCAGGACCCTGAAGTTCACTGATGACAACTGGCAAATGTTCGAAGACATCCTGCCCGCACTCCAGTCTCTCAAGTGTGCTACTACAGCACAGTGCAGTGAGACTCATGTGTGCATCACCTTGGAGCACCCTGTGACACAGCCTGCTAACAAGGCACCTGAGACCTAACCCTTGAGAGTCCCGAAAGGTTTTGGAGTTCAAGGAGGCAGTGGCAACCTTGCTGAGAAAGCGCATAGCCCTAACACCTCAACTGACAGTAATTGTTTAGTAATTTAGTTGGCTATTAACAGTTTTAAAATATATATATATTACATTGATGGCTACATTATATTACAATATAAATTATAATATAATTGAATTAAATAGAATCGAATGAAACTGTATTGTCCATCTCAGTAATAAATATGCCTAAATAAATATAATGCCCCAACACTTCACATTGCATTCAATGGGCTTAAGCCTATTATAAACATTCTTATAATATGCGCTTATTTGCACTGCGTCTATGACTGCATGAAAAAAGTAGCCTAATGTGCACACAACAGCCAATAAAACAGTGTGCATTATTATTTCCCTCATACAGGAAAGGCAGCGCTTGTTGCCGTTGCGCTCAATCCCCGACACAAGCACATGCGCTTTGTGTAGCAGTTTTTCCGCCTGGAGATCAAGGAAAAGCTGGCAGAAATGTATAGCGCCAGCAATGCTGATAATGCCCAGCCAGATGCCACAGAAGACGATGACCAGCAGCCAACGACGGAAACTAAAAAAACTAAGTTGAGCTGTATGTCACGGATCGTAGAGACTGGACGAGAAGCAGAGCGTTGGTGGAGCGACATTCCTTTTTATTTTGTTAATTTCCAAAAACACAAAACAACAAAGGAGAGGTTGACCATGAACTGGCATGAATAGTACCGACATAGACACACACAAGAACCCACACCCAGGTGACACTCACAGGAACTTAAATAAAATCCCCAATTAGAGACAATACAAGACAGCTGTCTCTAATTGGGGATAGAAATTAACACACACCACCAACACCCAGTGAACTGTCAAGCTCTAACCGCAGCTCTCCAACTCCCCCACAAGAGGGAGCCAGAGCTAGCCACAGTCAGAACCTGACACTGTATTTCAGTGAGCCATGAATCCCACCCCACTGGAGTGGTGGAGCAACAACGAGGCCCGGTAAATGAAGCTTAGTGTCCTGGCTAACAGTACCTCGCTGTACCGGCAACCTCGGTTCCAGCAGAGAGAGTCTTCTCTACGCGGGCCTGCTCATAAATCGGCTCCACACTGCCGCTCCTCTGAGCATGTGGATATGCTAATTCTCTTGAATAAGCATGCTTAGGACTAATGCAATTGTGACTTTTCGTTTTTATTAAAGACACAATCTGTTTACCGGTACTTTCTTTCAATGTAGCCTAGGCTATTTATTTATTTTTGCACAAGAATCTGTCGTTGCGCACTGTATAGGAGCCCAGTTCCGAGGATGCAGCCCTTTTCAAGTTAATATGTTTATCCATGTTTGACTTTTTAGTTTTTTCAAGGACACTTGATGTGTTTACTTTCTTTCAACATATCCACTATTAGAATAGTGAAATAATTTCAAATGCCCATCCCTAACACACACACAAACACACACCTCCCTTCATTATCCAGATCCCCTTGAATCCTCTCATATCTTAATCCTGCTCTGATTTTGGAGCGAGCTGGTTAGTGCACCAGGCCCCCTGCCCTCTTTTACTGTGTAACCCCCTCTCAGCACCTCTCCACACTCCTCTTATTTGCATCTCCACATCGCTTCTTCCCTCTCCCCTCATCCCCCATTCCCTCTCTCCTCCACAACTCTCCAAGCTTCTTTCCTCAACACTCCCCTTCCCCCCTCTCCACTACCCCTCTGCTCCTCTTCCCTCTACCTCACCATACCTCCCCCCTCTAACCCACCCCTCCATTCCCCACTCAGCCACTCCTCCCTAGGGCTTTTGCCTGAGCACTACTGTGTTTCTGTGTCATTGTGCAAGGTGAGCTCTGTCTAAACGAATCCCCTCCTGTGCCTCATGCTTCTTTTGTTTTACGGCGGGCAGAGGCAGGTGGCTGGGGGGAGGGGTCAGGGGGGATAGTATTATCTTAAACAGAAAAGAAGAAGAAGAAGAAAGATATGTTCCATTGAGACAGATTGTGAAATACTTGATTCATCACTCTCGACAGTATCGAGCCAAAGTCATAAAACCCCCATCGACATCGACAGGGCTGTAGTGGAGTGGGTTGAGATCTTCGAATCCCCGTGTCCATATCACTAAGGAATTATCATGGTCCACATACACCAACACAGTCGTGAAAAACGCCTCTTCCCCCTCAAGAGGCTGAAAAGATTCGACATGGGCCCTCAGATGTTTGGAGAGTTCTACAGCTGCAGCTTCTACACCATTGAGAGTATCTTGACTGGCTGCATCACTGCTTGGTATGGCAAACTGCTTGGCATCCGACCACAAGGCTCTATAGAGGGTAGTGCATTCAGCCCATTTCATCACTGGGGGTGAGATCGCTGCCATCCAGGACCTTTATACCAGGCTGTGTCAGAGGAAGGCCCTAACAATTGTCAAAGACTCCAGCCACCCAAGTCAGACTGTTCTCTCTGCTTCCGTACAGCAAGCGGTAAACCGATACACCAAGTCTGGAGCCAACACGACCCTGAACAGCTTCCCTGAACAGTCCGGGTAGCTATTGGTTAACTATTTAACTCTTTGAATTGACCCTTTTTGCACTAACTCTTTTGACTCATCACTACACACAATACCCCATCATGTTTTTAGAAATGTTTACAGAAATATCTAATTCACACCCCTTAAAAGGCAGCGATTACAGTTGTGAGTCTCTAAGAGCTTAGCACACCTAAATTATTTGCACATTATTCTTTTAAAAGTTCTTCAAGCTCTGTTAAGTTGGTTATTGATCATTGCTAGTCAGTCTTGCTGTAGATTTTCAAGTAAATTTTATGTCAAAACTGTAACTAGGCCACTCAGGAACATTCAATGCTAGCTTGGTAAGCAACACCAGTGTAGATTTGGCCTTGTCTTTTATGTTAATGTCCTGCTAAAAGGTGAATTCATCTCCCAGTGTCTGGTGGAAAGGAGACTGAACCAGTTTTTCCTCTAGCATATTGCCTGTGCTTAGATCCATTCCCTTTCTTTTCTATCCTGAAAAACTCCCCAGTCCTTAACGATTACAAGCATGCCCATAACATGATGCAGCTACCACAGTGCTTGAAAATATGGACAGCCCAAAACATAACACTTTGTATTCAGGACTAAAAGTATATTGCTTTGCCACATTTTAGCAGTATTACTTTTGTGCCTTGTTTTGAAATATGTGTTATTCTGTACAGGCTTCCTTCTTTTCACTCTGCCAATTTAGGTTAATATTGTGGATTAACTACAATGTTGTGGATCCATCCTCAGTTTTCTCCTATCACTGCCATTAAACTCTGTGACTGTTTTAAAGTCACCATTGACTTGCTGGTGAAATCCCTGAGCGGTTTCCTTCCTCTCCAGCAACTGAGTTAGGAAGGATGGCTGTATATTTGTAATGACTGGGTGTATTGATACACCATCCAAAGTGTTTTTTGCGAGGCATTGGAAAACCTTCCTGGTCTTTGTGGTTGAATCTGTGTTGGAAATTCACTGCTCGACTGAGGGACCTTACATATTATGGTAAATGTGGGGTACAGAAATTAGGTAATTCAAAAATCATGTTAAATATTATTAGTGTGTCCATGCAACTTATTATGTGACTTGTTAAGCACATTTGTACTCCTGAACTTATTTAGGCTGGCCATAACAAAGGGGTTGAATACTTATTGACTAAAGACATTTCGGCTTTACATTTTTTTATTAATTTGTAACAATGTATAAAAACACAATATGACTTTGACATTATGGGGTATTGTGTGTAGGCCAGTGGCACACAATCTCAATTTGATCAATTTTAAATTCAGGCTGTAACACAACAAAATGTTGTTCCGGGACCACTCTTCACATTTCCCAAACAAATTGAAAAGACAAGACCCGGGAAATTACAACATTTACCCCCAATGTCGCACTAATGCAATTCTACAAAATGCATCAGCAGATTGACAAAATCTAATAGCACATTCTCCAAACAGGTTGTCACATAGGATCCTTAAGCCTAGCGTGTTTACTTAACACAAAGTAAATAAAGTGCACGCATAATTGACATTGCTGGACTGCACACAAGACCCAAATGCAGTTTAGCATTCTCATCAGAACTGAAAATTCAATCCCGGTCTGACCCAAGCCCGGTGAGATGAAGCCCGAGCCCAGGCCCGGTCTGACATCACAGAAATGAAATGAGCCCAAACTCCCAAAAAAGCCTGATTTCTAGAAAACGATAGGCTATATTAAATTAAACTGGTGTTGAGAACAACACAGTGGAGGCGGTCGGCAGCAGAGTGAGGAGACGAGGAAACAGCCATTGTATGATTCGACAACACTATGGCCTACTCATTGTGTATTTATTCATTTTGTTGTTATTATTTCTCTCTCTGCATTGTTGGGGAGGGCCCATACATAAGCATTTCACTATTAGTCTACACCTGTTGTTTACAAGCATGTGACAAATAAAACATTTGATTAGTAGTGTAGATAACGCGGGATGCTACATATCAATGGAGTGTTTTGTGACATTGTGTACTTTGTATGTCATTTAGTGTGTAAGTGTATCTCTATTTTATCACACAGACGCATGTTTTTTGTCATCTAGCAGCAGTCTATCAAGCCACAATGACCAATATCCTGTCATATATCTCACACACACACACACCACAAACACTTTTATATTTGTGACTATATGATAGAACATAGTATGACACTCAATTGTAAGAGTGCGTCATATGGAGGAGCTGTGTTGGTTAGTCTATATCCATGTGTATCCTGTCTTTAACACTTAGCACTGGCAGCATTTATTTTGGCATCCAGGCTCTAAAGAGTCTCAGGAAAATGTGAACCTTAGGGCCTGTCAGCATAGACAGCTGTGTGACTTCCAGCTTGATGTTAGAGTGTATGTGTGTGTGTGTGTATACCAGTGTGGGGGGGGTGAAGCTGAGCTTGTCAACACTAGCTGGCAATGCCATTCTCCTCCACTCCCTGCCTCCTATCCCACAATGAGAGTGTGACTCCTGGGGAAACAGAGAGCTGTACTGGCGATGAGAGACACCTGGGTGTGTTGTTTACAGAAGGAAACACTTTTCACTTCTCAATTCTCCTGTGTGAGGTAAACATGCAGGGAATCATTTGGGATGTGTTCATTAGGGCACACTGTTACAAAAAATAAAATGAGCATTTCTTATTGGACAAGGTCAGGTTGGACAAATCCCTGTTTTCTTCTATTTGGTGCATAATGAACACAACCCAGTTTCAATCATGCACCACTACAAGGCAGATATTATAGGCCTTTTTTAGGATAGGGTAAGACAAATGTAATTTGACTATAATCCTACTGTCAAAATGAGTTACTCATTTTGGCTTATTTTAGTTACTTGAGTGTGAAAATGCATCGGTCTAAAGTCCCGAGAGAAGTAGCCTGCGGCCTTAATATGATTAGGCTAGTTTTTGGGGCTTTTTCAGGTCTCTGTAAATGGCCCATAATAATGCCTTCAATCAAGTCAAACTCAGTAGCATTGGTTGGTCGTTGCCAAGAGATGCGATGGGAAAGGAACGCATCCTGGGTGAGCTAATGACCGTTAGGCCTACATGATTTGGACATGAAATATGAAAAATAAATGATATAGCTGTGGCACCCACGGTTCACAAACCCCAGAGACATGGGGCAGTTAGGCAGTCTGAATTTCATAATCACCCCCTTTTTAAAGAAGACACTTATCCATCAGAATTGAACCCACAACCAATCATCCCAGACAGCTTGAACGTCATGTGATAACTCACTAATAACAGTTTTAACTATGGAATTCCTCATCCCCAAAATCACAACCTAAGCTAAGAGACCACAGAGTCTGCTGACTCTTAAAAAAAAAATATATATATTTTTTTTAACATTAATTTAACTAGGTAAGTCAGTTATGAACAACTTATTTTACAACGACTCTTATGAAATGAATTCGCTTGCTGACTGCGTGTGTTTTGGGGAGCACCCTCTGATAGTGCCCGACTAACGAAAATGTTCTAGCGTTTCTACATGTAGAATCGGTTTCCCCGTCAGCTACAGACATTTCACTCTGAGACAATCAGATAATACGAGAAGAAAGGTCAACGACAGCAAGAAAAGAGGGAACTTTCCAGTGCGCCATATTTAAATAGCTAGGGTAGCTCTGGCTCTACAAGATAGACAAGTAACTACAATGCATGTTTAAATGTTTTACAAAATGCCGCAGAAATCGTGGAGCGATAACCAGGAGGAGATCTTAATCTCTGGTGAAGGAGAGCACGGCTGTCTATGATATATCACCAGTAATCCAACAGAGACCCCAAAGTCATTCTCTGGCAGCGGATTGCAAGCCATCTGGTCTTTTCAGGTTAGTTAATTGTTGAACTTGCTATGAAGACATTTTTAGGTAGGCTAGTGACTTCGTCGAAAACCGCATGTCTGTCCATAGTTAACATTAGTTGGGTAACTGGGTAACTAGCTACATGACCACTACCTACCAACGTAGCTTGCTATCTGTCCATTTATAGCTGGCTTTGTTTAGACATTGTTGTGTTTGCCTTGCTATATTATGTAGCTAGCATGGTCTGGTTTTGTTTCTTTGCTTGTTTGTTTGCTAGCTTGGATGGAGGGAGATGGATGCTAAACTGCTAACAAATGGACGTAGACAATGTAGTCGATTGTTTGGTTTTCTTTCATAGCTGAATGTGTTGATAAATGTGTCTGCTCTGCAATTAAAAACAGTGAGGATTTGCAGAAGATGATGCTCTTTGCTCAATATTTCCCCTTTGCTTTGACTTTCAATGGAAGAATTCGATACAAGATGGAAGACTATGAGGACACAGTATACCTATGCCAGGAAGGCGGCCCTCTCAGGTAATGCTGGTGGAAGGGGCACAGGAAGACAAATCTTCATCCTTCAGAGACTCAACTTTCTGGAGCCCCATACTGCATAATGGATGAGGCCCATCCAGCAACAGTCAGTACAGCCTGCATTTCCCCCCCTTGGCCACGGATGAAGCCAAGCACCAGTCAGCAAAACCACAATAACTCAGGGGTTGGGGTGGCTCCTTGTACAAGCACCCCAAGGCACATGAGGAGGAAGATGAGTTTGGGAAGGTAAAGGGGCCAGGACTCTCAGCACCATTTAGAAGGCCCTGGATAAATTCTGCCATACCGATGAGGATGCCTTTTCCATGTGGGGAAAGTCCTTTGGCACCTTTGGACGACCCTGGAATGAAGAACTCAAGGCCTTTTACCAACAGCAGGTGAATGAGATTGGGGCATACTGCCAGAGGATTTTATACTTAAAATGTTTTCCTTACATTTTCAATTTGCACAGACCATTTGTTCATCTTATTGCATGTTTATATACGTAACTTTATTTTCATTATAGGGTTGTGCATTTGGGGTTATTCTTCTTTTTAAAAAATTGTTTTGCATTGTAACTGATTCAGTTTTGCACAATTAAAAGTGACTGAATACCCCTCATTGTGTCTGATGCAATTACTTATCATACAATAAAAGAAGCTCATAGACTTTCACATAGTTTAAATTTAACTATTCTTAAGATCTGCCTGGCAAGTCAGTTCTATCAGATGAAGGGTGAACATGCCTAATTCTATCTTCATAATACACATGCTAAACAAAAGTAGTCTCTGGGTCTATATCTTGATTTGCGGATTAAAATCCAACAATTCCAGTTTAATGCGTAGTAGGTGGTTAGATGGTGTCGTGATGTGACGTTCATTAATCTGATGACTGTTATCTATCGACTCAACTAACTACGTTTAATTGTTACTCAATTAAATGAATCATGTAACAATTAACTCATTAGGATTTGGGGCACCACAGAAGAAGTTGTTCAATGAGTTACCATCTCCCGAATTAAATTAAACTCTATGGGGCGGTTTCCCAGACACTGATTAAGACTAATCATAGACTAAATTGGAGATTTAAACTGGACTAACTGAAATTGAATTTCTCAGACATGGTTTAAAATAGTCTCAGACTTTCCCTAGTCCTGAATTACAAAGTCTGATTTCCAGAAGACTGATTAGAACTAGATTTAAGTAAAGGCTTAAACTAAACCTGGCCAGAGGCAGGTTTAACTTCAGATTAATTGATGTTGGCCTCCAGATTGACTTTAGCAATAGAGGAAAATGGATTACCTGGACTATTTTAATGATGATGAAAGAGTTCCATTTAGACCAGACAGAAGGGTGGTTATGGACAGGAGCAACCCACTGAATGATTTTGATGAAATCAACTTTCGTGACCGTTTTCGCATGTACAAAGCAACTGCAGCAGACATAATTAGTCTGCTTGAGACAAGGCTTTCATCTGATTCTTTTAGGGGAATGCCTATCCCTCCTTCGCTACAAGTACTGATCACCTTAAGGTTTTTGGCATGTGGAACCTTCCATCGTGAAACAGGCGATTTGTGTGGCGTAAGTGAACCAACTGTGTGCAAAATAGTCCACAAAGTGTGCAAAGCTATATGTGAACTGAAGGACGACTACATCAAATTTCCTGATGCTGCTGGCCAAGCCAACTACAAGGTGGAGTTCTTTGAATATGGAAACTTCCCTGGAGTCATTGGCTGTATTGATGGATGTCATATTCCAATAAAGTGTCCCTCTACTGCAGATTCTGAGGAGTACAGAAATAGTAAAAACTGGTTCTCAATAAATGTACAAAGTGTGTGCACTCCCACTATGCAGTTCTCCAACATTGTTGCACGTTGGAAAGGTGCAACTCATGACTCAAGAATTTTCCAGAACTCCTGTCTGTACGCTCAGATTGAAGGTGGTCAACATAGTGGAATCATACTTGGTGACAGTGGGTATGCACAGACCAACTTCTTGTTCACCCCTTACCTTCATGCAGTCATACCTGAGCAGCAGTGGTACAACCAAGCTCATATCCATACCAGAGGTACAGTGGAGCGCATGTTTGGTGTATGGAAGAGTCGTTTCCAGTGTCTCAGAAACACATTGCGCTTTGTACCAAGAAGATTCTGTATTGTCATAATTGCAACAGCAGTGCTTCACAATTACCTCAAACAGCATGGCTGCCCAGATCCTCAAATGGAACATAGGGATGAACCAGATCTTCCCATGGTTGAGCCAGACAATGACAGGTATGGACTGGCATGCAGAGATGCTTTTGCTTTGCGGCACTTCTCACAATAAAGTTGCCTCAGATGATTGAAGACAACAATTGCCACAGATTGATGATGAACAAAAGTTTTATTTCACAAATTGAGATATCGGGACCCTGAACTGGTGCTGGTTTCAGTAGAACATTGGTACTGCTGCTGCTTCATGTTTCTCTCTTCCTCCTTCATGGCTAACTCAACATGAAGTATTTTCATCTTCATCTTTTAAATACTTTAATTTGTGCTCATGGAATTCCATGGCCAGTTTCTCGTGCATGGTCAGCCACCTTGGTCCTTCTCATCTGGCCAGAATTAGTGACACCATCTTCCCTCCAGGCTGCTGCAGCTGTAGTGGGCTGACTTTCATCCTGTCTCAGGACCTCCAAGCTCTGGTGATCATCTGAAAAGTATTATATTGCAGCATTAGTGAACAATATGTATTCAAAAGTTCAGTTCATGAAATATTTCTGGTTATAGGACTGCAAGAAATGACTGACAACAATACATATTCCCTGCAGTTTAAGGATGGCACATATTGAATTAATGTGGCCTACCAAATGAGGATTGGAACGGGGCCCCATCTGAACTGTCCAAATGATCATCATCAGGGATACCTTCCAGGGGCTGCTGGCTATCAATGATCGAAGTCAACAAGTCTCCTAGGTCATCGGTCTCCGGTCTTTCTGGGGGTCCACCACCAGTCTTGAAACGCTCCCTACGTGCAACAGCATTTGTCTTCTTTAAGTTTATTTTTATGTTTTTCCACAGGATCTTAGAAAGATGAGACAATATAAAAAAAAATCAGTATGATGCTGTTTGTAATGTACTTGGATCAAAATGAAGCAACATTTCAAAGTGACTGACATGTAAAAGTAGACCAACAATAATACAGTAGCTTACCTGAAGTTGTTGAAGTGTCCTGTTGCTTACTTTTTCATTCGAGTTAAATTCATTGCAAGCATTCTTTTTCTTGTTTTCTGTTGCTGAATCATGCTGTTTGTTCTCAATAATTGGGTGGTTTGACACAGTTTGCTTCAAAAGGGTCCTTTCAAAGTCACTGAAATTCTTTGAACATTGTCTTTTACCTTTGTCCATTGTTTGGTTGGGTGATTTACTCCAGTTCCACACAATGTTAATGTTTCTTAAGGGTCCAGCCCTGGTTTTTGAAGCAACCTCAGGTCTGCACCAAGTGCACAACATTACTCTAATCGGGCTTCACAGAGAGTAGCTAGTTAGTCTTTATTAACCTTAGTCTGCAACTCCCTAGTCGGGTACTACTTAATCTCAAATAAAGCAATATCTCGGAAAGCCATTTTTTAAGTCCGTATTAATTTAAGTAGAATTAGCCTAGTCCTCATTTATTTTAAACTCTGTCTGGGAAACCGCCCCTATATAAGTTATATATCAATAACAGTCACTTAACAGGTGTCATTGACAATGTTTGGCATGTCCATGCTCAGTCATAATGCAATTTACAGTAGGCCCAACCCCTATATCCGTGTGAATGCTATTGAAGCCATGCAATTACTTAGGACAATGTGGACTGCAAATGGGTTCATGTTAATGTGTTTAGCAAAGATGGGTCTACATTTGCTATTTGGTTTCTGTAAGCCATTTTACAAACTATAACGGACTAAATGTAGACAATGTTTTATTAGTGGTTAGCCATTGTGGCCTTGATGGGAACAGCATTCAAAACGAAGGTAGAACATTGGAATTGGAGTTGAAGTTGTGTATTTACATAAACTGTAAATACACAACTTGAAGCAACCACATACAGTTGAAGTCGGAAGTCTACATACACTTAGGTTGAAGTAATTAAAATTCATTTTTCAACCACTCCACAGATTTCATGTCAACAAACTATAGTTTTGTGAAGTCGGTTAGGTCATCTACTTTGTGCATGATAGTAATTCTTCCAACAGTTGTTTACAGACAGATTATTTAACTTATAATTCACTATATCACAATTCCAGTGGATCAGAAGTTTACATACACTAAGTTGACTGTGCCTTTAAACAGCTTGGAAAATTCCAGAAAATGATGTCATGGCTTTAGACGCTTTTGATAGGCTAATTGACATAATTTGAGTAAATTGGATGTATCTCAAGGCCTACCTTCAAACTCAGTGCCTCTTTGCTCGACATCATGGGAAAATCAAAAGAAATCAGCCAAGACCTCAGAAAATAATTGTAGACCTCCACAAGTCTGGTACATCCTTGGGAGCAATTTCCAAATGCCTGAAGGTACCACGTTCATCTATACAGACAATAATACCTAAGTATAAACACCATGGGACCACGCAGCCGTCATACTGCTCAGGAAGGAGACGCGTTCTGTCTCCTAGAGATGAACGTACTTGGTGCGAAAAGTGCAAATCAATCCCAGAGCAACAGCTAAGGACCTTGTGAAGATGCTGGAGGAAACAGGTAGAAAAGTGTCTATATCCACAGTAAAACGAGTCCTATATCGACATAACCTGTAAGGCCCCTCAGCAAGGAAGAAGCCACTGCTCCAAAACCACCATAAATATGCCAGACTACAGTTTGCAACTGCACATGGGACAAAGATTGTACTTTCTGGAGAAATGTCCTCTGGTCTGATGAAACAAATATAGAACTGTTTGGCCATAATGACCATCGTTATGTTTGGAGGAAAAAGGGGGAGGCTTGCAAATCGAAGAACACCATCCCAACAGTGAAGCACGGCGGTGTTAGCATCATGTTGTGGGGGTGCTTTGCTGCAGGAGGGACTGGTGCACTTCACAAAATTGATGGCATCATGAGGAAGGAAAATTATGTGGATGTATTGAAGCAACATCTCAAGACATCAGTCAGGAAGTTAAAGCTTGGTCGCAAATGGATCTTTCAAATGGACAATGACCCCAAGCATACTTCCAAAGTTGTGGCAAAATGGCTTAAGGACAACAAAGTCAAAGTATTGGAGTGGCCATCACAAAGCCCTGACCTCAATCCTATAGAAGATTTGAAAAAGCGTGTGCGAGTAAGGAGGCCTGTACCAGTTCTTTCAGGAGGATTTGGCCAAAATTCACCCAACTTATTGTCGGGAAGCTTGTGGAAGGCTACCCGAAACGTTTGACCCAAGTTAAACAATTTAAAGGCAATGTTTTTGTCTCACATGGTGTTACAACCAACTTGAACACCAGCACAGAACAAGTAAAAATGTCTACACTCACTGCACAAGACATAAATTAGACACCTTATTTTTAAACATGCTAGGCTTAATTTCTAATCACCTGAGCTATGCTGTAGCTATCATTTCCCACTGAAAATGCAATGCACCAACATCTGACATGAAATAATTGCTTAGCTCTCACTGCAGTGTTAGTGGTGGATGGCAGAGAGGGTCTCCATCTTCCTGGGATAGTTTCATCATCGGACCCTTCCCTGTGGACAATGTCGTGTGTATCAGTCCATGCACTCACTCCACAGGAAGTTGTGTAGAGCGCAGCAAGCCAACACATCTTCCTCCACTCTCTCAGGATGAAGGTTGATGGTGGTTGGGAAGAAATTGCCTAGAATGCCAAAGGCTTTTTCCATGTCCTTCCAAGCATATGATGATATTGGCGCCCGGAGGGGATGGCTGACGTTTTACGAGCTCCTAACCAACTGTTCTATTTTGTTAGTTTTTTTCACATTGTTTGTAACTTATTTTGGATATAAAGTTGCTGCTACCGTCTCTTATGACCAAAAAGAGCTTTTGGACATCAGAACAGCAATTACTCACCTCGAACTGGAGATGTTTTATTTAATGAGACCGTAGCAAAATAAACATACTGTTTTCCCGGAGAAAAGGCCCAAATCATTTGCGTGAAGAAAAGGCATAGATAGAGAGGAAAAAGGTTGGGATGCCTTGTTAGGATTTGAAGGCGAGTGAGTAAATCGCCATTGCCATCAGATCTATTGGCCAACGTGTAATCACTGGAAAACATACTTGATGATTTACGGTCGAGATTATCCTACCAACGGGACATAAAAAAACTGTAATATCATGTTTCATGAGTCGTGGCTGAACAACGACACGGATAATATAGAGCTGGCTGGCTTCTCCGTGTTTCGGCAGGACAGAGCAGCTACGTCTGGTAAGATGAGAGGCGGTGGTGTGTGTCTATTTGTCAATAACTGCTGGTGCACGATGTCTAATATTAAAGAAGTCTTGAGGTATTGCTCGCCTGGGGTAGAGTACCTCATTATAAGCTGTAGACCACACTATCTACCAACAGAGTTCTCATCTTTATTATTCGTAGCCTTTCATTTACCACGACAGACCGATGCTGGCACTAAGAATGCACTCAACAAGCTGTATAAGGCCATAAGCAAACAAGAAAATGATCATCCAGAAGCGGCGCTCCTAGTGGCTGGGACTTTAATGCAGGCAAACTTACGTAAATCTGTTCTACCTTCTACCAGCATGTGCAACCAGAGAAAAATAAAATCTAGACCACTTTTACTCCACACAGAGACGCGTACAAAGCTCTCCCTTGACCTTCATTTGGCAAATCTGACCATAATTAAATCCTCCTGATTCCTGCTTACAAGCAAAAACTAAAGCAGGAAGTACTAGTTACTCGCTCAATACGGAAGTGGTCCGATGACACAGATGCTACTCTACAGGACGGTTTTGCTAGCACAGACTGGAATATGTTCCGTGATTCATCCAATGGCACACCACCTCAGTCACCGGGTTCATCAATAAGTGCAACGTTGACGTCGTCCCCACAGTGACCATGTGTACATATCCCAAACAGAAGCCATGGATTACAGACAACATCTGCACCAAGCTAAAGGCTAGAGCTGCCGCTTTCAAGGAGCGGGAGACGAATCCGGATGCTTATAAGAAATCCCTGTCTTCACTGACATTTTCAACCTCTCCCTGACCAAGTCTGTAATACACACTTTCAAGCAGACCACCATAGTCCCTGTGCCCAAGAATGCGAAGGTAACCTGCCTTAATGACTACCGTCCCGTAGCACTCACATCGGTAGCCATGAAGTGCTTTGAAAGGCTGGTCATGGCTCACATCAACACCATCATCCCGCAAACCCTAGACCTACTCCAATTCGCATACCGCCCCAACAGATTCACAGATGACGCAATCTCAATCGCACTCCACACTGCCCTTTCCCACCTGGACAAAATGAACAACTATGTGAGAATGCTGTTCATTGACTACAACTCAGCATTCAACACCGTAGTGCCCACAAAGCTCATCACTAAGCTAAGGACCCTGGGACTAAACACCTCCCTCTGCAACTGGATCCTGGACTTCCTGACGGGCCGTTCCCAGGTGGTAAGTGTAGAAAACAACACATCTGCCATGCTGATCCTCAACACAGAGGCCCCTCAGGGGTGCGTGCTTAGTCCCCTCCTGTACTCCCTGTTCACCCACGACTGCGTGGCCTAGCACGACTCCAACACCATCATTAAGTTTGCTGACAACACAACAGTGGTTGGCCTGATCACCGAAAACGATGAGACAGCCTATAGGGAGGAGGTCAGAGACCTGGCAGTGTGTTTCCAGGACAACAACCTCTCCCTCAATGTGAGCAAGACAAAGGAGATGATTGTGGTCTTCAGGAAAAGGAGGTTCAAACAGGCCCCCATTAACATTGACAGGGCTGTAGTGGAGCGGGTAGTGGACCGAGTTCCTTGGTGTCCATATCACCAACAAACTATCATGGTCCAAACACACCAAGGCAGTCATGAAGAGGGCTCAAAAAACACCTTTTCCCCTCGGGAGATTGAAAAGATTTGGCATGGGTCCCCAGATCCTCAAAAAGTTATACAGCTGCACCATCGAGAGTATCTTGACCGGTTGCATTACCGCCTGGTATGGCAACTGCTCGGCATATAACCGTAAGGCGCTATAGAGGGTAGTGCGTAGAGCCCAATACATCACTGGGTCCAAGCTTCCTGCTATCCAGGACCTATATATTAGGCAGTGTCAGAGGAAGGCCCAAAAAATTGTCAAAGACTCCAGTCACCCAAGTCATAGACTGTTCTCTCTGCTACCGTACGGCAATCGGAACCGGAGCGCTAAGTCTAGGACCAAAATGCTCCTTAACAGCTTCTATCCCCAAGCTATAAGACTGCTGAACAATTAATCAAATGGCCACCTGGACTATTTACATTGACCTCCCCCTCTATTTGTTTTTACACCGCTGCTACTCAGTATATTATCTATGCATAGTCACTTTAACCCCTTCTACATGTACAAATTACCTCGACTAACCTGTACCCCTGAACATTTACTTGGTACCGGTACCCCCTTTTTATAACCTCTTTATTGTTATGTAATTTTATTTTGTTACTTTTTACTTTAGTTTATTTAAACTCTATTTGTTGAACTTCATTGTTGGTTAAGGGAATGTAAGTAAGCATTTCACGGTAAGGTCTGATACACCTGTTGTATTCGGCGCATGTGACATACAATTCTATTTGATTTGATGTGATAGCCTGTAGACCTTTTTGGGATCTTCAAGTTGCTTGTGTGGCTTCATGAGGTACGGCCTCAGGGGAAATGCCTCATCTGCAACGATGGTGTATGGAGCCAGATGGTCAGTGCTAGGAAGGGGCGCAGCAGCAGGGATGTTGGCGGTCCTCTTCTTCAGGGCATTGTGTAAAGAACATCCGCCAAATAACTCCGCCATCCAAAACCCTCCATTGCATCCAACATCCATGTACAGGAACCTGTAATTGCTGTCCACCAGTGCCATCAACACAATGGAGAAGTTTTGCTTGTAATTGTAGAATGTGGATCCGGAGAGCATCAGTCCAATACATATTTTTAGCAAGAAACATTCCCTGAAAATAAGGGAGTTACTATTTCAGTTGGTTCCCTTACGGTTTGTAGTTAGGCAACATTGTGCAACATTAATCAACTGAATACCAGTTCCATTGTCTGAAAGCGGTCGGAAAGCTCCAGACACTGCAGTATGGAACAGAAAATAAACGTTAAAGAAACCATAAACAGTGATGGCCCAGGCTTGCTTCTGTCTGTCTGTCTGTCTGTCTGTCTGTCTGTCTGTCTGTCTGTCTGTGTGTGTGTGTGTGTGTGTGTGTGTGTGTGTGTGCGTGCACCACGTGTGTGTCTCCAGTGAGCCGAACCATAAGAGACTTGTTGGCTAGCTGTTCCAACAGGCCTTAGGTGGGGAGGGGGTCTCCCTGGTTAAGTCCTATTGAACATGCCTGTGTATAGGCTTCCCTCAGCCATTGTTCTTGAATCCCGTCGGATAAGCCTGTTAAAACCAGGTAAAGCTCTCGCTTTCAGGGCCCACCCACTCCCCCCTTTTTTGCCTGGGTGTTTGAACCTTATGAAAAGGTATGTGGTGTAACTGTTAATGCATTAAATTGATGAATGGCGACTGTCAGGGTGTGTTTGTGCATGTGTTTGTCCCCTGCCCCTCAGTCATATTACTGTCACAATTGGATCTACAGAGCCTTCGGAAAGTATTCAGACCCCTTGACTTTTTCTACATTTTGTTAGGTTACAGCCTTATTCTAAAATGTATACACATAATACCCCATATTGACAATTTTTTTTAAATTGTTGCTAATTCATAAAAAAAAAAAAAGACCCTTTACTCAGTACTTTGGTGAAGCACCTTTGGCAGGTATTATAGCCTTGAGTCTTCTTGGGTATGACGCTACAAGCTTGGCACACCAGTATTTGGGGAGTTTCTCCCATTCTTCTCTGCAGATCCTCTCAAGCTCTGTCAGGTTGGATGGGGAGCGTTGCTGCACAGCTATTTTCAGGTCTCTCCAGAGATTGGAATTGATTCCAAGATGGCGTAACAGTGCAGACGTGTTTTTGTTCGTCCCGTCTCGTGTCCCGTGTAAATAGTTTGTAATAGTTTGTAATTTGTCTTTCCATACATTTTTTATTTATTTTTTATTTACCTCTCCAGCAAGCCACCTTACCCAACGTGAAACGAATCAAATATCCGTACTTTCCATTATTTAACTGAACCGCAGTCAAAAGCTAGCCTGCTAGCTAGCTTGCTAACTAGCCATCGCTAACCACTGCTAGCGGTCCTCACCACTGCTCTGGCTGCTCAGCCAGCTTTTAGTTCGGACAATATTGGCCAGTCTGCACAGCGCGCTATCAACCCAGCGCATATCGGACTGCGTTCCCTTCCACTTCACCGGATTTCCACTGAAATCACAGGACTATCACACCGGATCATCACAGCTAGCTAGCTGCATTCGAGTGACCGATGTTTTTAGCTAACCTCCATTGTTCACATGCTACCTATGCTAGCGTGAGCTAGGCTCATCTGCCGGACAGCCGACGTGTACTAGCTACTCTCCCGGGCTACAGTACCTCTGTCTACCTGCCTGGACCTTCTACTGTCGACACGGAGCCCCACCGAGCCACCGCGACTGGTCTGCCGACGTAATTGTCCGACGTGGTCTCAACAGGGTTCTCCTCTGAGACGTCGCCGAAGATCCATTTGCTAGCCCCGGCCTGCTAGCACTCTGAACGCTGTGCCTCCTCGCTCGCCTAGTGCAGCGCCCACTGAACTACTCCCTGGCTCACCTCTTTGCTGCTCATCGGATCCTATGATTGCTCAGCTTCACAGCTGATGCCTGCAGGACTGTTTGGTTATATGGTATTTATTTCTGTTTAACTACCAGGCCTCAGGTCCTGTGTGTAGCACATCACATTTTCTAATTGACCCTCTTTGTCCATTCATCGCCATTACCCGTCGTTGTCTTAGCCCTCTTAATTAACTGTTATTTTTTTGCCCCTCATTAACTGTTTGTTTTTATGCCCCTTTCTTATTTTAATATGCCTTGTCTTTTGCTGTTTAGGCTAGCTATTATTGTTTTATTTCACTGTAGAGCCCCCAGTCCTGCTCAACTGGCCTCTGATAGCTCCTTTGTCCTTCCCCCCACACATGCAGAGACCTCACCTGGCTTAACTGGTGTCTCCAGAGATGCTACCTCTCTCTTCATTACCCAACGCCTAGGTTTACCTCCACTGAACTCACATCCTACTATACCCTTGTCTATACATTATGCCCTCAATCTATTCCACCACGCCCAGAAATCTGCTCCTTTTATTCTCTGTACCCAACGTACTAGACGTCCAGTTCTTAAAGCCCTTAGCCGAATACTGATTCTACTCCTCCTCTGTTCCTCTGGTGATGTAGAGGTAAACCCAGGTCCTGTAGCTCCCAGCATTACACCTATTCCCCAGGCGCTCTCATTTGTTGACTTCTGTAACCGTAAAAGCCTTGGTTTCATGCATGTTAACATTAGAAGCCTCCTCCCTAAGTTTGATTTATTCACTGCTTTAGCACACTCCGCCAACCCGGATGTCCTAGCTGTGTCTGAATCCTGGCTTAGGAAGGCCACCAAAAATTCTGAAATTTACATCCCCAACTACAACATTTCCCGTCAAGATAGAACTGCCAAAGGTGGCGGAGTTCTGTCATACTGTCCAGGTCTGTGCCCAAACAGTTTGAGCTTCTACTCTTAAAAATCCAGAAATAAGTCTCTCACTGTTGCCACCTGTTACAGACCCCCCTCAGCCCCCAGGACTCCATATGTGAATTGATTGCCCCCCATCTATCTTCAGAGTTTGTACTGTTAGGTGACTTAAACTGGTATATGCTTAACACCCCGGCTGTCCTTCAATCTAAGATAGATGCCCTCAATCTCACACAAATTATCAAGGAACCCACCAGGTACAACCCAAAATCCGTAAACATGGGTACCATCATTGATATCATCCTGACTAACTTGCCCTCCAAATACACCTCCTCTGTTTTCAACAAGGATCTCAGCGATCACTGCCTCATCGCCTGCATTCGCAATGGGTCAGCGGTCAAACGACCACCCCTTATCACTGTCAAACGCTCCCTAAAACACTTTTGCGAGCAGGCCTTTCTATTCGACCTGGCCCAGGTATCCTGGAAGGATATTGACCTAATCCCGTCAGTAGAGGACGCCTGGTTGTTCTTTAAAAGTGCTTTCCTCATCATCCTAAATAAGCATGCCCCTTTCAAAAAACGTAGAACTAAGAACAGATATAGTCCTTGGTTCACCCCAGACTTGACTGCACTAGACCAACACAAAAACATCCTGTGGCGCACTGCATTAGCATCGAATAGCCCCCGCGATATGCAGCTATTCAGGGAAGTCAGGAACAAGTACACACAGTCAGTTGGAAAATTTGCTTCCTGTAGTACTAACTCCAAAAAGCTCTGGGACACTGTAAAGTCCATGGAGAATAAGAGCATCTCCTCCCAGTTGCCCACTGCATTGAGGCTCGGAAACACTGTCACCACCGATAAATCCAAGATTATCGAAAATTTCAATAAGCATTTTGCTATGGCTGGCCATGCTTTCCACCTGGCTACCCCTACCCCGGCCAACAGCTCTGTGCCCCTGGCAGCTACTTGCCCAAGCCCCCCCCGATTCTCCTTCACCCAAATCCAGACGGCTGATGTTCTGAAAGAGCTGCTAAATCTGGACCCCTACAAATCTGCTGGGCTAGACAATCTGGACCCTCTCTTTCTGAAATTATCAGCCAATATTGTTGCAACACCTATCACTAGCCTGTTCAACCTCTCTTTCGTATCGTCTGAGATCCCTAGAGATTGGAAAGCTGCCGCGGTCATCCCCCTCTTCAAAGGGGGAGACACTCTAGACCCAAACTGACCTATATCCATCCTGCCCTGCCTTTCTAAAGTCTTCGAAAGCCAAGTTAACAAACAGATAACTGACCACTTCGAATCCCACCGTACCTTCTCTGCTATGCAATCTGGTTTCCGAGCTGGTCATGGGTGCACCTCAGCTACGCTCAAGGTACTGAACGATTTCATAACCGCCATCGATAAAAGACAGTACTGTGCAGCCGTCTTCATCGACCTGGCCAAGGCTTTCGATTCTGTCAATCACCGCATTCTTATTGGCAGACTCAACAGCCTTGGTTTCTCAAGTGACTGCCTTGCCTGGTTCTCCAACTACTTCGCAGACAGAGTTCAGTCTGTCAAATCGGAGGGCCTATTGTCCGATCCTCTGGCAGTTTCTATGGGGGTGCCACATGGTTCAATTCTTGGGCCAACCCTTTTCTCTATATACAGTGGGGAGAACAAGTATTTGATACACTGACAATTTTGCAGTTTTCCCCACTTACAAAGCATGTAGAAGTCTGTAATTTTTATCATAGGTACTCTTCAACTGTGAGTGATGAAATCTAAAACAAAAATCCAGAAAATCACATTGTATGATCTTTAAATAATTAATTTGCATTTTATTGCATGACATAAGTATTTGATACATCAGAAAAGCAGAACTTAATATTTGGTAAAGAAACCTTTGTTTGCAATTACAGAGATCATACGTTTCCTGTAGTTCTTGACCAGGTTTGCACACACTGCAGCAGGGATTTTGGCCCACTCCTCCATACAAACCTTCTCCAGATCCTTCAGGTTTCGGGGCTGTCGCTGGGCAATACGGACTTTCAGCTCCCTCCAAAGATTTTCTATTGGGTTCAGGTCTGGAGACTGGCTAGGCCACTCCAGGACCTTGAGATGCTTCTTACGGAGCCACTCCTTATTTGCCCTGGCTGTGTGTTTCGGGTCGTTGTCATGCTGGAAGACCCAGCCACGACCCATCTTCAATGCTCTTACTGAGGGAAGGAGGTTGTTGGCCAAGATCTCGCGATACATGGCCCCATCCATCCTCCCCTCAATACGGTGCAGTCAGCCTGTCCCCTTTGCAGAAAAGCATCCCCAAAGAATGATGTTTCCACCTCCATGCTTCACGGTTGGGATGGTGTTCTTGGGGTTGTACTCATCCTTCTTCTTCCTCCAAACACGGTGAGTGGAGTTTAGACCAAAAAGCTATATTTTTGTCTCATCAGACCACATGACCTTCTCCCATTCCTCCTCTGGATCATCCAGATGGTCATTGGCAAACTTCAGACGGGCCTGGACATGCACTGGCTTGAGCAGGG
The DNA here is from genome assembly GCA_023634145.1 of Thymallus thymallus. NCBI lineage: Eukaryota > Metazoa > Chordata > Actinopteri > Salmoniformes > Salmonidae > Thymallus > Thymallus thymallus. The sequence goes on along the minus strand of CM042412.1, from coordinate 17,123,183 downwards.
GGACCTTGCGTGCGCTGCAGGAGTTTAATCCATGACGGCGTAGTGTGTTACTAATGGTTTTCTTCGAGACTGTGGTCCCAGCTCTCTTCAGGTCATTGACCAGGTCCTGCCGTGTAGTTCTGGGCTGATCCCTCACCTTCCTCATGATCATTGATGCCCCACGAGCTGAGATCTTGCATGGTGCCCCAGACCGAGGGAGATTGATCATCATCTTGAACTTCTTCCATTTTCTAATAATTGCGCCAACAGTTGTTGCCTTCTCACCAAGCTGCTTGCCTATTGTCCTGTAGCCCATCCCAGCCTTGTGCAGGTCTACAATTTTATCCCTGATGTCCTTATACAGCTCTCTATTCTTGGCCATTGTGGAGCGGTTGGAGTCTGTTTGATTGAGTGTGTGGACAGGTGTCTTTTATACAGGTAACGAGTTCAAACAGGTGCAGTTAATACAGGTAATGAGTGGAGAGCAGGAGGGCTTCTTAAAGAAAAACTAACAGGTCTGTGAGAGCCAGAATTCTTACTGGTTGGTAGGTGATCAAATACTTATGTCATGCAATAAAATGCAAATTAATTATTTAAAGATCATACAATGTGATTTTCTGGATTTTTGTTTTAGATTCCGTCTCTCACAGTTGAAGTGTACCTATGATAAGAATTACAGACCTCTACATGCTTTGTAAGTAGGAAAACCTGCAAATATGGCAGTGTATCAAATACTTGTTCTCCCCACTGTATATATATATATATTTAATTATTATTATTTATTTTTGTATTTTACCCCTTTTTTCTCCCCAATTACGATCTTGTCTCATCGCTGCAACTCCCCAACGGACTCGGGAGAGGTGAAGGTCGAGTCATGTGTCCTTCGAAACATGACCTGCCAAACCACGCTTTTTAACGCCCGGCCCGCCACATGGAATTGCTAGAGCGCGATGAGCCAAGTAAAGCTACCCCAGCCAAACCCTCCCCTAACCCGGACGACGCTGGGCCAATTGTGTGCCGCCCTATGGGACTCCCGGTCACAGCCAGTTGTGACACAGCATCGGATCAAACACGGGTCTGTAGTGATGCTTCAAGCACTGCGATGCAGTGCCTTAGACCGCTGTGCCACTCGGGAGGCCCAACATATAGATTTTAAGAATAATTATTAGCGTTTTAATTTGGAAATGACTAGCCTAACCTTATTTGTGCATGCTGAGGTTGACTTATTGTTTCTCAGAAATATTTTGTCATAAACAATGTAGATGCCGTATAATTCCATCCTGTTGAAATTAATGAGAATGTCTCTCCAATATTCTGGTCTGTCTGAGTCCTATGTCATGTCCCCGTACATTCTTCATGAACCTGTCAGCCTATGTATGTTTAGGTAACCTAACCTGTACACTTACTAAATCACACAGGAGAGTGCAGGTTACCTAGCCTCAGTTAGTGCTGGAGGGGATAGCAATGCATAGAGTTTCGAGCAGTGCATGGACTTTTGACCACACTATGATTTAGGAGCTCTGCAGCACCCAGACCTGGGTTGTATTCATTATCACACACCATCACAAAATGTAGCAAAACGTCAATTGAAAACAAATGTTTCGTATTGGACAAGTTCAGGTAGTCCCTCTGTTTTTCCGTCTGTTTTCTTCCGTTTGGTGTCTAATGAATACGAGCCTGGAGAACCCAATCTCATATAAAAACATTATACAATGACTTTATTCCATGAGATTGAAGCGTCAGTGCTCATGTTTTTATATAATCAAACATCTGTATACTTGATGTTTTAAAAGGCAGCTAGTGTTGGGGACATTCACCAAAATCGGTTCTGTGGCCTATGGATAGAACCATAGTAAGGCCTAATTACTAACAAGGCCTAAAGCCACCTGCCCTGCTGGCCTTTCTAATGCCACATCCTACTGGTATTGTGTGTGCTCCGCTCTCTCTTCTCTCTCTCTCTCAGTGTGGCCTGTGTGTTCAAGAGGAAACCTCCAAGGAACCCGTGACGACCACTTAAAGGGATTTCCTCCTTTGCCAATGGAGCTGCTGCAGAGGATCACTGAACCTCTGTAGCTCAACGGCTATAATTTACTTAAAATAACACCAATAAAGTAATGAAGCCGTAAATGGCGAAATAGTAAATACAAAAATTACTTTGAATCTATTCTTACAAGAAATTGGGTTAGAATTTCAGAAAACCTTAACCTATCCCTTTAAAACTTAGTAGATGTATTATTTTGTATGTTTTTTTCATTGTTTGATATTGCGTGATTTGTGAAGTTGTCACACTTTGTATGAACAACATGCATACTTTAGTCAACCATATAAGATCTTACTAATGCCCTGTTATCAGTGTTACGGCCCTGCTACACTACAGCCATTGGGTGTCCAGCATTGCCATTCAAATCAAATCAAATGTATTTATAAAGCCATTTTTACATCAGCAAATGTCATAAAGTGCTTATACAGAAACCCAGCCTAAAACCCCAAACAGCAGGCAATGCAGATGTAGAAGCACGGGGGCTAGGAGAAAAAGCAACAAGTCAGCACGTCAGGAGTAATGAGTACTTGCAAAAAACTGGACCAAAGCTTTTGTACTTACGCATAATCAGTACAGTAGGGTAGAATAAAGAGCTATTCCCCTCTGCTCCTCTCCACTGTCAAAACAACACGCTGGGATGGGCAACTTTGATGGGGGTGGGGCCACAAAAATCGGAACTCATCATGAGGGGCCGCAGTTGCTCGCGTGTCTGCAGCCCCACATCCATGGGCTAATTGACTGACTATCAGTGTCTTACATAACAAAATGTGTTTCTGCTGATGCACAAACACATTTTGCACCTTGTGTGGGTGGGGGGTGGGATTCATTCGCGGGCCGCCAGTTGCCCATTCATGTGTTACATTCATTCTTTATAGCAGAGAACCCAGCAGAGACAGATCAGTGGCGGTCTCAATACCTTTTCTCAGTCATTCGAAATCATGAATCAGCATTTTATGAATGGATATGTACAAAGAAATATCAATAGAGAAACAGGTCAAACAAAATGAAATGCAGCTACTTTGATGTGACTGTGTTAGCCGTAGTTGGCTAGCTAGCAAGCAAGGAATAAGAGCGTGTACATTTAGAACAAACGAATGGGTCGCGTCCATAGATATAGAATAAAAACACTTCACAACTGGGTCGCGTCTCTGGCAACCTAACCAATAGAATTTTCTCAGCCAGTCATGAATCAGTATAATTTTTATGGATATATACAAAGAAATGTCAATAGAAAAACAGGTAAAGGGAGACCGGGAGACCCATGAGGCGGCGCAAAATTGGCCCAGTGTCTTCCGGGTTAGGGGAGGGTTTGGCCGGCCGCAATGTCCTTGTCCCATCGCGCTCTAGCGACTCACTTGTGGCGGGACGGGTGCATGCACGCTGACTACGACTGGCTTCCGTGGTAAGCGAGCATTGTGTCAAGATGCTTGGCGGGGTCGTGTTTTGGAGGAAGCATGGCTCTCGACCTTCGTCTCTCCCGAGTCCATACGGGAGTTGAAGCGATGGGACAAGAATGTTACTACCAATTTGATAGGGGTAAAAAGTTTAAAAAATATATATAAAAACAGGTAAAACAACATGAAATTCAGCTAGTTTTCTATCTTACCAGCTGTGTAGTTTGCTAGCTTTTCTGGGCAGTAATTTTTAATAGCTTGATCTCTTCAAGTAAACAACAAAACAACTTGGAAGATGGAGAATAGCGAAACTTCTGCTGTGGTGTTCAAATGTAAGTCGTTTTGTTCACCTTAAAATGATGTTGACTATTTAATCGTCCTTTGAAAACAGATTTGCAGTCTACTGCCTGCTGTGCCTTTTAAGTAGCTACGCGCTTTAGTAGCTAAGACTAGAAGTTATAACTGTTTGAACAGGAAAGTTAGCTACATGGTTACTTGCTGTTCAGTGACCCCTGTTATGGTGAAAGTAATGGTAAGCTGCACTCAATTACTGTTTCACCTTGGTACTCTAATTTGATGAAGTATGAGGCAGTCTAGCTACAGAAAGTTCACACAACACTACTTTCCTCATGTTTTGGTTAATGTACTCTTTTCAGGATCTACAGTATGTGAAGGAGTGTGAGCTGGAGGGGCAGCTGTCACCTGCATGTGTGAAAAATGAATGGAGAACCTTAACAAAAATACATTGAAGCTGTGGGCTCCTCTCCATCCCAGGAGGGTCCCGATGTGGAGGCGGGAGAAGGAGGTGATTGCCAGGGAGACACGCCTTATGGCCATTTCAGAGGACATGATTAAGAAACAGTTGTATGTATTTCATTTATAGCTACTAATGTATTCATTTTCTACAATTTTTGGTGTTCTTTTATTTTATTTTATTGTTTTACCCAAAGGGGATATCTGTTTTCTCATTAAAAAGTGTTCCTTGTTTATAATTAACTTTTATACCGGTACGTCTGCTGTTGTGTTTTACTTTCAACATAAAAAAATGAATTTGCACGTCTATCTTGTTGCAGATGCCTGGTAACAATTGGATAAGAAAATCTTAAACGAAACCTGCACACTGGTCTTGCTATTGTCATTTCGTCCTCTTGGCCTTCGTCTGAGCTTTTTGCTCTACTAAACTAAATAAACCATCTTTGGTATAATAATAATTTATTACATTTCTATAGCGCTTTTCATAACAATCTCAAAAGTGCATCAAAAGCGAAAAACAAACAAGCAATATATCATGAGTAGCCTAGCTATAGTTGGCTAGGTCAACCAATAGAGGCCAAGTCTTTGAGTGCATGCATCCTCCAAAGACGGAGAGGGACAGTTCATGGCTTGATCAGAGGAAGGTGGTCAGAGAGATGATTGGTGAAGATGGAGACTGGTGACAATCTTGTAGAGGGCAAGCTACTCTGGGAACCAGCCTGAGACTTGTAGCCGCTGGACTTCTACTAACCAATTTATGACACCCTCTTGGGTGATGCCTCAGCAGCTCTGGGCGCCAGAAAGCTCAGAGCAATATCCAGTCCTGCTCATTAAGAACCCTGTGCCTCAGCAATGCATTCCTCTACTGCATCTCCCATAACTCTCAAGCTTCAGGTTACTCTTCAATTGATACATGTGTAGTCTTACGGTACACTCATGTTTACTCCAAATATGTTTTTCCAAATGCTAGCTACTTAGCTAATGGGTCATTCTTGGGCTGTGGTAATATTTTTGAAAAATACATTTTCTGAACACCCCACAACAATAAGTTCATATTAAACCTTCAAGAAAACATATGTTTCCACCTCAGGCATTAAAGCCCTTTTATTATTGTCCATTTTGGTCTGATATGGACACCTTTTACCTTCAACCCTGTCACAGACAATATGGAATCAATACTGAATATGATTATAAAAGATACTTGTTATAAAATCAACATGTACCTAATGCTCATGTGTCCCCCAAACCAATTAAATTTTTATATATATAAAATGTATGTAAAACCTCTGAATTTTGCTAATATTTAACCCTGAAATAGACACATTATGTGTCAGCGGGCTCATCATTTAAATAAAAAAATGCTTTCAATTCAGAATTTTAACATGAGTCTAATCTTCTTAACCTTAACATTTCTGACTGAGCTCAGAAAACATTAAATTCATATTTATTAATCTTTGCCATTTTATTTAACAAATATTGTCATGTGACGGGGTTGAATACTGTAACGGGGTTGAAGAGACACATCGGTTTCCATATAAACTAGTTTCGTTGACTATCAAAATGCCTCCAAGATTTACCCCAAAACATTGCATTTCATTGTATGCAACCTTGTAATAAGGACATTAGATATATTTAGGATAATCTGGGTTTTATTAACCAAACTACAGTAAATATCGAAACAAATAAAAACACAAAGGCATTAGGGCAATTAATAACATTCAACAGGTTTCATCAGAAAAGTTCAACGTGTCATCAAACTGTATGAACATTTTCCAAGGGCATTTAGAATGCTAGAACAGCTGTAATTACAGCACTAGTGTCAGAATGACTATCCTTCTTCTCAGGAGCACCATATTCATTCATTCATTCATTCATTCATTCATTCATTCATGGGTTTCTTCCTGAGAGTCTGGCCCACACATCACTCTCAACCTCTACGTGGGGGTGGAATCATCTCAAGGACTTCATCAAACTGATACCAGTGTATGTCGTCACGAGACGGCCAGAAAAATCTGTTTGGTCCTAGACGATGCATACATTTCACACACCACTGCCCAAGAAGACCTGGAATTCCCCACTGGATTTCGTCCACAGGTTGTGGATTCTCCTCATTGGATGGCTGTTCTAAAGCAGCCAGGACTTTCTGCCTGAAACTGAGGTGCTGTGTGTTAAAGCATGTGCAGTTTAGGTCCTTTGTTGAACAAAGGCAGCTGACATCACGAGACATCAGCTCACCAGGAGCAAGGGGGATGACCTGGTGTATTCTCATGGTGGAGGACACCGCTTTTATCGGGCTTGGCATCATCTCCATCGCACGTTCAACATCGGCACTCTTCACAAAGAACAGCTTCACTGACATGTTTGCCTCACGATGGGCTTTGTAAAGCTCCTGTGCATCACTGATATCACGGCCCTTAGCCACCAACCTGTCCACCGTTCTCTTCAACGTTCCTCCCACACCATCAGGAGCCACTTTTCCATGGCTTGACTCAAAAAAGTTCCATGTACCAGCTTGGAATCCGTGTTTGTGTAATTCTGTTGTGAAAAGCAGGACGTTGCCTCTGCTTATACTGTGTGCAAGGCCCATCACAAAAAAAGTGCAATACAGACACTTGTGGATGTGTGGCCTGAAGGTAGTCTAGCACTGGATCAAGGTGTTTCTATATAGCAGGCAGGCCTTTGTGCCTAGAGGGGGAGATCGTTGTAAAGCATATAGGCTCCTGTTGGCCAACATACAGTACACCAGTATGTAGACTGGCCTGCTGGTGTGAGGCCCCAAAGTGAACAGCTTGGATCTCCGATGTGTATTTGCAGACATAGTTCTCTGAAAAGTCCACATGGATCAAGGACACCTCCATTGCCATTTAAAAAAAAATCCATCCTCAGTTTTCTCCTATCACAGCCATTAAACTCTGTAACTGTTTTTTTTTTTTTTTTTTTTTTATTTCACCTTTATTTAACCAGGTAGGTCAGTTGAGAACAAGTTCTCATTTGCAACTGCGACCTGGCCAAGACAAAGCAAAGCAGTGCGACAAAAAAACAACACAGAGTTACACAGTAAACAAACGCACAGTCAATAACACAATAGAAGGTCTATATACAGAGTGCAAATGTAATGCAAAATGCAGTAAGGTTAGGAAGGTAGGAGAGTAAATAGGCCATAGTGGTGAGTTAGATTACAGATTAGCATTAACACTGGAATGATGGATGTGCAAATTATGATGTGCAAATAGAGATACTGGAGTGCAAAATTAGCGAAAATAATAAAATAAATATGGGGATGAGGTAGTAGGGTGGTCTATTTACAGAAGGGCTATACACAGGTGCAGTGATCGATAAGCAGCTTTGACAGCTGATGCTTAAAGTTAGTGAGGGAGATAGGAACCTCTAGCTTCAATGATTTTTGCAATTCGTTCCAGTCATTGGCAGCAGAGAACTGGAAGGAATGGCGGCCAAAGGAGGTGTTGGCTTTGGGGGTGACCAGTGAGATATACCTGCTTGAGCGCATGCTACGGGTGGGTGTTGCTATGGTGACCAGAGAGCTGAGATAGGGCGGGGATTTACCTAATAAAGACTTATAGATGACCTGGAGCCAGTGGGTTTGGCGACGAATATGTAATGAGGGCCAGCCAACGAGAGCATACAGGTCGCAGTGGTGGGTAGTATATGGGGCTTTGGTAACAAAACGGATGGCACTGTGATAGATTACATCCAATTTGCTGAGCAGAGTGTTGGAGGCTATTTTGTAAATGACATCGCTGAAGTTAAGGATCGGTAGGATAGTCAGTTTTACAAGGGCATGTTTGGCAGCAGAGTGAAGGAGGCTTTGTTGCGAAATAGGAAGCTGATTCTAGATTTAATTTTGGATTGGAGATGGTTAATGTGAGTCTGGAAGTTGAGTTTACAGTCTAACCAGACGCCTATTTGTAGGAGTCCACGTATTCTAAGTCGGACCCGTCGAGAGTAGTGATGGTAGTCCGGTGGGTGGGTGCGGGAAGCGTTCGATAGAAAAGCATGCATTTAGTTTTACTAGCATTTAAGAGCAGTTGGAGGCCACGGAAGGAGTGTTGTATGGCATTGAAGCTTGTTTGAAGTTTTAAAGTCACCATTGGCCTCGGTGACTGGGTGTATTGATACCAAATCCAAAGTGTAATTAATAACTTCACCATGCTCAAAGGGATATTCAATGTCTGCTTTCTTTCTTTGTTTCTTTGACCATCTACAAATAGGTTCCCTTCTTTGCGAGGCATTGGAAAACCTCCCTGGTGTTTGTGGTTGAATCTGTGTTTGAAATTCACTGCTCGACTGAGGGACCTTACAGATAATTGTATATGTGGGGTACAGAGATGGGGTAGTCATTAAAAAATCACGTTAAACACTGTTATTGCACACAGAGTGAGTCCATACAACTTATTATGTGACTTGTTTAGCAAATGTTTATTGCTGAACTTAGTCTTGCCATAACAAAGGGGTTGAATACTTAATAACTCAAGACATTTCAGATTGTAATTTTTTATTCATTTGTAAATTACACTTTGACATTATGAGGTATTGTGTGTAGGCCAGTGACAAACAAATATGAATTTTATATATTTTTTAAAATCAGGCTGTAACACAACAAAATGGGGAAAAAGTCAAGGGGTGTGGATACTTTTTTAAGGCACTGTAAGTTGTAGGCAAGCCATATTTCATACACTGGCGTTGTCTCTATTCTACAGTATAGTTTACCTTTAAGCTGAGCCCTCCAATGGGAGACGGCGGCATCTTTCAAACAGAGGGATAAGCCCAGAGTAGAGAGTAATTGCAGACAGACCGACACTCCTTCTGTCTGTGAGCTGCAGTCCGAGAGACCTCACTCATTCCCTCTCTACCTCCCCACCACCCCACTGCGCATACACTATATATACAAAAGTATGTGGACACCCCTTCAAATAAAGGATTCGGCTATTTCAGCCACACTCTTTGCTGACAGGTGTATAAAATCGAGCACACGGCCATGCAATCGCCATAGACAAACATTGGCAGTAGAATGGCATTACTGAAGAGCTCAGTGACATTCAACATCGCACTGTCATACGATACCACCTTTCCAACAAGTCTGTTTGTCAAATTTCTGCACTGCTAGAGCTGCCCCGGTCAACTGTAAGTGCTGTTATTGTGAAGTGGAAACGTCTAGGAGTAACAACGGCTCAACCGCGACGTGGTAGGCCACACAAGCTCACAGAACGGGGCCACTGAGGACGCTTAAAAAGCGTCCTCAGTTGCAACACTCACTAACATCAGCACAAGAACTGTTCATCGGGAGATTCATAAAATGGGTTTCGATGGCCGAGCAGCCGCACATAATCCTAAAATCACCATGCGCAATGCCAAGCATCGGCTGGAGTGCTGTAAAGCTCGCCGCCATTGGCCTCTGGAGCAGTTGAAACTGTTCTCTGGAGTGATGAATCACGCTTCACCATATGGCAGTCCGACGGACAAATCAGGGTTTGGCAGATGCCAGGAGAACGCTACCTGCCCCAATGCATAGTGCTGAATGTAAAGTTTGGTGGAGGAGGAATAATAGCCTGGGGATGTTTTTCATGATTTGGGCTAGGCCTACTTAGTTCCGGTGAAGGGAAATCTTAACATTACATCTTACAATGATATTCTAGACAATTCTTTGCTTTCAACTTTGTGGCAACAGTTTGGGGAAAGCAAGGTCCATACAGAAATGGTTTGTCGCGATTGGTGTGGAAAAACTTGACTGGCCTACATTAGAGCCCTGACTTCAACCCCATCGAACACCTTTGAGACTAATTGGAACGTCGACTGCGAGCCAGGCCTAATCGGCCAACATCAGTGCCCGACCTCACTAATGCTCTTGTGGCTGAATGTGAGCAAGTCCCCGCACATCTAGTAGTTTTTGGGGGTATCTGTACTTTACTTTACAGCAATGGCACCGACAGAGGTGGCTGCCTTGCTTCTAGCTCTTTTTATGTTTTTTTATGTACTATTTCTCACATTATTAGCCCAGAAAATGTTTTCTGTTATTACATACATCAGGGAAGAACTATTGGATATCAGAGTGGCGGTAACTCACCGCCGACCCAAAACGGCAGAAGAGAGGTACTCTGAGCAGTCTTCTGGTCCGACGTAGGAGGAGTGCACATCACCCACCGTTTTTACAAGCATTTCGCTACACCTGCAATAACATCTGCTAAACACGTGTATGTGACCAATAAAATTTGATTTGATTTTACGTTTATTGGAAAGCCTTCCCAGAAGAGTGGAGGCTGTTATAGAAGCAAAGGGGGGACAAACTCCATATTAATGCCAATGATTTTGGAATGAGATGTTCGACGAGCAACTGTCCACATACATTTGCTCATGTAGTATACCTGAGAGCATACCTCTCTGTGCGTTCCTGCTGGTAACTGACACACAACACCTCAGCTTACTATGGTCAGATCCAGGGGTTGTGCGCTGTGCTGTGCTGTTTTCTTTTTTTGTACATAGTTGATCGTATTTGAATTTATCAAAAGTTTTGAGAATTTGTCTCCAAAGTTTGCTGCTTCAGTGTTCGTAGATAGTTACTATGGTACACTGAAGTATAATTACAAGTATTCCATAAGTGTCAAAGGCTTTCATTGACATTGACATTCAGTTTATGCAAAGAGTCAATATTTGTAGTGTTGACCCTTCTTTTTCAAGACCTCTGCAATCCGCCCTGGCATGCTGTCAATTAACTTCTGGGCCACATCCTGACTGATGGCAGGCCATTCTTGCATAATCAATGCTTGGAGTTTGTCAGAAGTTGTGGGTTTTTGTTTGTCCACCCGCCTCTTGAGGATCGACCACAAGTTCTCAATGGGATTAAGGTCTGGGGAGTTTCCTGGCCATGGACCCAAAATGTCGATGTTTTGTTCCCCGAGCCACTTAGTTATCACTTTTGCCTTATGACAAGTGCTCCATCATGCTGGAAAAGGCATTGGTCGTCACCAAACTGTTCTTGGATGGTTGGGAGAAGTTGATCTCGGAGGATGTGTTGTTACCATTCTTTATTCATGGCTGTGTTCTTAGGCAAAATTGTGAGTGAGCCTACTCCCTTGGCTGAGAAGAAACCCCACACATGAATGGTCTGAGGATGCTTTACTGTTGGCATGACACAGGACTGATGGTAGCGCTCACCTTGTCTTCTCCAGAAAGTGTTTTCCGGATGGCCAAAAACAATCGGAAAGGGGATTCATCAGAGAAAATGACTCTGCCCCAGTCCTCAGCAGTCCAATCCCTGTACCTTTTGCAGAATATCTGTCCCTGATGTTTTTCCTGGAGAGAAGTGGCTTCTTTGCTGCCCTTCTTGACACCAGGCCATCCTCCAAAAGTCTTCGTCTTCGCCTCACTGTGCGTGCAGATGCACTCACACGTGCCTGCTGCCATTCCTGAGCAAGCTCTGCACTGGTGGTGCCCCAATCCCGCAGCTGAATCAACTTTAGGAGACGGTCCTGGGGCTTGCTGCACTTTCTTAGATAGATAGATAGATAGGTACTTTATTGATCCCCCGGGGGGGAAATTTCATTGTCAAGCAGCTACAACAAAACACAGGGCAGGTGCAAAATGCCACAACGAAAGTACACAAAAGACAGATACACGGTACATGATACATAGAGCGGCAGTATGAAAAAGTATAGAAATACAAGATATCTGGAGTGCAAAAAAAAGCTATAAAAAGGACATTGCATAGTATGGGTGGTTGGCTGAATATGTACACTATACGTTGGTGGATGTTGGATGGTTAACTATACTATACAGGTCGATGGCAGAGAAATACTTCAGTAGCTAAAAATGCGTATGATATGAGTGAGGGTAATAATAGTTTACTTAATAGACAGACTGGGTAAATGAACAGGTAAGTGAAAATTTTGCATGGTTAAATTAGCTGTACAGTTAGGTGTACAGTTATATTTACAGATAAGTGAATACTTGCATGTTTACACAAACTGTACAGGTAAATGACAGGAAGAGATACTTTAATAGCTAAATGTGTGTATGATATCATTTGGGGTAATAATAGTAATTCCCTTAAAATACAGTCCTTAGTGCGCAGGGTTTAATTACAGACAACTGCACTTATTGCACATTCGATATACTAAAAGCAATGAGAAAAGGTGCAACTGGCAGGATACTAATATGCACTCCTGAGTGAATGCCTACGTCCAATAATTACTTACAATATTGCATGTGATATAATATAACAACTGTACATGAGTATGTATATACAGACCTGTATGAATAAATAGGTCCTGAGTGGATGAGTGCTGACGGACCAGAGTTACTCACGGATGGATGCATAATTGTTAAACTAGGTCCTAGCACCCCAACAGTTCCAGATCTATGTTGCCGACGGCACGGCACCCCGGTGAGGCATTATACAGTCTCATAGCCGCCGGCAGGAAGGACCTCCTGTAGCGCTCTCTGGCACACCGTGGTGGGATCAGTCTGTGACTGAAAGTGCTCCTCTGCGTCATAACCATAGCGTGCAGAGGGTGGGTGACGTTGTCCATGATGGCCAGCAGTTTGGCCAGGATCCGTCTCTCCGCCACCTCCTCTAGAGTGTCAAGGCTCATCCCCAGGACAGAGCTAGCCTTCCTGATCAGCTTATTTACCCGAGAAGCATCACCGGCTTTGATGTTTGCTCCCCAGCACACCACTGCAAAAAAGATGGCACTGGCCACCACAGACTGGTATAAGGTATGCAGTAGTTTACTGCACACGTTGAAGGACCTGAGCCTCCTCAGAAAGTAGAGTCGGCTCTGGCCCTTTTGGTACAGGGCCCCGGTGTTACCAGCCCATTCCAGTCTGTTGTCCATATGGACACCCAGGAACTTGTATGACTCAACCATTTCCACATCCATCCCCTTTATAGGGACTGCAGTCAGTTGTGCCTTGGTTCTCCTGAAGTCCACCACCATCTCCTTAGTTTTGCTGATGTTGAGCTGAAGGTGGTTCTGCTCACACCACAACACAAAGTCACTGATTGTGCTCCTGTACTCCACCTCCTGCCCACCCCTGATGCACCCTACAATAGCAGAGTCATCCGAGAACTTCTGTAGGTGGCATGTTTCAGAGTTATATCTGAAGTCTGAGGTGTAGAGGGTGAACAGGAAGGGGGACAGGACCGTACCCTGGGGGGCCCCTGTGTTGCTAACTGCCCGTTCTGACACACAGCTCTGTAGTCGCACAAATTGTGGCCTACCGGTCAGGTAGTCCGTGACCCAGGAGACTAAGGGTGCTTCCACTTTCATCCTCCTCATCTTCTCACCCAGTAGCAGGGGCTGAATGGTATTGAAGGCACTGGAGAAGTCAAAAAACATGACCCTCACAGTGCAACCTGCATTGTCCAGGTGAGAGTAGGCCCTCTGCAGAAGGTAGATGATTGCATCATCCACCCCGATGTTGCGCTGGTATGCAAACTGCAGGGGGTCCATTGATGAACACACCAGGGGTCTGAGGTGAGCGAGGACTAACCTTTCCAGGGTCTTCATGATGTGGGATGTTAGCGCTACAGGTCTGAAGTCATTCAGGACAGTGGGGTGTGCCTTCTTGGGCACTGGGACGAGGCAGGATGTTTTCCACAGCACAGGGACCCTTTCTAGGCTCAGGCTAAGGTTGAAAAGACGCTGGAGTATTCCACACAGTTGGTCAGCACAGACCCTCAGCACCCTTGGGCTGATGCCATCAGGGCCCGCCGCTTTCCACTGGTGTAGTCTCTCCAGCTCTCTCTTCACTTGGTTGGTGGTGAAAGCCAGCCCAGGTGGGGAGGTGGGGGGAAGGGGGGTGTTGAGGATCAGTCCAGGGGGGGCAGGGGTGGAGGTGGGGTCACTGATTGTCTCAGCAGAGGTGCTGTGAGCAAAGTGGGGGTGGGATAGCCGTGGGGGTGTGTGGTCTGGGGAGCTGGAGGGGAGGTGGACAGGGCCAGTGTCGAACCTGTTAAAAAATTGGTTCAGCTCATTGGCTCTGTCCTGGGTCCCCTCCGTCTGCCCACTGTTTGACTTTTTGAAGCCAGTGATATTTCTCATACCCTTCCACACCTCTCTCACCTGGCTCTGCCTCAGCTTGTCCTCCATCTTCTCCTTATACACTCTCTTCCCCTCAGCAATCCGCAACTTCAGCTCCCTCTGGACGCATTTCAGTTTGTCCTTGTCCTTCTCCTTGAAGGCCCTCTTCTTCTCATTCAGCAGGTCGCTGGTGACCCAGGGTTTATTGTTTGGGAAACAGCGTACCTTCCTGGTGGGTACAGTGTTGTCTACACAAAAATTAATATAGTCTGTTATGCAGTCAGTGAGTCCATCGATGTCCTCCCCATGAGCCTCACAGAGCACATCCCAGTCTGTTGTTTCAAAGCAGTCCTGTAGGGCCTCATTCGCCTCTGGGGACCATCTCCTAATAGTCCTGGTGGTTGCAGGCTGCTGTTGGACCATAGGCCTGTAGAGTGGGGTGAGGTGGACAAGGTTGTGATCCGATCTACCGAGGGGAGGGAGTGCAGTGGAGTTGTATGCATCCTTCACATTAGCATATAACAAGTCCAGAGTTTTATTATTCCTGGTTGGGCACTTCACGAACTGTTTGAACGTGGGCAGCGTTGAAGAGAGAGATGCATGGTTAAAATCCCCCGAAATTGCAAAAAAAGCACTGGGATGCGCTGTCTGTAACCTCGCGATAACAGAGTGGATGACGTCACACGCTGCGTTTGCGTCAGCAGAGGGTGGGATGTAAACAATAACAGCAATGGCCGCCGTGAATTCCCTCGGCAAATAGTAGGGTCTCAGGCTAACGGCTAGCAGTTCAATGTCCGGGCTACAAAACTGTTCCTTAAGAGTAATATGTTTCGGATGACACCATCTGTTGTTAACTAATAAAGCCAGCCCACCACCCTTACTCTTACCGGAAGAGACGCGATCCCTGTCCGCTGTGATGGTCTGGAAACCGTCGATAGTGACGTTCTGTATGGGGATGTTACCGTTCAGCCAAGTCTCAGTAAAACACATTAGGCTCGTTTCCCGATAAATCCTTTGTCCACGAACAATTCCCGCCAACTCATCCATCTTGTTATGTAGACACCTAACATTGCCCATAATAATAGACGGTATAGCCGGCTTGTACTTGAACCTCCTCCGCTTTGCCTTACATTTCAATCCCGCCCTGCATCCACGGCGTCGTCTTTTCAATTCGTCCGGAATATCAAACTTTTCCCTGGGGAGCAGCAGCGCTGCGTGGGCTAAATCCAGGAGCTGGGCTCTGCTGTAAACAATAACAGTTGACGACTCCTGTCGACGTTCAGCTGCGATAAAATCCATAAAATCCATAATCCTGAACTGTTATAGTTCGACTGTAGCAAAATAAAAAATAAAACTAAAGAAAATAGACGAAAGAAAACGAACTAAAACAACAATTAATGCACGACAACGGGAGCTGCTTAACAGGCGACCACTCAGGGCGGCGCCAAAATAAAACTAAAGAAAATAGACGAAAGAAAACGAACTAAAACAACAATTAATGCACGACAACGGGAGCTGCTTAACAGGCGACCACTCAGGGCGGCGCCCTGGTGCCCTGGTGCCTTTTTCACAACAATTGAACCTCTCTCCTTGAAGTTCTTGATGATCCGATAAATGGTTGATTTAGGTGCAATCTTACCATCAGCAATATCCTTGCCTGTGAAGCCCTTTTTGTGCAAAGCAATGATGACGGCACCTGTTTCCTTGCAGGTAACCATGGTTGACAGAGGAAGAACAATGATTTCAAGCACCACCCTTCTTTTAAAGCTTCCAGTCTGTTATTCTGACTCAATCAGCATGACAGAGTGATCTCCAGCCTTGTCCTCGTCAACACTCTCACCTGTGTTAACGAGACAATCACTGACATGATGGCAGCTGGTCCTTTTGTCGTAAAGGCTGAAATGCAGTGGAAATGTTTTTGCGGGATTAAGTTCATTAAGTTAATTCATGGCAAAGAGGGACTGTAATTAATTGCAATTCATCTGATCACTCTTCATGACATTCTGGAGTATATGCAAATTGCCATCATCAACACTGAGGCAGCAAACTTTGTGGAGACCAATACTTGTGTCATTCTCAAAACTTTTGACCACGACTGTATTAACTCAACATTTAATGCATACCTCTCTCTCTCTCTCTAACACACACACACCACGACCCCGCCCACACCACAATCCAGGGAATACATATATTGGCCTACACACACACATTCTCCTCTCTCTTTCCGTCTCTCGCTCTCTCTCATATTTACTCTTTGGGCTGAACCATGAGGGAAGCCTGGATCCCATCTCTCCCGAGTGGCGCAGTGGTCTAAGGCACTGCATCTCAGTGCAAGAGGTGTCACTACAGTCCCTGGTTTGAATCCAGGCTGTATCACATCCGGCTATGATTGGGAGTCCCATAGGGTGGCACACAGTTGGCCCAGTGTTGTCCGAGATTGGCCGGTGTAGACCGTCATTATAAATAAGAATGTGTTCTTAACTGACTTGCCTAGTTAAATAAAGGTATTTTTTTTTACCTGCAGTAGGTCTTCATCTAATCAGTGAGCCGATATGTGACGGGGGGGGGGTAGGAACCGATGTTGACACAACACAGCAGTCCGTCCCTAATCTCCGTCCTACCTGACCCACTCTAATGCCGGGGTCAGGCCACGAGGCCATCACATGACCGCAAACAAGGAACTAATTACCGTCGGGCCTCAGGTCCTCGGGTTTCCAGCTTTGTGATAGGCTGACGGGGTAGAAGATCACATGATGGGGGTAGAAGCCCAATTACGTCCGAGGTCTGGACATTCCATAACCCGGTATATGAGTGGAAGCTGCAACTCTGCAGCAGCTGTTTTGAGGGCTGGTTGTGTTACATATGCCCTTAATACCTGCTTGTGTATTCAATTCATGCATGTGTGCTTATGTTTAAATATCTTAAGAATTGATCTCAAGTCATCTGCTTACCAGTTTGCGCACACTACAATCTGGCACAGACTGGGTGTAACACTACAATATTCTTCACTTGGTATTGAGGATTCTCCATACCACCCTGCTGTCTCATGAAAACAATGATGTGATTAGATTGTTAACGTGGCTATAACGAGCTGTGGCTCAAAGCAGCCTCATAAACGTTTTCAGTCAGACATTCACACTTGCCATACAGAGTTGAAATATCTAACCAACATTTTGAATTGAATAATATTGCTTGTGAACTTCAGAGCTGTAATGATTTGACACTTTAGCTTTGGTTAAAGGCAAGTACAAACGCATACTAGTAGTAAGGTTGCCGTCAGAGCTGGTTGTGTTGTTGTATGTGTGTGTGGTCCTGTCAGGGGGAATACCAAGTTCATCCTCACTCTCTCTGCAGCGGGCAGGGCTATGCCAGCTGGCCTGTGTGTGTGGGGGGGGGGGGGGTGTGCCCGCGCATGAAGCTTACTGTTTGCCAAATAAACACTGTGTGCTATTCACATCAAGCTAACTTAGCTTTGCATTTTATGATCAAAGAAATCGGTCAAGGCAATACCTGACTGTAAACACCTGGCCTTTGATTATGGCTATGCCTTTAAAGTTGCCTACTGTAATAGTTAAAAGCTTTGAAGTAAAATGTTCTTGGCTCCATTTCAAGTGCACTTGAAAAGGTGCACAGGTAAGGCAATCAATAAAACAGTGAAAGATCGGAGACTGCAATGGGCACCACTGTTGTCTGTTTTTTGTCCCAATGTTGACCTGTTACTTTGAGCCATGAGAGTTTCATGACCACGCTCCATGGAACTACTGCACTGTTAAAGCGGTAGGACCTATTTATTCATGCAGGTCTGTATATACATACTCATGTACAGTTGTTATATCATATCACGTGCAATATTGCTAGTAATTCTTGGACCTAACCTACGTAGGCATTCACATCAGTATCCTGTCAGTTGCACCTTTTCTCATTGCTTTTAGTATATCAAATGTGCAATACGTGCAGTTATCTGTAATTAAACCCTGCGCACTAAGGACTGTATTTTAAGGGAATTACTATTATTACCCCAAATTATATCATACACACATTTAGCTATTAAAGTATCTCTTCCTGTCATTTACCTGTACAGTTTGTGTAACCATGCAAGTATTCACTTATCTGTAAATATAACTGTATACTAACCTGTACAGCTAATTTAACCATGCAAAATGTTTCACTTACCTGTTCATTTAACCAGTCTGTCTATTAAGTAAACTATTATTACCCTCGCTCATATCATACGCATTTTTAGCTACTGAAGTATTTCTCTGCCATTGACCTGTATAGTATAGTTAACCATCCAACAATATTCAGCCAACCACCCATACTATGCAATGTCTTTTTATAGCTTTTTTTTGCACTCCAGATCTTGTATTTCTATACTTTTTCATACTGCCGATCTATGTATCATGTACCGTGTATCTGTCTTTTGTGTACTTTCGTTGTGGCATTTTGCACCTGCCCTGTGTTTCAATGCACCTGCCCTGGGGGTTCAATAAAGCACCTATCTATCTATCTATCTATCTATCTATCTATCTATCTATCTATCTATCTATCTATCTATCTATCTATCTATCTATCTATCTATCTATCTATCTATCTATCTATCTATCTAATAACCAAAAAATGTGAATGTGTGTGTATCACTCTGTTTGGGGATACTTCCTCTATTGTACCTGTAATGTTTGCAAAGCACTCAGCAGTGGAAACTTAACATTTGAACCTAACATTTTCAGCTAGCTGAATCAAAGTGGCAATATTTCTAAGCTGATACTTTCAGTTTTGAACAAAGAGATTGCGTGCAGCTTTAAAATGATACTACCAAGTCTCCTTGTTTTGGATAAAGTCCATGTAGCCTGTTATGCATTTCAGTAACAATTAGTTTTAAAGTAATTTGTCATAAGCTGACATGAAGTCATGACTGTAAATTACATCATTGGTATGACATTGGTCCTTATGGTCGATGATTTCAAGTAAAAAAATGGAACATGGGTTTCAAATATTAGCGCACGGGCCTGTATTGAGAAAGTCACTAGTGAAAGCACTTCCCCTCTCCCATAGGACAAAATCTGTCTTAGTCCCAAATGGCACCCTATACCCTATATAGTGCACTACTTTTGACCAGAGCCCTATGAGCCATGGTCAAAAGTAGTGCACTATACAAGGAATAGGGTGCCATTTGAGACACAACATCTGTTTATCTTGAGGACTTTTGTCCTGAATGGTCCTCTGCCAGCTGTCAATCATTTGGCTGAATGGTTCCGGGAAGAAGGAGGACAAAAGACACTGTCTGACAGAAAGAAAGAAAGCAGTGCTCGCTCCTTTATCTGCAATCTCCTTCTCGTAGACAGGAATGTTAATGGTGCCTGCGCTTTGTGACGGGGTTCAGTTCCCTGACTGACGGACTAACTGACTGGCTGACAGGCTGGTGGCTCACAATGACAGGAATATGTCAATGGAAATGCCAGAAAATGCTGGCTAACACCGGAATTAGCTTTAGCTTTAAAGAGACATGCTAGGCCTGTGGAGTTTCACCTAACAGGCACATGCCAAGTAAAATAACATTAATAACATAAACAATGTATGATTGTTTTCAAATAGGCTTTTTTTATACACTTTTTAAAATATTTAATACAGTTCAAAACATGGTGGTTGGCTAACTTCTTGGCTAACTGACACTGACACTAACCAGATTTCCATCCAACCTTTTTATGCCAGTAAATTAAATGTTGGATAAAAAATGTCATGACAGGCCTGATGGAAACAACATTTTTCAGTAAACTTTCCAAATGTCAACAAAACAAAATAGACAAGGTGGGATATTTTTGTGTTGGTAAAATTAATTATGCAAGAAATGTTGGTGGAAATGCTTTTATGCGCAAATATTGATATCGAAGTAAACTTGGAGTCATGCTCGTCCGGGAAAGCATGCAGTTTATTAGGCTACAACTTAAATAAGCTATGATAAACTTCACAGGGTGATGAAAGTGCAAGGTGATGAGCTTAGTGCTCCTTTCCAATAAATATTGAGGGTATAATTTTGGTGACATGACCATCGATGCTTGGCTGCCATTTGAAAAATTTTAATAATCTTGCTCTTTTGTCCATAATAATCTCATCATGTAGGCTGTACGTGCGCTCTAGCCAACAGCGCGAGGGCTGTGCTATTGGCTAGTTCGCACTTGCCAACACCAGAGTTGGCACTCTCACTATATTCTTTGTGAGAAAACCATCAGTAGAGTTAAAAATGCAATGGAAACCCATTTTCTTTTGGTACATGGGAATTTAACTGCGAAAGGTATTTTTATGTGCACTACCTCATCACGCACAGCCTTTTATCTGCAACAAGTCAATTTGATGGAAACATCTCTGGTGGGAAAATGTACTGTTTTTATGCTGATTTTTATCTTTGGGATGGTTAAGTGAAGGCAGTTGTTCGTCAGGGTGGTTGGAAGACGGCACTGCAGTGGATAGCAGCCATGTCACAATTCTGATATGTCGTGTGTTTTTTTGTACATAATTTCTCCGGCGTAATTTCCTCTGTGTATTTATTCTGTCACTCAGTGGAGGCTCTTCAGTGGAGGAAGGGGGTGACCATTATCCTCAGTGAATTTCATAAAAATAAAAACTATAAAACATTTAAAAAGTAATCCTTTTTACATAAAACTATACTAAATATATTCACATATCACCAAATTATTGATTAAAACACACTGTTTTGAAATGAAGGTCTACAATACCCTCAACAGCACTCTGTAGGGTAGCACCATGGTGTAGCTGGAGGACAGATAGCTTCCATCCTCCTCTGGGTACATTGACTTCAATACAAAACCTAAGAAGTTCATGCTTCTCACCCCCTTCTATAGACTTACACAGTAATTATGACAACTTCCGGAGGACGTTCTCCAACCTAGCAGCATGAATTTACATGTTGTCCACCCAATCAAAGGATCAGAGAATTAATCTAGTACTGAAATCATAAGCTACAGTTAACTAGCTTTGCAGTGCATAAAATGTGGTGAGTAGTTGACTCAAAGAGAGACAAAGACAATAGTTGAACAGTTTTGAACTAATTAATGTCTTTCAAAATGAAGGAGAAGCAAGAGAGTGATAGAGAGATTGTCCTTTTTTTTCAGTTTCACTTACTTAGTTAGCAAATGCAGCTAGCTAGTTTAGCCTAGTTAAACACCCTGCTCAAACAGATGGATTATATGTTAGCTAGATGGCTATGACTATCCAACACCACTGGAACTCTTCCAAGTCGAGGTAATCTTTTGGTTTTACTATGTTGACTATGACATTACTTTAGCTATGGTGACAACGATGTAGGCTGTGAGTAGCGGTTTTGATATGGTTTATAAATAATTTTTTGCCTGGTCACATACAGCTGATGTGATGTGCATTGAAGTCCACAAGCGAAGGGAAAAGGTGAGAGGAGGAGTGCGCATAGATACGAGAAGGAATACAACATGGCTGCTATAAAAGGAAACCTTGTTTTTGCGTGATCAACGGAAGCAAAAGGAATGAGATGCAACTGTTGGACTAATGATTACACCATATATCAGCTAGATGTAGGCAAGAGTGTGCAAGGCAGCATTGTCACTGTGTGTCCATGTGTCACTGCCTGTCACCTCAAACTTTTCTCAACCTAAGTTGTAAACTTTCATTCATAGGTTAGGTTGTGGCAACCTCATGATGGGTACAGGGAAAGTTTGAGTATCATGTAGTAGCCTAAACCTATCAATGTTACATTGAGCTGGATGAATGGAATTCATCCAGTTCAATTAAATACAGTGTAGACCTCGTTAATGTTGTAAATGATTATTGTAGCTGTAAAAGGCTGTTTTTTTATGGAATATCTACATAGGCGTGCAGAGGCCCATTATCAGCAACCATCACTCCTGTGTTCCAATGGCACGTTGTGTTAGCTAATCCAAGTGTATCATTTTAAAGGGCTCATTGATTATTAGAAAAACATTTTGCAATTATGTTAGCACAGCTGAAAACTGCTGTGCTGATTAAAGAAGCAATAAAACTGGCCTTCTTTAGACTAGTTGAGTATCTGGAGCATCAGCATTTGTGGGTTCGATTACAGGCTCAAAATGGCCAGAAACAAATAACTTTCTTCTGAAACTCGTCAGTCTATTCTTGTTCTGAGAAATGAAGGCTATTCCATGCGAGAAATTGCCAAGAAACTGAAGATCTTGTACAACGCTGTGTACTACTCCCTTCACAGAACAGCTCAAACCAGAACAGAAAGAAGAGTGGGAGGCCCCGGTGCACAACTGAGCAAGAGGACAAGTACATTAGAGTGTCTAGTTTGAGAAACAGACACCTCACAAGTCCTCAACTGGCAGCTTCATTTAATAATACCCGCAAAACACCAGTCTCAACGTCAACTGTGAAGAGGCGACTCCCGGATGCTGGCCTTCTAGGCAGAGTTGCAAAGAAAAAACCATATCTCAAAGTGGCCAATAAAAAGAAAAGATTAAGATGGGCAAAAGCACACAAACACTGGACAGAGGAAGATTGGAAAAAAGTGTTATGGACAGAAAAATCTAAGTTTGAGGTGTTTTGATCACAAAGAACATTTGTGAGACGCAGACCAAATGAAAAGATGCTGGAGGGTGCTTGATGCCATCTGTCAAGCATGGTGGAGGCAATGTGATGGTCTGGGGGTGCTTTGGTGGTGGTAAAGTGGGAGATTTGTACAGGGTAAAAGGGATCTTGAAGAAGGAAGGCTATCACTCCATTTTGCAACGCCATGCCATACCCTGTGGACGTTGCTTAATTGGAGCCAATTTCCTCCTACTGCAGGACAATGACCCAAAGCACAGCTCCAAACTTTGCAAGAACTATTTAGGGAAGAAGCAGTCAGCTGGTATTGTGTCTGTAATGGAGTGGCCAGCATAGTCACCGGATCTCAACCCTATTGAGCTGTTGTGCGAGCAGCTTGACCGGAAGCATGGGCTGAAATCTCTTCAGATTACCTCAACAAATTGACAACTAGAGCAAGGCTGTAATTGCTGCAAATGTATGATTCTTTGACGAAAGCAAAGTTTGAAGGACACAATTAAAATAATTATTTATAGCCTTGTCAACGTCTTGACCAGGGTTGCACATTTTGGGGAATATTCAGAGGTGGAAACTTTCCGTTGGAATTAATGGTAATATATGGGAATTAACGGAAGTACAGTTGAAGTCGGAAGTTTACATACACTTAGGTTGAAATCATTCAAACTAAATGTTCAACCACTCCACAGATTTCATGTAAACAAACTATAGTTTTGGCAAGTCACCAAAATTAGGACATCTACTTTGTGCATGACACAAGTCATTCTTCCAACAATTGTTTCACTTATAATTCACTATATCACAAATCCAGTGGGTCAGAAGTGTACATACACTAAGTTGACTGTGCCGTCAAACAGCTTGGAAAATTCCAGAAAATTATGTCATGGCTTTAGAAGCTTCTGATAGGTGTACCTGTGGATGTATTTCAAGGCCTACCTTCAAACTTAATGCCTCTTATCTCAACATCACGGGAAAATCAAAAGAAATCAACCAAGACCTCAGAAGAAAATTTGTAAACCTCCACAAGTCTGGTTGATCCTTGGGAGCAATTTCCAAATGCCTGAAGGTACCACGTTGATCTGTACAAACAATAGTAAGCAAGTATAAACACCATGGGACCACGCAGCCGTCATACTGCTCAGGAAGGAGACGCGTTCTGTCTCCTAGAGTTGAACGTACTTTGGTGCGAAAAGTGCAAATCAGCTAAGGACCTTTTGAAGATGTTGGATGAAAGAGGTACAAAAGTATCTATATCCACACTAAAACGAGTCCTATATTGACATAACCTGAAAGGCCGCTCAACAAGGAAGAAGCCACTGCTCCAAAACAGTCATAAAAAGCCAGACTACGGTTTTGAACTGCACATGGGAACAAAGATCGTACTTTTTGGAGAAATGTCCTCTGGTCTGATGAAACAAAAATAGAACTGTTTGGCCATAATGACCATCGTTATGTTTGGAGGAAAAAGATGGATTCTTTCAAGCCGAAGAACACTATCCCAACCGTGAAGCACGGGGGTGGCAGCATCATGTTGTGGGGTTGCTTTTCTGCAGGAGGGACTGGTGCACTTCACAAAATAGATGGCATCATGAGGAAGGAAAATTATGTGGATATATTGAAGCAACATCTCAAGACATCAGTCAGGAAGTTAAAGCTTGGTCGCAAATGGGTCTTCCAAATGGACAATGACCACAAGCATACTTCCAAAGTTGCCTTAAAATGGCTTAAGGGCAATAAAATCAAGTTATTGGAGTGGCCATCACAAAGCCCTGACCTCAATCCTATAGAACATTTGTGGGCAGAACTGAAAAAGCATGTGCGAGCAAAGAGGCCTACAAACCTGACTCAGTTACACCAGTTCTGTCAGGAGGAATGGGCCAAAATTCACCCAACTTATTGTGGGAAGCTTGTGGAAGGCTACCCGAAACATTTGACCCAAGTTAAACAGTTTAAAGGCAATGCTACCAAATACTAATTGAGTGTATGTAAACTTCTGACCCACTGGGAATGTGATGAAAGAAAGAAAAGCTGAAATAAATCATTCTCTTTACTATTATTCTGACATTTCACATTCTTAAAATAAAGTGGTGATCCTAACTGACATAAGACAGGGAATTTTTACTAGGATTAAATGCCAGGAATTGTGGAAAAACAGAGTTTAAATGTATTTGGCTAAGGTGTATGTAAAGTTCTGACTTTAGCTGTATATATTTTTATGTTTCCATATCGTGACTGTAAGTTTGATTGTATTTTACAGGGGTAGAGATGCAGGATCTGCGTGTGTGTGTCACAAGAGGATACATGCATAGACCAAGACGCAGCGCAGGGATAGTAGTTCGACATTTTCTTTAATTTACTGAATATTCAATTAATATGACCGAACTACACAAACAAAACAAACACGATATACAAAAGTAACGTTCAAAATCAAACACGATATATAAACGTAACGTAGCACACTTACTTCAACGGTGACTTGCGAAATAATGACCCACACCCCGGTGTGGAACATACAAACCTATGTAGGATCCCTAATTAGAGACAATGCACAGCAGATGCCTGTAATTAGGGATCCAACACAAACCACCACCAGAAACAGAAAGAATAGACCTGTCAGACCCTGACCATGCCTACATAGAGAAGCAAATAGGCTTCTCTATAACCAGAGCCTGACAGTGTGTTTGACTGTGTCTGTGATGTTATTCATTTAGTAACATTTTGTGAATTCACATGTTTTGTCACACATATAGTATGTGGCCCTTCACTTGGTTTCAAAAACTCAATGTGGCCCTTGACCCAAAAAGTTTGCCCACCCCTGATCTAGACAGTCCCACTGATATGACCACATTGGCGCTGCCTCAACCAGCAATGTCTGTGTGTTTTCACACACGCCACAGAGCACGTTAACGTACAGAAACAACATATAGAGTATATAAGACACCATGTTACACGCTAGCTCTCTCCATATGACATCATCACAATGAATTGAGGGATTACATTAAAGGAAGGAGGAGGTCTTCCAAGGTGGTCCAACCCAGGCGAGACAAAGCAAAGCTTGGTAGGCTGTGTGTGTGTGTATGTGTACTTGGGTGTTTACTTGGGTGTGTGAGTGTCTGATTGGCATTGCTGATTGCCCTATTCTCCAGGATGTTTTCTGTTACTCTTTTATGCCAATTGACTGAGATAGAACTGCTGCAGCCTGCCACAAAGTTCTTAATACAAGTATTTCAGGGTGCAACACCCATGGCTTTGTCCATTTGAACTTCCTGGGGAATATGACTTGGCTGTGTGTGTCTTTCTTTACACAAAGGTGGTGGAGGTGTGAAGTGTTTCCTATTCAGATAATCTTTGTTTGTAGTGAATAATCTCATTGAGTAACTTTGTTTGTAGTATGATTTTAAACTTTGGTTGTATTTAAGGCAGCCACTCTGCACATGATCAGATCTCACAATTCCTGGTAAAGTGATTAGCATCTCGGGAAATACTGTACATTGACATGATATAGCAATCTGTTTAAATGTTGGAATACGGTTTTCAAGTGTCTGACCTATATCTAGGATATATAAGAAAGCTCAGGAAATATTTTGGGCTTTTTTGGATACCTTATTTTTGTTGGTACAAAACGACCTTCATACTTTCATTTGTTTGTATGGTTTACCTTCAGACAAGTCCCGTCACACTTGTGGGAGTTGTAGAGCAAAACAGAGATATGCATTGTGTTCGTGGGAGTTTGTAGGCCGAACCGTTCAGACGCTACAGATGTTTTTGTGAGAAGACCTATTTTAAAGATGTCTCATGGTGTGACAAACACTGCTGTATCTCGGCCAGCTTCCACCTCAGATACGGAAGACAGACATAGGTGGATGTGGTGGATTGAGACGCAGCCCATGCAAAAAATCTCTAGTTTAAACTGATGGGGATTTTTATTATGTTAGACTTAAGGATTTTAAAGCAGAATTTTAAAGCCTTGAGGCAATTGAGACATGGATTGTATATGTGTGCCATTCAGAGGGTGAATGGGCAAGACAAAATATTTATGTGCATTTGAACGGGGTATGGTAGTAGGTGCCAGGCGCGCTGGTTTGAGTGTGTCAAGAACTGCAAACGCTGCTGGGTTTTTCACGCTCAACAATTTCCCTTGTGTATCAAGAATGGTCCACCACACAAGGACATCCAGCCAACTTGACACAACTGTGGGAAGCATTGGAGTCAACATGGGCCAGCCTCCCTGTGGAATACTTTCAACAGCTTGTAGAGTCCATGCCCCGACGAATTGAGGCTGTTCTGAGGGCAAAAGGCAGTGCAACTAAATATTAGGAAGGTGTTCCTAATGTTTTGTACACTCAGTGTATGTTATATATTGTACACTGAACAAAAATATAAATGCAACATGTAAAGTGTTGGTCCTATGTTTCATGAGCTGAAAAAAAGATTCCACACATTTTCCATAAAAAACGAAAAACTTATTTCTCTCAAATGTGCACACATTTGTTTACATACACTACCGTTCTAAAGTTTGGGGTCACTTAGAAATTTCATTTTTTTTTTTATAAAAGCACGTTTTTTTTCTCCATTATAATAACATCAAATTGATCAGAAATACAGTGTAGACATTGTTCATTTTGTAAATGACTATTGTAGCTGGAAAAGGCTGATTTTTACAATGGAATATCTACATAGGTTTACAGAGGCCCATTATGAGCAACCATCACTCCTGTGTTCCAATGGCAAGGCTAATTGATCATTAGAAAACCCTTTTGCAATTATGTTAGCACAGCTGAAAACTGTTGTGCTGATTAAAGAAGCAGTAAAACTGGCCTACTTTAGACTGGTTTAGTATCTGGAGCATCAGCATTTGTGGGTTCGATTACAGGCTCAAAATGGCCAGAAACAAATAACTTTCTTCTGAAACTCATCAGTCAATTCTTCTTCTGAGAAATGCGAGAAACTGAAGATCTCATACAACGCGAATAGACTGACGAGAACAAGAATAGACTGACGAGTTTCAGATGAAAGTTATTTGTTTCTTGCCTTTTTGAGCCTGTAATCCAACCCACAAATGCTGATGCTCGATATATTCAACTAGTCTAAAGAAGGCCAGTTATATTGCTTCTTTAATCAGCACAACAGTTTTCAGCTTTGCTAACATAATTGCAAAAGGGTTTTCTAATGATCAATTAGCCTTTTAAAATGATAAACTTGGATTAGCTAACACAACGTGCCATTGGAACACAGGAGTGATAGTTTATGATAATGTGCTTCTGTACGCCTATGTAGATATTAGATAGAAATCAGCCGTTTCCAGCTACAATAGTCATTTACAACATTAACGATGTCTACACTGTATTTCTGATCAATTTGATGTTAATTTAATGGACAAAAAAAAGGAAGTGACCCCAAACTTTTGAACGGTAGTGTACCTGTTAGTACGCATTTCTCCTTTGCCAAGATAATCCATCCACCTGACAGGTGTGGCATATCAAGAAGCTGATTAAACAGCCTGATCATTACACAGGTGGACCTTGTGCTGGTACAATAAATGTCCACTCTAAAATGTACAGTTTTGTCATATAACAAAATGACACAGATGTCTCAAGTTTTGAGGGAGTGTGCAGTTGGCAAGCTGACTGCAGGAATGACCACCAGAGTTGTTTCCAGATAAATGTATGTTAATTACTCTATTATAAGCCGCCTACAACGTCATTTTAAAGAATTTGGCAGTACGTCCAACCGGCCTCACAACCACAGACCACGTGTAACCAACGCAGCCCAGGACCTCCACATCCAGCCTCTTCAAGTGCGGGATCATCTGAGACCAGCCACCCAGACAGCAGATGAAACTGTGGGTTTGCACAACCAAATAATTTCTGCACAAATTGTCAGAAACCGTCTCAGGGTCATATGCGTGCTTGTCGCCCTCACCAGGGTCTTGACCTGACTACAGTTCTTTGTCGTTATCAACTTCAATGGGAAAATGCTCACCTTCGATGGCCACTGGCATGCTGGAGAAGTGTGCTCTTCACGCAAGAATTCCAGTTTCAAATGTACTAGGCAGATGGCATACAGTGTCTTGTGGGCGAGTGGTTTGCTGATGTCAACGTTGTGAACCGAGTGTCCCATGGTGGCGGTGGGGTTATGGTATGGACATACAT
The DNA here is from genome assembly GCA_023634145.1 of Thymallus thymallus. Lineage (NCBI taxonomy): Eukaryota > Metazoa > Chordata > Actinopteri > Salmoniformes > Salmonidae > Thymallus > Thymallus thymallus. Next base: position 17,094,262 of record CM042412.1, on the reverse strand, counting down.
AAGCTATGGACAACGAACACAATTGCATTTTATTGACGGCGGCCTTGTGAATTTTGACCTGTTTAAAGGTCTTGCTCACATCCGCTACTGAGAGCATGGTCACACAGTCGTCCGGTACAGATGGTGCTCTCATGCGAGCTTCAGTGTTGCTTGCCTGGTAAGCTTGCTTCACTTTGCAGCTTGCGGCTGGGTTTCACTTTGTAGTCCTTAATAGTTTGCAAGTCCTGCCACATCCAACGAGCTTCAGAGCCAGTGTAGTAGGATTAAATCTAAGTCCTGTATTGACGCTTTGCATGTTTGATGGTTCGTCTGAGGGCATAGAGGGATTTATTATAAGCGTTAGTGTCCCGCTCCTTGAAAGTGGCAGCTCTAGCCTTTAGCTCGGTGCGGATGTTGCCTGTAATCAATGGCTTCTAGTTGGAATATGTTCGCACGGTCACTGTGGGAACGACATCATCGTTGCACTTATTGATGAAGCCAGTGACTGAGGTGGTATACTCCTCAATGACATTGTATGAATCACGGAACATATTCCAGTCTGTGCTAGCAAAAATGTCCTGCAGCGTAGCTAGTCACTGGTACTTTCTGCCTTAGTTTTTGCTTGCAAGAAGGAATCAGGAGGATATAATGATGGTCTGATTTGCCAAATGGAGGGTGAGGGAGAGCTTTGTATGCATCTCTGTGTGAGTAAAGGTGGTCTAGAGTTTTTTCCCTCTGGTTGCACATGTGACATGCTGGTAGAAATGAGGTAAAACGGATTTAAGTTTGCCTGCATTAAATTCCCCGGCGACTAGGAGCGCAGCTTCTGGATGAGCATTTTCTTGTTTACAGCTCGTTGAGTGCGGGCGGTCTTAGTGCCAGTGTAAATAGATGGCTACGAATAATATAGATTAAAAATCTCTTGGTAGATAGGTATTCTACCTCAGGCGAGCAATACCTCGAGACTTCTTTAATATTATTTGTTGTTGACAAATAGACACACACCCACACCCCTCGTCTTACCAGATGTAGCTGTTATGTCATGCCGATGCATGGAAAACCCAGCCAGCACGATACTATCCGTATCGTCGTTCAGCCACGACTCGGTGAAACATAAGATGTTGCAGTTTTTAATGTCCCATTGGTAGGATAATCTCGAACGTAGATCATCCAGTTTATTTTCCAATGATTGCACGTTGTTACCCACTTGCCGACGAATTATCACAAGCCACCACAATCTCCGCCCCCTATATTTCCATATTTTCTTCACGCGAATGACAGGGATTTGGGCCTAGTCTCGGGGAGCAGTATATCCTTTGCGTCGGACTCGTTAAATAAAACATCTTTGTCCAGTTTGAGGTGAGTAATTGCTGTTCTGATTGCTCTTTTCGGTCATAAGAGACAGTAGCAGCAACATTATGTACAAAATAAGTTGTACAAACAATGCAAAAAAAACGAATAAAATAGCACAGTTGGTTAGGAGCCTGTAAAACGTCAGCCATCATCTCCAGCGCCATTATCATGCAGATATCTTTAGGTGTGTCACGGCATGGGATGTGGAGAGACCAAGACGCAGCGCACTCAGAGTTCGTCATTGTTTTATTTTCTATAAATACTATGTATATATGTAAAACAATCAAAAGTACGAACTCAAACGAACACTACAATACAAAAAACGTCATGTTCACCTAAACCAACACGAAATGAAACGGACGTAACAAAAGGCACACTTAATTTTAACCGTGACTGCGACATGTAACGATAACGACCCACACCCGAGTGAAGGACAGACTCAACATATATGGGATCCCTAATTAGAGACAATGCGGTGCAGCTGCCTCTAATTAGGGATCCAACCCAAACCCCACACAGAAACAGAAAAGCACGACACTGTCAGACTCTGACCATAGCTACATAGAGAAGCAAATAGGCTTCTCTATGGCCAGAGCCTGACAGTACACCCCCCCCCCCCAAGGCGCGGACTCCCGGACGCCAAAACAAACAAACACACAAAACAAGGGGGGGTAAATGGGAGGGAAGACTAGTCCATCGGGGGCGGCTCTGGCCCCGGCGAAGTGGACAGTTTTGTCCCATGCCCCTTCCTTATAACCGGTCCCGGGCTGGGTACCGGTGGGGCAAACTGCTCCGGCCATGGAGCGGGGAAAACAACCGGTCCCGGACTGGGCACCGGTGGGGCCAACTGCTCCGGCCATGGGGCGGGACATTTAACCGGGCCAGGACTGGGCACCGGTGGGGCAAACGGCTCCGGCCATGGAGCGGGACAAACAACCGGGCCCGGACTGGGCACCGGTGGGGCCAACGGCTCCGGCCCTGGAGCGGGGAAAACAACCGGGCCCGGACTGGGCACCGGTGGGGTAAACTGCTCCGACCATGGAGCTGGGAAAACAACCGGGCCCGGACTGGGCACCGGTGGGGCGGACTGCTCAGGCTCTGAAGCAGAGCAGACAGCTGGACCCGGATTGGGTACCGGTGGAGCGGACTGCTTTGGCACTGGAGCGGAGCAGACGGCTGAACCCGGATTGGGCACCGGTGGAGCGGACTGCTCTGGCTCAGGAGCGGAACAGACGGCTGAACTCGGACTGGGTACCGGTGGAGCGGACTGCTCTGGCACTGGAGCGGAGCAGACGGCTGGACCCGGAATGGGTACCGGTGGAGCGGACTGCTCTGGCACTGAGGCGGAGCAGACGGCTGGACCCGGATTGGGTACCGGTGGAGCGGACTGCTCTGGCATTGAGGCGGAGCAGACGGCTGGACCCGGATTGGGTACCGGTGGAGCGGACTGCTCTGGCACTGAGGCGGAGCAGACGGCTGGACCCGGATTGGGTACCGGTGGAGCGGACTGCTCTGGCACTGAGGCGGAGCAGACGGCTGGACCCGGATTGGGTACCGGTGGAGCGGACTGCTCTGGCACTGGGGCGGAGCAGATGGCTGAACCCGGACTGGGTACCGGTGGAGCGGACTGCTCTGGCACTGGGGCGGAGCAGGCGGCTAGACCCGGAATGGGTACCGGTGGAGCGGACTGCTCTGGCCCTGGAGCGGAGCAGACGGCTGGACCCGGAATGGGTACCGGTTGAGCGGACTGCTCTGGCACTGAGGCGGAGCAGGCGGCTAGACCCGGAATGGGTACCGGTGGAGCGGACTGCTCTGGCCCTGGAGCGGAGCAGACGGCTGGACCCGGAATGGGTACCGGTTGAGCGGACTGCTCTGGCACTGAGGCGGAGCAGACGGCTGGACCCGGAATGGGCACCGGTGGAGCGGACTGCTCTGGCACTGGAGCGGAGCAGACGGCTGGACCCGGAATGGGCACCGGTGGAGCGGACTGCTCTGGCACCGAGGCGGAGCAGACAGCTGGGACGCTGACCTTCGCTGGAGGTGCAGGGACGCTGACCTTCGCTGGAGGTTGCGGGCTGCTGACCTTCGCTGGAGGTTGCGGGCTGCTGACCTTCGCTGGAGGTTGCGGGCTGCTGACCTTCGCTGGAGGTTGCGGGCTGCTGACCTTCGCTGGAGGTTGCGGGCTGCTGGCTTTCGCTGGAGGCTCAGGGCTGCTGGCCTTCGCTGGAGGCTCAGGGCTGCTGGACTTCGCTGGCCAGGCTTCACCCTAGGCCATGTGGGAATAGGTACTAACTCCTCTGAGTTAGTCTCTCCCCAGTTGCGCTGCTTGGTCTCAGTATGGTGGGTCGTTCTGTCACGGCATGATGTGTATATATATATGTATATATGTAAAACAATCCAAAAGTACGAACTCAAACGAGCACTACAATACAAAAAACGTCACGTTCACCTAAACCAACACGAAATGAAACGGACGTAACAAAAGGCACACTTAATTTTAACCGTGACTGCGACGTAAAACGATAACGACCCACACCCGAGTGAAGGACAGACTCAACATATATGGGATCCCTAATTAGAGACAATGCGGTGCAGCTGCCTCTAATTAGGGATCCAACCCAAACCCCACACAGAAACAGAAAATCACGACACTGTCAGACTCTGACCATAGCTACATAGAGAAGCAAATAGGCTTCTCTATGGCCAGAGCCTGACAAGGTGAGCTGCTGCTTTCTTGGTAACCGTCAGAAACCATGGTGTTTATCTCATCTCCTAGGTTACCTGTCCAAAGTGTTGAGGAACTACACAGAGCAGGCTTGCGACGGAGACTACCTGTCGGTCCACTGCCCGCCCCGCACCATCATCACCGTCGAATCGGCTTTCTACGGCAGGAGAGGCCCCTTCCACCCCCAGCAGTGCCCGTCCTACCACAGACACACCCTTTTAGGGACACACCTACTGGAGGATGACTTGCATTGTTACATGTCCACAGCAATACAGGTAACAGCCCTTCCCTCCATAGACACTTACACTATAGACCTTTATGCTTCTCTCGTACCTCTAGTACAGTAGCGAAGGTCATGAAATAATGGTAATCTGCTGGTATTGACATTCGTCCAGTGTGATTTTCCTGAAGCCTTGTATCAAAATGTGCAAAGGACACACCCAAGAAACACCCACTTCAAACTCCTGTCATGGCTGCCTGCATTTCTTGAGGAGCGAGACAAAAAAAGAGGTAAAATTCCCCTTTAAGTAGCATGGCGCAATACTTTATAACACAGCATGGTAGCAACACAACATGACAACAACACATGAACAACACAAGATGGCAGGAGCACAACATAGTACAAACATTGTTTGGCACCGACAACAGCAAAAAGGTAGAAACAACAATACATCACATGAAGCAGCCATAAGTGTTGGTAAGAGTGTCCATGATTGAGTCTTTGAATGTAGAGATAAAACTGTCCAGTTTGAGTGTTTTTTGTAGTTCGTTCCAGTCACTAGCTGCAGGGAACTGAAAAGAGGAGCGACCTAGGGATGTGTGTACTTTGTTGACCTTTAACAGAATGGGACTGGCAGAACAGTGTTGTATGTGGAGGATGAGGGTTGCAGTAGGTATCTCAGATAAGGAAGAGTGAGCCCTTAGAGGGTTTTAATTGAGAAGAGCATGGGGCCTAGGATCAAGCCTTGGGGTACTCCCTTGGTGACAGGCAGTGGAAATGTATGGAAATTGAGAAGAGCATGGGGCCTTGGATCGAGCCTTGGGGTACTCCCTTGGTGACAGGCAGTGGCTGAGATAGCAGATGTTCTGACTTCACATTGCACTCTTTCATAGAGGTAGTTGCATTGCAACTGAAGGTAAGCATAGGCTACTTTGTTGTAAGCATTTAATTGAGAAGGTTTTTAGGAAAGCGTTTCCATCTACCAGAAGACGGTTGTCATTAGGGTTGGGCGATTTCCAGATTTTCATATCATCATACCGTCCTTCTCTCATCCCGGGATTTACGGTATTACCGGTTTAGTACACAATGGGGTGTAAAATTATATGGGGTGTACATTTTTTTTTTTTTAAATAGCACAATTAATAACGAGTTTCCATAGAGGCTGCTAGGTACAGCTGAAGTCGGATGTTTACATACACCTTAGCCAAATACATTTAAACTCAGTTTTTCCCAATTCCTGACATTTAATCCTAGTAAAAATTCCCTGTCTTAGGTCAGTTAGGATCACCACTTTAATTTAAGAATGTGAAATGTCAGAATAATAGTAGAGAGAATTGTTTATTTCAGCTTTTATTTATTTCATCACATTCCCAGTGGGTCAGAAGTTTACATACACTCAATTAGTATTTGGTAGCATTGCCTTTAAATTGTTTAACTTGGGTCAAACATTTCGGGTAGTCTTCCACAAGCTTCCCATAATAAGTTGGGTGAATTGTTGCCCATTCCTCCTGACAGAACATGTGTAACTGAGTCAGGTTTGAATATTGTTGGATTCTGTTTTAATGTCTGCATTCTGTGATTCCGTCTGCATTCTCTGCAGCATGGATTTTATAGGGCCCTACAAAAGGTCTTAATGATGAAATGCCCTGGCATGTTATGTAAATGTAAACATGAACTTATGTCTTGTCGTTAAACACTTCAGCCTACTCTATGATGTTTTTATCCTACACTGTACCCAAAGATTTATGAAAACGTACATGGTAGGTCGATGTCCTCATTGTGGTTTTACAGACATGTTTAATACGTTTTATGTATATATTTATTCATGAAATGCACATTGTTACAGTACCTTCAGAAAGTATTCAAACCCCTTGACTTTTTCCACATTTTGTTGTCTTACAGCCTGAATTTAAAATAGATTAAATAAAAATGTTATGTCACTGGCCTACACACAATACCCCATAATGTCAAAGTGGAATTTTGTTTTTAGACATTTTTACAAATTAATTATAAAATGAAAAGCTGAAATGTCTTGAGTCAATGAGTATTTATCCCCTTTGTTATGGCAAGCCTAAATAAGTTAAGGAGTAAAAATTTGCTTAACAAGACTGTGTGTAGTAATAGTGTTTAACATGATTTTTGAACGACTACCTCATCTCTGTACCCCACAAATACAATTATCTGTAAGTTCCCTCAGTTGAGCAGTGAATTTCAAACACAGATTCAACCACAAAGACCAGGGAGGTTTTCCAATGCCTCGCAAAGAAGGGCACCTCTTGATAGATGGGTCAAAATAAAAAAATCTGACATTGAATATCCCTTTGAGCATGGTGAAGTTATTAATTATGCTTTGGATGGTGTATCAATATACCCAGTCACTACAAATATACAGGCAGCCTTTTGAAAGTTGCCGGAAAGGAAGGAAACCGCTCAGGGATTTCACTATGAGGTCAATGGTGACTTTATGGTGACTTTAAAACATTAATGGCTGTGATAGGAGAGAACTGAGGATGGATCAACAACATTATAGTTACTCCACAATACTAACCTAATTGACAGAATGAAAAAAAGGAAGCATGCACAGAATACAAATATTCCAAAACATGCATCCTGTTTGCAACAAGGCACAAAAGTAATACTGCAAAAAATGTGGCAAAGCAATTAACATTTTGTCCTGAATACAAAGTGTTATGTTTGCGGCAAATCCAATAGAACACATTACTGAGTACCACTCTTCATATTTCAAGCTTAGTGGTGGCTGCATCATCTTATGGGTATGCTTGTAATTGTTAAAGGACTGGGAAGTTTTTCAGGATGCAAAATAAGCGAATTGGAGCTAAGCACTGGCAACATCCTAGAGGAAAAGCTGGTTCAGTCTGCTTTCCACCAGACATTAATTCATCTTTCAGCAGGACAATAAATTAAAATACAAGGCCAAATATACACTGGAGTTGCTTACCAAGATGACATTGAATGTTTCTGAGTGGCCTAGTTCCAGTTTGGACTTAAATCGGCTTAAAAATCTATGGCAAGACTTGAAAATGGCTGTCTAACAATAATCTGACTATTCTCATCAATGGGCTTTATGTATAGCTGTCTAATTTTGGTGGGGCATGTTAACCTGTTTTAATTATACTCCTGAATCACTATGATCAATAAAATAGTTTATCTTGAGTATACTTTTAACAGAGTTGATATTTACTTCAAACTGCATTCACCCTATAGCTTATACCTATCAACATGTTTCATCTACATACAGTAAGTGCCTAGGGAGGAGGGGTTTGGGTTTCTTCTGGACAGGGCCTATGAACTATTCTGGCCCAATAAGCACATGCCCTAAATATATCCCTTATTGTGACAGTGTTAAGGGCGTACGTCATTGGTGGCCTGTCACCCTTCTCTCACATTCTTAGCAATATAATGTTGTTATTTGGTAACAGTTACAACACACCTATCTGATCGAATTAAAATGTGTTTCTCAATGAAACATGTAGAGTTCTCTTTGAGATGCTCAGCTATATAGAACTAATAACTACTGATCATTTATGAGGTTGTGGAGATGTGGTCATAATTCGTACTCAAGAAGAAATCCTACAGATTCCCATATTTCAATGAGAAACTAATTTTAATGAACTAGGAAGTAAATCTCAGCTCTGTTAAAAGTACACTCATGAAAAACTTTTATTGATCATAAACATAGTGATTCAGGAGTATCATTAAAACAGGTGAACATGCCCCACCAACATCAGACAACTATACTGAAAGGCCTTAAATTGGTGAAATAAGTAGGCCTAAATCAAATCTATGATGAGAATAGTCGGATTAACTGATACATGTCACGGACATGATGGTATAGCAGGAAGATCGAAAATACCGTTCAAATCCCAGGTGAGGACATGTTGAATAATAATTAATAATATTCTTCTAACTCTAACGCCAAAACATGGTAAGATGCATTCAAGCTAGGTGAGACAACAACATAGTAAGTACATTTTTCCTCAATAAAGCAGCTAGCTTGAATCCTTTTAACCCCATTTCAACAGCACAAACATAAAGTGCTATGAAGACAGGTAGGAATGATGTCACAAGCTGTTTTTTACGACTATGTCTATGTTGGGGGTATGATGTCACAAACGGCTGTACCTTTTCTCATATCACATCCCTGGCCATTGTGTCTCCTTAATGAAGCGTGATGAAATGACACAAACGTCAGCGTGCTAACCGTGCTTGAGATTTACGATCTGGCAGCATATACCAGCAGGCAACACACACCAGAAGAACACTGGGAGGTTGTCTTCTACAAGCCTCTGTTTGTTTTAGTGGAACTCACTGCTTGTGTGCCAGCTTTGCGGGTACCAACCTGCCGATCATAACTCCCTGTGACACGCTCTGTGGTCAATCATAAATGTGCACCTCCCAGCATAACAGTGTGATGCATTATGGCGGGAAAATTACTGAATTCCTGCCTTTTTGTTTTTTTTCTATAAACCTCCAGGGAATGGGAATTTGGTGAGGGGGAATTTCAGAATTCCTTGTTGTGTAATGTAGTAGATTCTAGATGTTACTCAGCTGTGTCAAAACAAGGAAAAGAAGGAAAGGTGTGAGGACTGTGAAATCTGAGACATTAATGTGACTGGCGTGTAGCTTCATTGCAGCAGTTCTACTGTTTCCATGGTGTGGGAGGAGAAGGGGACGGTTAGAGTGTTTTGAAGTGGTTTTAGCAGTCTCACCGACGCTTGCTCTCTCTCTCTCTCTCTCTCTCTCTCTCTCTCTCTCTCTCTCTCTCTCTCTCTCTCTCTCTCTCTCTCTCTCTCTCTCTCTCTCTCTCTCTCTCTCTCTCTCTCTCTCTCTCTCTCTCTCTCTCTCTCTCTCTCTCTCTCTCTCTCTCTCTCTCTCTCTCAGAAAATGTTGGATGAATGTCAGGACAGGAGGAGCTGTAAGGTCCTTGTCAACAGTCGTCTCTTCGGGACGGACCCATGCCCCAGCAGCAGCAAATACCTCATTGTGTGGTACAAATGCAGGCCTAGTAAGTCCCTTATCACCCTCCACGCCTCTTTATAGTTTATACTCCTCTTTCAACTGTCTGTCTATCTAGCTCTCTCTCTCAGAGAGACCCGCACACACACAGAAAACCCTGCTGACACGATATACGGTTTAAATCCCATTAATATTAAGAAACGGAAACAGTTGCCTTCATAATGTGGACTATGTTTAGCCATGCACAGGTATTCCACACACAGGTATTCCACACACAGAGTCCAGTGACAGTGACCTTTAACAGAGCTCAATACCCGGAGTACCTCCATTAGCCAGGATATCAAAACTATGGACATGGGGGGAGTGGTACAGGAATGCAGTGGAGAAGGCGGCGACAGGGAATGAAAGAGAGTAGAGAGACACAGAGAGAGTTACGCCTCACTAAAATCCCACTTAGATCCCACAGAGCCATTTCTCTCTCGCCAGAAGTAATTGCTTAAGTAACAGGACAAAATAGCTGTTGATTGGTCCAGGGTCAGGGTATGGGAGGGGTCAGTGGAGTGAGTGTGAGTGACCATACCACAGCTCAGGAATGACATGAATGGACTTAAGACTGTGTCCCAAATGACACCCTATTCCTTACATACAGTAGTGCACTACTTTTGAACAGGGCTCATAGGGCTAGTATGTAAAATATTGCATCACATAGGGAATAGGGTACCATTTGGAACGCTACCTTAGTTACTACAACACTCTGGGTGGTGGGATTACTTCACTGTTATTCTGGCTCTGCCTGGAATTATACACTCCACTGTTAGAAGGAGAGAAAGAGGGAGGGGAGGATAGATGGATGGGAAGAGAGGTTGAAAGTTGGGGATTTCAGTGTTGTAGGACAGAAATATTGAGAGAAGGCTAATGGCGCTTGGAAAGTGATGACGGCAAGATCAGGAATAGAAGGAAGTATGAGGAACACGCACACTTGCATATGCACAAATGCACACTCATATGGAAAATATAAAAGTCAAACTTCAGAGTAAGCCTGAGACTGACAAAAAGTGTGTTTGTGTGTGTGTGTGTGTGTACAGTAATACTAAAGTCTGTCTCTCATCCCATCTCCTCCCCCAGATGAGTATAAGAGTAAGGTGGCGTGTGAGGAGGAGAGAATGAAGCTGAGCTGTAAACGGGGGATGCAGATCGCCGTCTACTCGGCCATGTTTGGTCGAACCCAGCAGGGGACCCTGGAGTGTCCTACCCACCATGGGAGGGCGTCATCCGTAGGTAAGACCATCACCCATGTATAGAACCTGAAGTTCTCTGGGCCTAAAACATCTTTCTAACTAGGACCTAGAGTTTCTCCTGGGTCTTAAACTTGGGTGGACCCAGAGATTTTCTCTGTCAGATCAGTTGGGAAAAGGCAATTGTTGGGAAAAGATCTGATTGGTCAAAAGACCAATTAGTGGCAAAAGAACAGAATTGGGCTGCCTGTGTAAACACAGCCTTACTGTCACTATGGGTGCCTGCTTCAACAACAACCTTCCTTGGTTGGAGTCCTGAAGGGGTTGATTGTGACCCATTGTCGATACTCCACCTATGTTTCCAATGGCCTTAGGGAAGTGTCCTTCATATTTATTTATTTCATATTTATTTATTTCGGTCCCATCAGATCTGCAAATAGTGCATGGGTATGGGCAGGGGTGGAAAAAGTACCCAATTGTCATACTTGAGTAAAAGTAAAGATACCTTAATAGAAAATGACTGGGTGACTTTAACTTTAAGTAAAAGTTAAAGTCACCCAGTAAAATACTACTTGAGTAAAAGTAAATGTTGTTGATGAAATGTACTTAAGTATCAAAATTAAAATAATAAATAATTTCAAATTCCTTATATTAAGCAAACCAGATGCACAATTTGTTATTTTATTTATACAGTGGGGAGAACAAGTATTTGATACACTGCCGATTTTGCAGGTTTTCCCACTTACAAAGCATGTAGAAGTCTGTAATTTTTATCATAGGTACTCTTCAACTGTGAGTGACGGAATCTAAAACAAAAATCCAGAAAATCACATTGTATGATTTTTAAGTAATTAATTAGCATTTTATTGCATGACATAAGTATTAGATACATCAGAAAAGCAGAACTTAATATTTGGTACAGAAACCTTTGTTTGCAATTACAGAGATCATACGTTTCCTGTAGTTCTTGACCAGGTTTTCACACACTGCAGCAGGGATTTTGGCCCACTCCTCCATACAGATCCTTCAGGTTTCGGGGCTGTTGCTGGGCAATACGGACTTTCAGCTCCCTCCAAAGATTTTCTATTGGGTTCAGGTCTGGATACTGGCTAGGCCACTCCAGGACCTTGAGATGCTTCTTACGGAGCCACTCCTTAGTTGCCCTGGCTGTGTGTTTCGGGTCGTTGTCATGCTGGAAGACCCAGCCACGACCCATCTTCAATGCTCTTACTGAGGGAAGGAGGTTGTTGGCCAAGATCTTGCGATACATGGCCCCACACATCCTCCCCTCAATACGGTGCAGTCGTCCTGTCCCCTTTGCAGAAAAGCATCCCCAAAGAATGATGTTTCCACCTCCATGATTCACGGTTGGGATGGTGTTCTTGGGGTTGTACTCATCCTTCTTCTTCCTCCAAACACGGCGAGTGGAATTTAGACCAAAAAGCTCTATTTTTGTCTCATCAGACCACATGACCTTCTCCCATTCCTCCTCTGGATCATCCAGATGGTCATTGGCAAACTTCAGACGGGCCTGGACATGCGCTGGCTTGAGCAGGGAGACCTTGCGTGCGCTGCAGGATTTTAATCCATGACGGCGTAGTGTGTTACTAATGGTTTTCTTTGAGACTGTGGTCCCAGCTCTCTTCAGGTCATTGACCAGGTCCTGCCGTGTAGTTCTGGGCTGATCCCTCACCTTCCTCATGATCATTGATGCCCCACGAGGTGAGATCTTGCATGGTGCCCCAGACCGAGGGAGATTGACCGTCATCTTGAACTTCTTCCGTTTTCTAATAATTGTGCCAACAGTTGTTGCCTTCTAACCAAGCTGCTTGCCTATTGTCCTGTAGCCCATCCCAGCCTTGTGCAGGTCTACAATTTTATCCCTGATGTCCTTACACAGCTCTCTGGTCTTGGCCATTGTGGAGAGGTTGGAGTCTGTTTGATTGAGTGTGTGGACAAGTGTCTTTTATACAGGTAACGAGTTCAAACAGGTGAAGTTAATACAGGTAATGAGTGGAGAACAGGAGGGCTTCTTAAAGAAAAACTAACAGGTCTGTGAGAGCCGGAATTCTTACTGGTTGGTAGGTGATCAAATACTTATGTCATGCAATAAAATGCAAATTAATTATTTAAAAATCATACAATGTGATTTTCTGGATTTTTGTTTTAGATTCCGTCTCTCACAGTTGAAGTGTACCTATGATAAAAATTACAGACTTCTACATGCTTTGTAAGTGGGAAAACCAGCAAAATCGGCAGTGTATCAAATACTTGTTCTCCCCACTGTATTTACGGATAGCCAGGGGCACGCTCCAACACTCAGACATAATTTACAGATGAAGCATTTGTGTTTAGTGAATCCGCCAGATCAGGCAGTAAGGATGACCAGGGATGTTCTCTTGTACTTTTGGGTGTCAGGGAAAATGTATGGAGTAAAAAGTACATTATTTCCTTTATGAATGTAGTGAAGTAAAAGTAAAAGTAGTCAAAAATAAAAAATGGTAAAGTAAAGTCAGATACAAGAAAAAACTACTTAAGTACTTTACACCACTGGGAAGGGGAAAGGGCTAGGGGTTGTTATGACAATGGGGTGAGCTTTAGATCAATTACAGTGCCTTCGGAAAGTATTCAGACCCCTTGACTTTTTCCACATTTTGTTATGTTACAGCCTTATTCATAGATAAAACAAATATTTTACTCATCAATCTGCACACAATACTCCACAATGACAAAGCAAACACTAGTTTTTAGAATTTTTGGTAAATGTACACTAACATTCAAAAGTTTGGGGTCACTTAGAAATGTCCTTGTTTTTGAAAGAAAAGCACATTTTTTGTCCATTTAAATAACATCAAATTGATCAGAAATACAGTGTCGACATTGTTAATGTTGTAAATGACTATTGTATCTGGAAACGGCAGATTTTTTATGGAATATCTACATAGGCGTACAGAGGCGCATTATCAGCAACCATCACTCCTGTGTTCCAATGGCACATTGTGTTAGCTAATCCAAGTGTATCATTTTAAAAAGCTAATTGATCATAAGAAAACCCTTTTTGCCAATTATGTTAGCACAGCTGAAAACTGTTGTGCTGATTAAAAAAAGCAATACAACTGGTCTTCTTTAGACTAGTTGAGTATCTGGAGCATCAGCATTTGTGGGTTTGATTACAGTGTCAAAATGGCCAGAAACAAATAACTTTCTTCTGAAACTCGTCAGTCTATTCTTGTTCTGAGAAATGAAGGCTATTCCGTGCAAGAAATTGCCAAGAAACTTAAGATCTCATACAACCCTGTGTACTACTCCCTTCACAGAACAGCGCAAACTGGCTCTAACCAGAATAGAAAGAGGAGTGGGAGGCCCCGGTGCACAACTGAGCAAGAGGACAAGTACATCTAGTTTGAGAAACAGACACCTTACAAGTCCTGAACTGGCTGCTTCATTAAATAGTGCCCGCAAAACACAAAAGTATTCAGACCCTTCCCTCAGTACTTTGTTAAAGCACCTTTGGCAACGATTACAGCCTCGAGTCTTCTTGGGTATAACGCTACAAGCTTGGCACACCTGTATTTCCATTCTTCTCTGCAGATCCTCTCAAGCACTGTTAGGTTGGATGGAGAGCGTCTCTCCAGAGATGCTGCCACCACCATGCTTCACCATAGAGATGGCGCCATGTTTCCTCAAGATGTGACTCTTGGCATTCAGGCCAAATAGTTAAATCTTGGTTCCATCAGACCATAGAATCTTGATTCTCATAGTCTGAGGGCCAGATGTACTAACGCTTCAGCCGTATTTGTTTCGCAAAGTGCGCATAAAACCATGGCGAGGTATGTACGAACGGGACTGCCTGTTGAGGGAACTGAAAATGGCAAAATTCGCTTTTCGTGTCATGCATATGCATTCATGGGATGGTCAAGGGGAAAGTGGGAGTGTCACATAAAGAGATGGGAGAGGAAGCGTAAACTGCGGCTAATTATGTATTCCGCGTTATATACAGAAAAAGCCGGTGAAAGCGCGCCTCTATCTTAAAAGCAGGTGTAACTTAAGAAGCGGGTTTCCTGGCATATACCTCCTGGTGAAATGGCAGCAGTAATCCGAGCAAGACGAAGACATAGGCTAAGGAGACGAGCTGAAAATATTTTTGCCACAAGAATCACACTTTTTCAGTTGAGTGAAAACGAAATCATTAAGCATTACAGATTAAGCAGCTACGCAATATTAATGTTACTGGAAGAAATCAAAGATGACATCGAATTTCCGACTCAGCGTTCACATTCCATTCCAGCAGTTGTTAAACTCCTCGCTACATTACAATTATAAATTTTTGTTTTCGCTGTTTTGCCTGACTTGGTGGCTGATCCATGATGGAAAGAGAGGAGGAGGCCCATTCAATTGCGCGTTTAAATACGCGCAATTTACGGTATAGTGGGTGGGGACAGGCGCTGATTACCTGATGAACTGCAGGTTTGGTACATAACACGCACACTGCGGTTTCACATCAAGCGCTTTCTGCGTCTTGGCCATGGCGCTATTAACGCTGCGTTCGCAAATGTACGTACATCTGGCCCTGAGAGTCGTTTAGGTACCTTTTGGCAAACTCTAAGTGGGCTGTCATGTGCCATGTGCCTACTGATGAGTGGCTTCCATCTGGCCACTCTACCATAAAGGCCTGATTGGTGGAGGGCTGCAGAGATGGTTGTGCTTCTGGAAGGTTCTCCCATCTCCACAGAGGAACTCTGGAGCTCTGTCAGAGTGACCATCGGGTTCTTGGTCACCTCTCTGACCAAGGCCCTTCTACTCCAATTGCTCTGTTTGGCCGTGCGGCCAGCTCTAGGAAGAGTCTTGGTGGTTCCAAACTTTTTCCATTTAAGAATGATGGAGGCCACTTTGTTCTTGGGGACCTTCAATGCTGCAGACATTTTTTGGTACACTTCTGTGCCTCAACACAATCCTGTCTCGGAGCTCTACAGACAATTCCTTCGACCTCATGTCTTGGTTTTTGCTTTGACATGCACTGTCAACTGTGGGACCTTATATAGACAGGTGTGTATGGAACGCCGTTTGGGTCTTTGCGTGTCAAAAAATATACACTTCAAATAACACTATGACGCGTTAATAAACTTTTAATTTGACACGTCAAATAACACAATTCTATCATAGAATGTTGTGTGTGCTGAATTTGCACGTGCAAGACAAGCACCACCACTACTGTCAGTAGCACTGTCAAAACTGTACAAAAAAAAGTCTGCAAACAAGCACACCCCGGCCACGAATGGGAATTTGCGGTTCACCTTCAAAATAAAAGTACCTCTTTGAAAGTGATGCAGAATGTTACAATTGGTGGAATCGTGCCTTATTTAGAATAGAACACAACTGTGAAGAGTTTACACAAATATTAGCGTTGTAGCTCTTATCACGGGACTGTGACTGTGTGAAATCAACTCCCCATTCAGCCTATTGTGCGTATTGACATTCATATTGCACATATTGGGGATCAATGAAATGGGTTGTCAGTCTATTCAGTACCCAAGAGCTTTTTTTCCCACAATATCCTCTTCAGAGTTATCATACTCCAAAACATCCACATTGTATTGTATTTTCTCCGGAATATTGTTCAATACACATAGTAGGTTGACAATAAATGAATTCACAGTTTCAGAGTCCTGCAACAAGAGCTATGACGCTAATGTTCTCTGGGTGTCACTGAGTAGATACCCCATGTCATTGATCCACAATCCATAGGTAAGGCTGTACAGTGAATTAAGTATGCCCCCAATGCAATTATAAAGTCTAATTCATCCAGTGTGATTTCAATAGATTTGTCAAATTAACAAATTAATGTATTTTTGTAGATTTTATATAACATTCCAACCTCGTTTAGCCTGATCTATTCAATTATGGCATAATTCTACTATTTGTATTAATTTGCATCACTGTCAATGTCATACTTTTATTTTGAAGGCTAACTACAAAGTCCACTATTGTGGCTAATCTTTATTGTGGATAGCTTCACATAGATGGGTCCGACGACCATTAATCAAATAAGAACTGTATTATAAATGAGGGTTATTTTAGATGATGACACCTAGATAGCTAACTATAGCTACTGAAACAGATTTCCATTTTGCTATGTTTTTGGGGAAGAGCATGGTTTGCATCCATCAGCTAGCTGTAGGTGCGTGAGACAACTTTACCAGCATCATAGCATATGTATCGATGATTCGTTGTGTCATATGAAATACGAGTGATAGTGTAATCAATGTGTAATAACTACGTAAAAAAGTATGAACGTGTTAAATTATGTGCAGTCATATTCAGGTCCTGATTGGTCAACAAGCTTATTTGACACGTCAAATAGTGTTATTTGACACTTATCTTTTTTGACACGCAAAGACCCAAACTGATTTTTTTGGGGTTTGTATAATTTGATTTAAACAACATGCCTACCACTTTGAAGATGCAAAATATTTTTTATTGTGAAACAAACAAGAAATAAGACAAAAAAACTTGAGCGTGCATAACTATTCACCATTCCAAAGTCAATACTTTGTAGAGCCACCTTTTGCAACAATTACAGCTGCAAGTCTCTTGGGGTATGTCTTTACAAGCTTGGCACATCTAGCCACTCGCATTTTTGCCCATTCAAGGCAAAACTGCTCCTGCTCCTTCAAATTGGATGAGTTTCGCTGGTGTACAGCAATCTTTAAGTCATACCACAGATTCTAAATTGGATTGAGGTCTGGGCTTTGACTAGGCTATTCCAAGACATTTAAATGTTTCCCCTTAAACCAATCAAGTGTTGCTTTAGCAGTATGCTTAGGGTCATGGTCCTGCTGGAAGGTGAACCTCCGTCCCAGTCTCAAATCTCTGGAAGAGAAACAGGTTTCCCTCAAGAATTTCCCTGTATTTAGCTCCATCCATCATTCCTTAAATTCTGACTAGTTTCCCAGTCCCTGCCGATGGAAAAACATCCCCACAGCATGATGCTGCCACCACCATGCTTCACTGTGGGGATGGTATTCTCGGGGTGATGAGAGGTGTTGGGTTTGCGCCAGACATAGCGTTTGGCTCGTAGTAAAGGGACAGTATTGAGCGTGCATTCGTGTTATAGAAGCTGTCTAGAGATATGTCACAAGCAGCAATGTTGTTGAAGCAACATTCTAGGATCTAGGATAGGCATCACTCCAACTACAGCTATTCTGTTGGCTTGGCCAGGGTCATATTCATATTCAAACGGACTGAAGCAGGGACGGACTACTTGGACTTGTCCAATGAGAAACTCAAATTTGAGTTGTCAGTTGCATTTTTATTTTTCCGTTGCCTACATAGCACGTATAATTGGCTCCTACGTAAAATATACGTACGGCATGTGAGGGTATGTGTGATTGTCAAATGGAATTCGTCCCGATTCACAATTCAAACAATGCACTGAGGTCATGTCCCAGACAGGGTCGGGAAGCTGAATCCGGTGTCACTCCGAGTCTGAGATAGAGAATGCTATTGTATGTGTGTCCATTTTATGTGATGTGAGCAGCCATTCCCAAATGGGACCCTATGCGCTATATAGTGCACTTACTTTTGACCAGGGCTCATAGGGGAACCCATAGGGCTCTAGTCAAAAGTAGTACAGTATGTAGGGAACAGGGTGTCATTTGGGACGCAGTCCAGTTTGGGAGCACACTGGCAGGTGGACAAGGAATGTAGGATGACATTTCCTACTGTTGAGGTAGTTTAGAACCACTTCTATGTAAAATCCCATTTTTAGGGGACCTGTGTGGCTCTGGTACCGGTTCCAACCGTCATTTTAGTTTATAAATCAAATCTGTGGACACCGTAGATCGAAATGGCTTGCGTAGATCGGTAGCCTTGACTCTCACAGACACAGGAGTATGTCTATTTTACCTGTGTGAAGCAGAATTTGAAATCTTACACCACTTGACGCTGGGATGTCCCTCCTACCATTTCATTCGCTCTTCCGACTGTCCAACTCCTGACTGAACCCTACTTCACAGCCACTAACCATGCACACTCAAAAAGATTAGCCTAATCGTAACGCAGCAGGAGATTGTGGTTTCGTCGCTGTAGCACATTCAAAGATCGATTTATAGCCATTAATCAAACATAATTAATAGATTTTAAGAATAATAGATTAATATGAGATGAAAGGCGAGTTCCTAACGAGTTCAGGAAGCCAAGCTAGAGCTCTATGAAACATGGGGGCAGATATTTTGATCAAGAGAGACCTTTACAAAATATGCACATTTTCTCAATCACGAAATATACAAATATGTATTTTACAGTTAGGAAGGGGGAAGGAAGGTGAAATATTATAGTTAGTATACATTTTTATAAATTACTTCAGTAATTAGGGAAATGGGAATTGTGTGTGTGTGTGTGTGTGTGTGTGTGTGTGCGTGTGTGTGTGTGTGTGCGTGTGTACGACAACAAGGTCAAAGTCATTACCTCATTAACCCGTCTTCACTAATGGAGAAATCAGAGAAGGGATGCCTGCTCAGGTGTGTGTACAGTTGAAGTCGGAAGTTTACATACACTTAGGTTGAAGTCATTAAAACTAATTTTTCAACCACTCCACAGATTTCATGTTGACAAACTATAGTTTTGGCAAGTCAGTTAGGACATCTACTTTGTGCATGACACAAGTCATTCTTCCAACAATTGTTTACAGACAGATTATTTCACTTATAATTCACTATATCACAATTCCAGTGGGTCAGAAG
This sequence comes from Thymallus thymallus, assembly GCA_023634145.1. Lineage (NCBI taxonomy): Eukaryota > Metazoa > Chordata > Actinopteri > Salmoniformes > Salmonidae > Thymallus > Thymallus thymallus. The sequence goes on along the minus strand of CM042412.1, from coordinate 17,075,032 downwards.
TAAGTTGACTGTGCATTTAAACAGCTTGAAAAATTCCAGAAAATGATGTCATTTAGAAGCTTCTGATAGGCTAATTGACATCATTTGAGTCAATTGGAGATGTACCTGTGGATGTATTTCAAGGCCTACCTTCAAACTCAGTGCCTTGCTGAAAATCATGAGAGATCATGAGAAAATCATAAAAATTATAGACCTCCACAAGTCTGGTTCATCCTTTGGGGGCAATTTCCAACTGCCTGAAGGTACCACGTTCATCTGTACAAACAATAGTACGCAAGTATAAACACCATGGGACCACGGAGCCGTCATACCGCTCAGGAAGGAGACACGTTCTGTCTCCTAGAGATCAAATCAATCCCAGAACAACAGCAAAGGACCTTGTGAAGATGCTCGAGGAAACGGGTACAAAAGTATCTATATCCACAGCGGGTCCTATATCGACATAACCTGAAAGGCCGCTCAGCAAGGAAGAAGCCACTGCTCCAAAACCGCCATAAAAAAGCCAGACTACGGTTTGCAACTGCACATGGGGACAAAGATGGTACTTTTTGGAGAAATGTCCTCTGGTCTGATGACAGAAAAATATAAATCTGTGGACACCGTGATTCACGGGGGTGGCAGCATCATGTTGTGGGGGTGCTGCAGGAGGGACTGGTGCACTTCACAAAATAGATGGCATCATGAGGAAGGAAAATTATGTGGATATATTGAATTAGCATCTCAAGACATCAGTCAGGAAGTTAAAGCTTGGTCGCAAATGGGTCTTCCAAATGGACAATCACCCCAAGCATACTTCCAAAGTTGTGGCAAAATGGCATAAGGACAGCAAAGTCAAGGTATTGGAGTGGCCATCACAAAGCCCTAAACTCAGTCCTATAGAACATTTGTGGGCAGATCTGAAAAAGCTTGTGCGAGCAAGGATTCTTACAAACCTGACTCAGTTATACCAGTTCTGTCAGGAGGAAGGGGCCAAAATTCACCCAACTTATTGTGGGAAGCTTGTGGAAGGTTACCTGAAACGTTTGACCCAAGTTAAACAATTTAAAGGCAATGCTACCAAGTACTAATTGAGTGTATGTTAACTTTTGACCCACTGGGAATGTGATGAAAGAAATAAAGGCTCAAATAAATCATTCTCTCTATTATTATTCTGACATTTAACATTCTAATTGACCTAAGACAGGGAAGTTTTATTGGATTAAATGTCAGGAATTGTGAAAAACTGAGTTTAAATGTATTTGGCTAAGGTGTATGTAAACTTCCGACTTCAACTGTATGTGTGTTGTGTGTGTGTGTGTGTTTTGCCTATTTCTGTGTGTACATAGGGAGTACTGTAAAGAGGAATAAGGATTTTGTTTTCAAAATAGCTTTCCAGCTCAGGGAGCCACCTTAAAAGTATTGCTCTGGTTCTGTAGTCTGAAGAAGACTGCTATTCTGATATCAGCACGCACGCACGCACGCACGCACGCACGCACGCACGCACACACACACACACACACACACACACACACTCACACATGCCCTTTGATCTGTGCGCTCCTCTTATTTGGAGAAGGGGGTGGCGGTGGTAGCAGAACAATCCTCAAAGCGAAGGGGACAGAGCCAAGTTCAGCCCTCTCACACACCCCCCTGACATCTAAACTGGCTTCCATGTTACTAGACAACTGAAGATCTATCTTATACCAAGAGAAAGCCAGTTTGATAGCAGGGTTGCAGTCAATTTTGTTTACAATTCAGTCATCTCAGAAAGTGAATTAAAATGCAATTCATTAATTGAAAATGTGCTCTTAAATTGTATGATGATTTGAGTATGAACTGAATTGGAACATACAGGAACTATGTTGTTTTCTTTCTGTACTACAACAGTCAGTATTTGACTCTACTCTGGATGTCTCGATAATAACAGGTGACGAAGCACTTGAATGCCAGGAAATGACACAGGAGGTACATTCACACACACACACACACACACACACACACACACCACACACACACACACACATTGTGTTTAGGTGCCACATTATTGTTTTCATACCCACCCCCTCTGACTCAACAGATAATCTGATATCAGTTTACACAGAGGTGTGTACAGTTTACAGGTGTGCGTGCTACCAAGGACTGTGGGCTCTCCATCTCAGTGGCCGATGTGAGTAAGACATTTAAGCGTGTTAACCCTCGCAAGGCTGCTGGCCCATAGAGTATCCCTAGTCGCGTCCTTTGAGCATGCGCAGAACAGCTGGCTGTTGTGTTTACAAATATATTCAATCTCTACCTATCCCTGTCTGTTGTCCACACATGCTTCAAGATGGCCACCATTGTCCCTGTACCTAAGAAAGAAAAGGTAACTGAACTAAATGACTATCGCCCAATAGCACTCAAATCTGTCATCATGAAGTGCTTTGAGAGACTAGTCAAGGATCATATTACCTCCACCTTACCCGCCACCCTAGACCCCCTTCAATTTGCTTACCGTCCCAATAGATCCACGGATGATGCAATGGCCACCACATTACACACTGCCCTATCCCATCTGGATAAGAGGCATACCTATGTAAGAATGCTGTTCATTGACTGGATCCTGGACTTCCTGACGGGTCTCCCCCAGTTGGTGAAGGTAGAAAACAACACCTCCTTCTCGCTGATCCTCAACACTGGGGCCCAACAAAGTTGTGTGCTCAGCCCCCTCCTGTACTTCCTGTTTACCCTTGACTGCATGGCCAAGCACGCCTCCAACTCAATCAAGTTTGCAGACGACATAACAGTAGTATGCTTGATTACCAACAACGATGAGACAGCCTACAGGGGGGAGGTGAGGGCTCTGGGAGTGTGGTGCCAGGAAAATAACCTCTCACTCAACGTCAGCAAAACTAAGGAGATGATTGTGGACTCAGGAAACAGCAGAGGGCTCACCCCCTATCCACATCGATGGGACCGCAGTGGGGAAGGTGGAACGCTTCAAGTTCCTCGGTGTACACATCACTGACAAACTGAAATGGTCCACCCACACAACAGCGCCTCTTCAACCTCAGGAGGCTAAAGAAATTTGGCATATCACCCAAAGCCTCACTAACTTCTACAGATGCACAATTGAGAGCATCTTGTCGGGCTGCATCACAGCCTGGTACGGCAACTGCACCGCCCGCAACCGCAAAGCTCTCCAGAGGGTGGTGCGGTCTGCCCAACGCATTACTGGGGGCAAACTTCCCGCCCTCCTGGACACCTACAGCACCCGTTGCCACAGGAAGGCCAAAAAGATCATCAAAGACATCAACCCCACCTGAGCCACTGCCTGTTCACCCCGCTATCATCCAGCAGGCGAGGTCAGTACAGGTGCATCAAAGCTGGGACTGAGAGACTGAAAAACAGCTTCTATCTCAAGGCCATCAGACTGCAAACAGCCATCACTAACACACCAGAGGCGGCTGCCTATAGACACTGATTAGAAATCACAGCCCACTTTAAGGAATAGAACACTAGCCACTTTGATAATGTATCCGTATCTGCATCAGTAAAAGGCACATGACAGCCCACTTGGAGTTTGCCAAAAGGCACCTAAAGACTCTCAGACCATGAGAAACAAGATTCTCTGGTCTGATGAAACCAAGATTGAACTCTTTGGCCTGAATGCCAAGCGTCACGTCTGGAGGAAACCTGGCACCATCCCTATGGTGAAGCATGGTGGTGACAGGTACTGGGAGACTAGTCAGGATCGAGGGAAAGATGAACGGAGCAAAGTACAGAGAGACCTCAGGCTGGGGCGAAGGTTCATCTTCTAACAGGACAACGACCCTAAGCACACAGCCAAGATAAGGCAAGAGAGGCTTCGCGACACGTTTCTGAATGTCCTTGAGTGGCCCAGCCAGAGCCCGGACTTGAACCCGATCTAACATCTCTGGAGAGCCATAAAAATAGCTGTGCAGCGACACCCCCCATCCAACCTGACAGAACTTGAGAGGATCTGCAGAGGAGAATGGGAGAAACTCTCCAAATACAGGTGTGCCAAGCTTGTAGTGTCATACCCAAGAAGACTCGAGGTTGTAATCGCTGCCAAAGGTGCCTCAACAAAGTACTGAGGAAAGGGTCTGAATACTTATGTAAATGAGATCTTTAAATGTTTTATTTTTCATAAATTAGCAAATATTTCTAAAAACCCTTTTACTTTGTCATTATGGGGTATTGTGTGTAGATTGATGAGAAAAAAACTATTTAACACATTTTAGAATAAAGATGTAACGTAACAAAATGTGGAAAAAGTCAAGGGGTCTGAATACTTTCCGAAGGCACAGTGTATTTGGACAGTGAAGGATTTGATATCAAATGTTACATATCAGGCGACAGTACACCTTTTATTTTATTTTCATACGTACCTGTTTTACCGTTTAGAAATTAAAGTACTTTATATGAGGACTGTATAAGCCGTTGCCAAACTGACTGGTGGTCAGTGTATCAGCTAGTTTCATGCAGAGAGAGAGTTTAGTGAGGGCGAGCAGTGGGGGTTCAATGAGAAAGCTGCGACCTATTGAGGTGTGAAAGCATAACTCAGCTCTGGTATCAACGTTCACACAACGCACAGAACCTGCCAGGGCGACACATCCTGGTGGGAAATTACAGCGTGTCCGATCTGGCTGGGAGCATTCAGGAACGTCTGACTGTCAGCCTCTCTGTGATTGACCCGGATGTTGGGATTGCATTCTGCAGGGTTCTCCCGACTATCTATAGACCATGCTGGGTTGAATCTGGGTCGTAGGTTTAGACATATGTTTCTAAATGGCATAGTTCACTACCAACCTGGAAGGAAGTTTATGGTTGATTCATTTGATTTATTTATACACCAATTGGTGCCCAGCCCGTATGGGTTTATAAGACACCATTTATTTAAGTACATGTGCACAAAACACAAAACAAAATGACATAGTCATTTGAGGGTGGCACTTAATAATAATTTCACTCTCTCACCCTTACTTACTCCTTTACTTGAGTTTCTAATGGCTCAGTGGGTTAGAGCACGGGGCAAAAATCAGAGTTGTGGGTTTTATTCCTGCGTGGACCACATACTGATTATATGTGTCAGTTAAAGTTGCCAATTCTGTTGGCAACTTTGTAAAGTTGCTTTGTATAGAAGTGTCTACTAAATGGCCATATATGATTATTTGAATGATCAAGTAATAACTTATCTAACACAACTGGATAGCTTCCTCCAACTCAGTCATACCAGATCAGTGATTGTCTTAATTCAAAGAAAGGAGGAAGGATTAAACTGGTGTCTGTGTTGCTCTTTAGCTCCTGAGTTGGGCTATTTGACCTGTGACCTCCATCATCGTTCGTACTGAGTCTGTTGACGTCTGAGTGCTGGCCTGTCCTCTCTCATCTCTCTGGGGCTGGAGTGTGGGATGGCAGTACACACACACAGGCACAAACACACACCCACACACACACCCACATACACATGCACGTACACATGCACAAGCACACACACACACACACACACTATGTGAGTGAGTTCAGTAGTGTCTGTTTTCAAAGGGAATTCCTCATCTCTCTACAACTTGGTCTGCTTTGGGTTTTTATGGTTCGTGTCTTCCTAAGGGCGTCCATGCAGAACCAGGGGTTAACAGCAACATTCCCAAAGGGTTTTGTGTGTCTCCGGGTGTCCCTACCAAACCTGGGTTCAAAAAGTCAATTTTGTTTTCTTTCAAATACTTTAATGTATTCGATTGGGCTAGCCTGGCACATTAAAACCAATGGAATAGTCCTGAAAGTGCAAACTCACCCGTCTGGCAATGCTAAAAGTATACAATTCTGAACCCTCTTTACCCAGCAGGCCTTGGAAAAGCAGCCCCGGGGCCTTATTCATAAAGCGTCTCAGAGTGGAGTGCTAATCTAAGATCAGTTTGACCTTTAGATCACAATGAATAAGATTACATGGACAGGAGGACCTGATCCTAGATCCCACTTTGAGATTCTTTGTGAAGACGAGCCCTGTCAGTAATATATGATCCTACACAGTTGCTATTACCCTACCTGCACTTTTAAGGGTCAGTGTTATCTGGGATCCTTGGGTCGTCTATACCCTAAAACCCTAACCCTTAACCCATGCCCTTAACCTTTACCTATCCCTAACCTTAACCCTTACCATGGCCATTTTAAATGTCAACTTCAATGGGGCAGGGATGTCCCAAGGATCCCTGATAGCACCTTTAAAGTACACCAGCATGTTAGTACATCAGACAGTAACTACTGAATCTCAAGCGTAGAGAGCTGTCCATCTTCCCCAGAGAAAACAGGAAAAGAAAAGAGAAGAGCCTCCTCTGTACATCCTTCCCCAGAGGATGAAAAGAGCGGTGGAGAGCGTCTGAAAATGTGGGAGGGGGTTTGGCATGCGCTTAGTGATGATGAATGAGCGCCCATCTATCACTCTGACAGGTGTCTGTGTGCCCCCCCCCCCCCCCCCACACACACACACACCCCACACCCCCTGTCCCCTAGTCCCTCTCTCTGTTCTTGTGAGTGCTCTCCCAACTCCCTACTTTAGAAAATTACCCTAATTACAGTTGTGGCCATATATATTGGCAACCTTGCACTATTTCTTCTAAAATAAGTTGAACTTATTGGCACCCTGGAGCTAGTACTTGTTTCCACAGACAACTGCAGACAAACACTTCTTGTAGCCTTCAATGAGTTTGAACTGCCTTTCTACTGGCAATTTGGATCACTTTTCAGTAACAAACTGCTCAATGTTTGAGGGGTGCTGTCCACCAACTGCTGTTTTTGTGAGGACAGACGCTGGGAAACAAGAAGCAAGTACAGGGAGTGAACATTTAATAAATAACCGACATGAAACAATACACTGGCAGCGTCTGAACAGGGGGAACAAAACATCAATGCTGACACCGGGATCCAACTGAGGAACAGACAGATATAGAAGGGATAATCAACAAAGGCCATGGAAGAATTGGGATCTGAGGGGTCTGAATACTTTCCGAATGCACTGTACATGTATTTAGGCCTATAGAGAGAGAGAGAAAGAAGTGTACACTGCATCTGCTGACACTTGCCAATGTCATAATTTCACATCATGTGGAAATGAACATACTGAGGAATGAATGAGCAATAAATCTGTGAACAAATCTAAGATTCTGCCCAGCTAAATGATATGGAATGTAGCCTGCATGACTGAACCGAATGCATGGATATAAGGGTGCCCCTCCCTTCCCTGTTTATGTCAATTCTTAGTGAATGTGTCCTACAAGACCTGTCAGTTTTTGCTTACTGGTATTCCCTATGGACTCATTGGGTCTCTCTCTCTCCATCCTCTCCTCCCCCCTTTCTCTGTCTCAGACTGCCAGTCAGACGTGGCTCTCCAGGTACTGACGACCCGTTGTCAGGGGAAACGGTGCTGTTTCGTCCAAGCGTCCACGCAAGAGTTTGGGGACCCCTGCTACTCGAGCACCAGGAAATATCTCAGTGTCATCTACACATGTGGTAAGTCCCCAGTTGTACCGACACCTTGTCAGCCATTCCTTATATGGACACTAGAGGGAGGTGTTCTCTCATGTATGTGGATTTTTTATTTATGTTTTATTTAACCTTTATTTAACTAGGCAAGTGCCATGCTGTGCAGGGCTTTAGTACCAATTTACTTACACACACACACACACACACACACACACACACACACACACACACACACACACACACACACACACACACACACACATCAGGAAGCCCTGTGGCTGTGTCTCTCTCTGTGTGCACCAGGCCATGCAGGCAGCGTTTCACCCCAGAGAGGAAGGAAGTGGTGGTGAGATAAGAAGAGTGGCCTTCTGGGAATGGAAGGTCTGAGACAGCAGGGCTTGGCTGAAGGGTCATATTATTATTTTTTACTTTTATTTAACTAGGCAAGTCAGTTAAGAACAAATTCTTATTTACAATGATGGCCTACACCGGCCAAACTCAGACGACGCTGGGCTAATTGTGCGCCGCTGTATGGGACTCTCAATCACGGCCAGTTGTGATACAGCCTGGAATCGAACCAGGGTGTCTGTAGTGACGCCTCTAGAACTGAGATGCAGTGCCTTAGACCGCTGTGCCACTTGGGAGCCAATATGGATGGGGGGCTGATTGATACAGATAGGTACTGTACGTGTCCCAAGTTTTTGTCTGTCTTTTAGCTGTCGTCTGTCTGTCAGTATCTCTCTTGCTTTCTCTTTCTCATTCTATCTCTCTCAATCTCTATTTTGTAATGTATGACTGATGACTTTCTGATGTTTGTGGGAGTGGTGCTCGACTGCTCGTTTCTGCTTTCTGTCTCGACGGGAGAGGGGCTTCCTCCCTGTCTACCTAGCCACCACACCCCCAGCCTAATCCTGAGCTGTCACACTATAACTCATTAACACACACACATTCACAAACTAGTAGACATGCACACACATACAGTACATTCAGTTGAAGTCGGAAGTTTACATACACTTAGGTTGAAGTCATTAAAACTCATTTTTCAACCACTCCACAGATTTCATGTTAACAAACTATAGTTTTGGCAAGTCGGTTAGGACATCTACTTTGTGCATGATACAAGTAATTCTTCCAACAATTGTTTACAGACAGATTATTTCACTTATAATTCACTATATCACAATTCCAGTGGGTCAGAAGTTTACATACACTAAGTTGACTGTGCCTTTAAACAGCTTGGAAAATTCCAGAAAATGATGTCATGGCTTTAGAAGCTTCTGATAGGCTAATTGACATCATTTGAGTCAATTGGAGGTGTACCTGTGGATGTATTTCAAGGCCTACCTTCAAACTCAGTGCCTCTGTGCTCGACAACATGGAAAAATCAAAAGAAATCAGCCAAGACCTCAGAAAAAAATTATAGACCTCCACAAGTCTGGTTCATCCTTGGGAGCAATTTCCAAACGCCTGAAGGCACCACGTTCATCTGTACAAACAATAGTACGCAAGTATAAACACCATGGGACCACGCAGCCGCCATACCGCTGAGGAAGGAGACACATTCTGTCTCCTAGAGATGAACGTACTTTGGTGCGAAAAGTACAAATCAATCCCAGAACAACAGCAAAGGACCTTGTGAAGATGCTGGAGGAAACAGGTAAAAAAGTATTTATATCCACAGTAAAACGAGTCCTATATCGACATAACCTGAAAGGCCGCTCAGCAAGGAAGAAGCCACTGCTCCAAAACCGCCATAAAAAAGCCAAACTACGATTTGCAACTGCACGATCATTGTGCCGTCCTCGATATGTCTGCTTAATATCCTGACGGCCAGCTAAACTTTTTCCCCACACCAAGACTCTGAAGAATAATTCTTAGTTCCACAGGTTTATTGGAGTTACAGAGAAAAGGTGAAACTGCAACACACAAAAGAGCAAGGACAAATTACACATTAAAGGCTAATTTGCACTAATACTGTTGCATTTTCGTTTGTACTCATTTTAACATTAATAAATGAGAAGAAATACATGTAAACAATATTCTGGTCATTATAGCACCTTTACCGTGCAGTTCGTTAACAAACGACACAATGACACAATGAGAGCTAGCATTCACATAGCCAAAGTACATTTAGACCATCTCTAGATTACACTCTACAAACTTAAATTATTGTAAAAAATAATGATGAATACCTCCAGACAATATTACAAAATAAGGTATACATACCGACGATGCTACGCCAGACACAAGAGATCGTCAGATACGGTTGAAAAGCAATGGAATAAACAGCCTTGAACAAACCGTTGAAACTCGTTCGACGTGAGTGTTTACATTCAAACTATGGGTCGCGCGACAGGACATATAGAACCATGCGATCTTAAAGAGAACATAACCTAAATAGAAACACATTAGGAAATGCATATTCCTGGAACACATTAGAGTACTGTAATGCTGACTAAATGAAAAGCATGTTTATCTTCAACTTTAAACTTAATGCTTATTTACATGTTCTTACTCATAACAAGACACTCCCCGCCTGACGTGGATACACGTCACCCCACAGTCCATGCACAGTCCTTATTTTTTTTTATTTTTTTTTTAAACAGTCCATTTACTAAACAGTCCACTACTGTGCCTTTGGAGGTAGAAGGAGAACTATTTCAGTGACTGGCCTGAGAAAGAGGCTAGTCTCACCTGGTTTGATGATCTTCACCTCAACCTGGCGCACTTTCCCATCTTTGCTAGGGAAGGCCTGTGTAATCAGTCCAAGAGGCCATTCATTCCTAGGTGCTTGGCTGTTCTTAAGGAGAACAACGCTTCCAGGCTGAATGTTTGGCTGAGTGGACTGCCATTTCTTGCGGGTCTGCAGTGTTGGGAGGAATTGTTTCCTCCAGCGGTCCCAGAAGGTGTTGGACAGGTGCTGAACCTGCCGCCACTGGGACTTGTAGAGGTCTGCAACTCCAAACTCACCAGCAGGAGCAGGCACAATGTTCGTCTTTTGTGTGAGAAGAGCAGCTGGCGTGAGTATGAACGAGTCATCAGGGTCCATAGTCACTGGAACAAGTGGCCTGGCGTTGATGATCGCTGCGACTTCTGCCATGAAAGTCACCAGCACTTCGTGGGTGAGCTTGTCTTTCAGCTGGAGGAACATTGCGTCCAGAATCCTCCTAGCCAGACCTATCATTCTCTCCCATGATCCACCCCAATGGGATGCATGTGGGGGATTAAAGGACCAGATGCAGCCCTTGTCTAAGAGGTAAGTCTTTACAGCAGTGCTGTCAATGTTTGAGGCTATCTTCAGTTCCTTACAGGCGCCAATGAAGTTCGTGCCACGGTCGGAACGAATGTATTTGACCGGCCCACGCATTGAAAGGAAGCGCCGTAGCGCGTTGATGAAGCTAGAGGTGTCGAGGGATTCTATGACTTCGATGTGCACAGCTCTTATGCTCATGCACGTAAAGATCACTGCCCACCTTTTACTTTGAGCGAAGCCGCCTCTGGTCTTGCGTGAGGAGACGTTCCATGGGCCGAACACATCAAGACCCACGCTGGAGAACGGAGGATCTGTTGAAAGACGATCGGCTGGCAGGTTAGCCATTTTCTGGATGCTGAGTGGAGCTCTGAGCCTTCTGCATGTAATGCATTGGTGGATGATGCTGCTTACTCTTTTCTTCCCTCCGACTATCCAAAGGCCAGCTGAACGGACCGCCCCCTCTGTAAAGTGACGACCTTGATGATGGATTTGCTCGTGGTGGTGTCTGATGAGCAAAGTGGCGATGTGATGCTGGCCAGGAATAATCAGGGGAGTCTTTTCACTCTGATCGAGACTTGAATGATGAAGACGGCCTCCAACTCTGAGAAGGCCGTGTGTGTCAATGAACGGGTCCAGATTTCTGAGGGGGCTTGTTTTTGGCATCCTTTCCTGTTTTAGAATGCACTTTATCTCTTGGCTGTAGACTTCCTGTTGAACTGCTTGGATGATTACAGCTGACGCTTTCTCTGATTCCTCAACTGTGAATTCAGCTTTGCAGTAATGCCAGCCCTTGCATGCTCTGTTCTCTCTGTGAGCTGTCTTGAAATGACAGGCTATGTGAATGAGGCGAGTGACTGCACGAGTTAATGACTTCCAGGTAGAGAACTTAGCAAAGCGTTGTGAATCCAGTTGCTTGTTTGAGGCTGTAGTGCTTAAGGCAGACACCAGAGGGCGGATGTCTGGGTCTGTGCTCGGGTCAACAAGGTCATGGTTGCTCTCAGAAATGCTGGGCTCCGGCTTGGAGAGAAATTTGGGCCCACTCAGCCAGTTGGTGTGTTTCAGTTGGCCAACAGGGACGGAACGTGTTGCGTGATCTGCAGGGTTCAGGCCTGTTGGCACGTAGCGCCACTGGTCTGGTCGGCAAGATCTTCGGATGCGTAACACCCGGTTGCTGACATAGACATAAAAGCGCCTGGTCTCATTGCAAATATAGCCCAGGACTACTTTACTGTCTGAGTAGTAGGTTACAGCATCAAGCTGTAGGTCTAGTTCTGCTGAGACCAGGTCTGCTAACTCAACAGCAAGCACTGCTGCGCAGAGCTCAAGTCTTGGCACTGTGTGTTCAGGGCGAGGGGCCAGCTTGGCTTTGCCCATAACAAATCCAATCTGGTTGTTGCCATTACTGTCTGTCACTTTCAGGTAGCTCACAGCACCGATAGCTTTGACTGACGCATCACAGAACACACATAGTTCTCTTCTTACCGCTGCTGACGGTGAGGCTTCTGTGTAGCGCCTTGGGATGGAAAGCTCAGCGAGCTCGGACAGAGAGGCTCTCCATGATGTCCAGGCATCTTCCATGGTTGGAGGTAAGGGCGTGTCCCAGTCACCCTTCTCCGCCGTGAGCTCTCGCAGGATAGCCTTGCCTTGGACTGTGACAGGCGCAACGAATCCAAGTGGGTCGTAGAGGCTAATGATTGTGGACAAGACACCTCGCCGGGTGTAGGGCTTGGTCTCACTGGAGACATTAAAAAGGAAACAGTCTGTCTTGAGATTCCAGTCAAGCCCGAGGCTGCCCTGCAACGGCAGCGCGTCTGCGTCGAGGTCAAGGTCTTTGAGGTCACTCGCGTGGTCACTGGATGGAAAGGCGTCCATGACCTCTTTGTTGTTCGCTGCAATCTTGTGAAGTCTCAGATTCGACTTGGAGAGCACATCCTGTGTCCTTTTTAACAGGCTGATTGCAGCTTGAACTGTAGGCAGGGACTTCAGCCCATCATCGACATAGAAGTCATGTAACACGAAGTGCTGCACATCTGGGTCGACATGGAACTCGTTGCCTTGAACAGACTTGTGTAGACCGTGAATAGCCACTGCAGGTGAAGGGCTGTTGCCGAAGACGTGGACGTTCATCCGGTAATCCACGATGGCTTTGGAGAGGTCATTGTCTTGGAACCAGAGAAAACGTAGGAAGTCACGGTCTTTCTCTCTTACCAGGAAGCAATAGAACATCTGTTCTATGTCGGCTGTGACGGCGATGGCCTCTCTTCTGAACCGAATCAGCACTCCCAGTAGTGTGTTATTCAGGTCAGGACCTGTTAACAGCACGTTGTTGAGTGATACGCCGTCGTATTGGGCACTGGAATCGAATACCACACGGATTTTCTTAGGTTTCTTCGGATGATACACTCCGAACGTTGGTAAGTACCACCTTTCTTCATGCGGGCTGAGAGGGGGGGCTAACTCTGCATGACCGTTCCGAAACATGTTGCCCATGAAGGCAAGAAAGTGGTCTCTCATCTCAGGCTTTTTTTCAAAGTTACGCTTGAGAGACATGAGACGCCTCAGCGCCTGTGGCCTGTTGTCTGGGAGCCGTGGGCGTGGGCTCTTGAAGGGTAATGGCGCCACCCAACTGTTGTTTGAGTCTTTTTGTAGTCCTTCATCCATTATCGCCATGAATGTTGTATCTTGAATGGAGGGAGCCACCTGGTTGTCATCCCTGGTCCTTCTGAACACCGTACATCCAAGGTGATCGGTTTCGCAGATAGGCTGGTCCTCAGGATACGCTGGAGGCTCACTGGTGGCCTGGGTGTCGCTGAACCTCTCCTTCACATGGAACACGTTGGGGCACGCGTCAAAGAGAGTGGGCCGTTGCAGCTCTGTGGTGTTCGTGTGGAACGTGCTAATTGTCAGTGGCCTGTGAACATTACCTAGGCACACATTTCCAACAATGACCCACCCCAGGTCTAACTTCTGTGCGTAAGGCAGATTGTGAGGGCTATTCACCTGTTTGCGGACTTTATGCACTCTGATAATGTCTCGTCCTAAGAGAAGCATAATGGGGGCTTGCGGGTCAATGTCTGGGATGAGGTGTGCCACTGACCTTAGATGAGCATGATGAAGAGCTACTTCGGGGGTTGGAATCTCCTCTCTGTTATTCGGTATGTCGTTACATTCTATGAGGCTTGGCAACGGGACGCGAACAGTTCCATCCAAAGACTCCACTTCATAGCCACTGGCCCTTCTGCCTGCTGATGGTTTCACTCCAGCACATGTTCTCAGTGTGTAAGGAGCGCTTGGACTTTGGTCATTGAACATGTCGAAGAACTGGGAGCGAACCAGTGACCTGTTGCTCTGCTCGTCCATGATCGCATACAGTTTCACGGCTTTTTCTCTGTGGCCGGCTGGGAACACTTTGACGAGGCATATTTTCGAGCAGGAGCGGTCTGTGAGTTCCCCTCCGCAGACTATTGTGCATTCGTTGGTGACCTGAGACTGCGGTGAAGCTTCATCCTCCTCCCCGCCGTGCTCAGAAGCAGGGCCAGCCTCCTGCTGCCAAGGTGCGGGTCCAGGGTGAAGCGCTGTGTTGTGCCTGTCGCTCTTACATTCAAAACACTGGACATTGAGTTTGCAGTTCTTTGCTATGTGAGATGAGGAAGAAAGACATTTAAAGCACACATTGTTTTCTTTGAGGAGTGTTTTGCGCTCGTCAATGTGCTTCTCTCTGAATGCCCGGCACTTACGGAGAGGGTGCGGCTTTTTATGCAACAGACACAGTTTGTCGCCGTCGTCTGATTTTGTTAAAGGCTTACCCCTTTCAGATGTGGCTCTGGGTGACACCTCTGTCTTGTGGACGTTGACTTCCCGCTGTCTGTTGGGCTTCCACGCTGTCTTCTCTGTCCTGGGGGCCATGTCTGTGTTGCCGATGAGGCTGAAGCTTGGGTCATTAGCAATGAGAGCCTGCTGGCTGACGAAATTGACAAAGAAGCCAAAGGGAGGATAGCTCACCTGGTTTTCACGCTTGTAGGCTGCACCAGTTATCACCCACTTGTCCTGGAGACGAGACGGGAGTTTCTGTACAATTAGGTTGACGCCTCTCGACGTGTCCAGAAAAGCCAGGCCTGGTAAGTCTCCTTCAGCCTTAGCGGCCTGCAGTTCCATTAGTAGATCACCCAGCTTTGTCAGCTTAGGTCCATCTCGGTTTACTATTTTTGGAAAGCTGTCAATGCGTTTGAACAGAGCATTTTCTATTGTTTCAGCTGAGCCATATGTTAGCTCGAGCCTTTCCCATGCCATGGCCAGTCCTGCTTCTGGCCGATTGATGTGTATTGCTCTTATCTGCTCGATATGCTCTGCTGACTCCTTCCCGAGCCATTTTAGCAGAAGATCCATCTCCTCACTCGGTTCCAGGTTTAGGCCTCTGATGGCAGTCAAAAAGGAACGCTTCCATGCTCTGTAGTTTTGGGGTTTGTCATTGAATTGTAGCAAACCTGTAGCTACAAGCTCACGGCGGGCTAGATACCTGACAAAGTCATTTATGTGTGAGCCGCCATCGTTTATGTATGAGCTGCCATAATTGTAATCTGGCCGTATGGCATGGTGTGTGGGAGGAGGCTGGGTGTGGTGATTTTGTGTTCTGAAGTGGTGTACAGGAGAAGCATGCTCACCGCTAGACTTGATGTGAGGTAGATGAACGTCTCCAGGCATCCTGTTGAATGTCTCGTGGCTGTCCTCGTATGTGCTGATGTAAGGCTGCTGTGAGATGAGACGATGTGGAGCAGTATTGTTCTGCTGCGGATAGAAGGGACTGGCTTCAGGCTTTAGTGGTGGAGGTGACACGTTGTGGTTAGGGACCGGCGCTGTCCTTGCTTGTGTGTCACCGTTTTCACATGACTTAAGTTCTGAATCCCTTTCTTTTATTTGATCAAGCACATACTGCTTTGTGCGTTGTGAGGCTTCTAAAGGAACAGAGTCTATTTTCAGGTCACAACTATGTTTCTCACTTACATCAGCAGCAGCTTCAAGTGCCTCTGCTTCGGCAATGGCTGCTGCAGCCTCTTTTTTATGTTTTAGCATTTCTATAGACACTTCCAACTTAGCTTGTTGTAGCCTCAGATTAGTTTCCTCTTCAGCATAGCATAGGCGTGCCTTTGCTGCTTCGGCTCTCGCTCTTGCTCTGACTGCTGCAGACCCCGCTGACGATGAACTGGATCTCATTGAACAACATACTTGCGAGCGTGTCCTTAACGATGCACTGTGTGGGTTCTCCTGTGCTGCTGTACTTCCATGCGAACTCTCCTCTGTAGCCTGTAGCTCGGTGGGGCGCGCTGCTCCAGTAGCACTTGACTGTAGAGTATGGTCCGTTGGTCGTCCACTGGATGCGTGTGACGACATGTCAGTTAGCTTCCAACTTGCTCTGATTTATCTTGCTTGCTTGATAGTCGTCGTTTCACTGTGCCGTCCTCGATATGTCTGCTTAATATCCTGACGGCCAGCTAAACTTTTTCCCCACACCAAGACTCTGAAGAATAATTCTTAGTTCCACAGGTTTATTGGAGTTACAGAGAAAAGGTGAAACTGCAACACACAAAAGAGCAAGGACAAATTACACATTAAAGGCTAATTTGCACTAATACTGTTGCATTTTCGTTTGTACTCATTTTAACATTAATAAATGAGAAGAAATACATGTAAACAATATTCTGGTCATTATAGCACCTTTACCGTGCAGTTCGTTAACAAACGACACAATGACACAATGAGAGCTAGCATTCACATAGCCAAAGTACATTTAGACCATCTCTAGATTACACTCTACAAACTTAAATTATTGTAAAAAATAATGATGAATACCTCCAGACAATATTACAAAATAAGGTATACATACCGACGATGCTACGCCAGACACAAGAGATCGTCAGATACGGTTGAAAAGCAATGGAATAAACAGCCTTGAACAAACCGTTGAAACTCGTTCGACGTGAGTGTTTACATTCAAACTATGGGTCGCGCGACAGGACATATAGAACCATGCGATCTTAAAGAGAACATAACCTAAATAGAAACACATTAGGAAATGCATATTCCTGGAACACATTAGAGTACTGTAATGCTGACTAAATGAAAAGCATGTTTATCTTCAACTTTAAACTTAATGCTTATTTACATGTTCTTACTCATAACAAGACAATCATACTTTTTGGGGAAATGTCCTCTGGTCTGATGAAATAAAAATAGAACTGTTGGGCCATAATGACCATCGTCATGTTTGGAGGAAAAAGGGGGATGCTTGCAAGCCGAAGAACACCATCCCAACCGTGAAGCACTGGGGTGGCAGCATCATGTTGTGGGGGTGCTTTGCTGCAGGAGGGACTGGTGCACTTCACAAAATAGATGAGGATATATTGAAGCAACATCTCAAGACATCAGTCAGGAAGTTAAAGCTTGGTCGCAAATGGGTCTTCCAAATGGGCAATGACCCCAAGTATAGTTCCAAAGTTGTGACAAAATGGCTTAAGGACAACAAAGTTAAGGTATTGGAGTGGCCTTCACAAAGCCCTGACCTCACACCTATAGAACATTTGTGGGCAGAACTGAAAAAGCGTGTGCGAGCAAGGAGGCCGACAAACCTGACTCAGTTACACCAGTTGGCTAAGGTGTATGTAAACTTCCGACTTCAACTGTACATGCACGCACACACACACACACACACACACACACACACACACACACACACGCACACACACACAGAAATACATACACACACACACACATAAATACATACACACACACCCATATATATACACCCCCGGTCAAAAGTTTGGAATATTACAGATTCAAGGGTTTTTCTTTATTTTCACTATTTTTTACATTGTAGAATAAAAGTGAAGACATCAAAACTATGACATAACACATATGGAATCATGTAGTAACCAAAAAAATGTTAAACAAATCAAAATATATTTTATATTTGAGACTCTTCAAATAGCCACCCTTTGCCTTGGTGACAGCTTTGCACACTCTTTGCAGAGTTAAAAAGTAAGAACAAAATTAAAAAGGAAATAGTAACACAATAAAATATCAATAACGAGACTGTATACAAGGAGTACCGGTACCGAGTCAATGTGCAGGGGTACAAGGTAGTTGAATTACTTATGTACACGTAGTTAGGGGTAAAAGTGACTAGGCAATTGTCACGATCGTGTGTAGAGACAGACCAGGGCGCAGCGTAGCGATAGTTCGACATGATTTATTTAACACTACTAAACTAAACTCAGTCCGAACTATACAAAACAACAACGTAATTTCAAACGTGAACATAAACACACTTACTCCGATGATATTAAACAATGACCCACACAAACGTGTGAGGTAGAGCAACTTAAATAGAATCCCCAATCAGAGACAACGTCTCGCAGCTGTCTCCAATTGGGGATTCAACACGAAACGAAAAACACATAGATCTAGAAATCTAGATCTGTCAGGCTCTGACCATGGCCAAAAGGTACTCCCTATGGCCAGAGCCTGACAGCAATCAGGATAGATAATAAACAGAGTAGCAGCAGTGTATGTGAAGAGTGTGAAAGTGCATGTGTGTGTGTGTGTGTGAGTGTATAGGGTTAGGGTGTGTGCATTATGTGTGTATCGGAGTGTCAGTATATGTGTGAGTGAGGGGGTAGAGTCCAGTGAGTGTGCATAGAGTAAGTGCAAGAGTGTCAGTGGATAACGACATCAAAACACACACACGTTGTCCAGATGCCTACTGATCCAGGGATCGATCCATCAGTGCCAGTGTCTAGAGCCTCTCAGACCGGACATGTCAACAAACACACACAAAATGTCTATGCCCACCTAACCCACACACTTATACACAACCCCCTAATGCTGATCAAACTCTACCCTGAACCCTGTTTGAAAGGTCTCCAAGAGCTGGTGCCTATCATAACAGCAAGAGTGGAACTCAGATTTGAGACTATTTTGGGGCTTTTTTCATGTTATTGGAGACATTTAAGCTCAATCTCTGTCTGACCCTAATTATCTGTATTTGATAACCAGAATGCCAGAGTGTGCTCTTGGACAGCTCCAGAGATGTGGAGTGTGTGAGGAGGGGGCCACACAAACACATATACACACACAAACACACACACACACACACACACTGTTCCAGTGATGTGGAATGTGAGTGTCAGGAAGGGGCTAGGTATGGGGGAAAGGGGGGCCAAGGAAAATAAGAGGTGTAGGGCACGGGGAGAGGGGAGACTTGGCATGAAGAAATGGTTATAGTAGACATGAAGTCACCAGGAGCTTGAGGCTTTAGGTAGTAGTAATTTTGGAGTGTCCTCTTTCACGGCTGGTAATATGTATAATGTATGAGTGTGTGTCTGTGACCTCGTGTGTGTGGGGGGGGGGGGGTGAGTATTGTGTTTTTGCAATCATATGTGTGTGTGTCACGAGGGCAAAATGTGTCTCAAAGTGGCTTATAGCATGGGGTCAATGCTTATAGCATACACACGCACACACTCACTCCACTGTCAGGCATCATTTGAACCCAAGTCCCACAGGAGGAAATCCCCATGTCTTGTTTAATTGTGAACGAGGCGCCTACATTAGCCTGATAAGGCCAGGCAATATACTAGAGACACTTTCTATTTCATTACATTGACTATGTAGGACTCTATAGCAGCGTAATAGTTTGAATATAGGTTTCCCGTTTCAGATCCTTCCATTGGTTACACTTCTACTACACCTTGAAGATGTATAAGGGAAAAGCTGGGCGTATTTGATAAATGGGCCTGTCTGAGGCCCTTTTTGTTAGAGAGGTTGATATCACAGAGATACTATTACATTTGTACTAATTATAATATGTACTTCTATGGTTGATACTGTGAAGTTGATCTTGTAGTGGTGTAATTCCTATATTTTTTATGTGTATGACCATTTTCCTACATTCCATTCTAGTAGTTTAGCAACATTCTGCACCCGAGTTTGTCCGTTCCGTCTTGCGCTTCCAGCCCTATCAATGATTTCTGAAGCATCTCTATAGGCCTTATAATGTGTTTTCAGTTGGACTGCCGCAGGCTATTGTGTGGCAGGATGTTCCTGTATTGGGGTCAGTGTTGGCTGTGGGGCTCCCAAGTGGCGCAGTGGCCTGAGACACTGCATCTTAGTGCTAGAGGAGTCACTACAGACAACCTGGTTCGAATCCAGACTGTATCACAACTGGCTGTGATTGGGAGTCCCATAGGGTGGCGCACAATTGGCCCAGCGTCGTCAGAGTTTGGCCGGTGTAGGCCGTCATTGTAAATAAGAATTTGTTCTTAACTGACTTGCGTAGTTAAATAAAGGTTAAATAAAATACAAAAATAAAATAAGACTCTGCTGTCTGACCTTCCATTCCCAGAAGGCCACTCTTTTTATCTCACCACCGCTTCCTTCCTCTCTGGGGCGAAACACTGCCTGCATGGCCTGGTGCACACAGAAAGAGAGACACAGCCACAGGGCTTCCTCATATTTGTGTGTGTTTGTGTGTGTGTGTGTGTATGTGTGTAAATTGGTACTAAAGCCCTGCACAGCATGGCACACGCCAGACCTCGTCTACTTCTAGCTTCTAAGGAAGCGTTGAGATCTCTTCAGAGCTCCTCAGAGAAATTAGAGCAATAAACACACACTCACCCCCACCCACAAACTGTTGCCCTGATGACTGAACCCTGACCATCAAGTGACTGTCTGTTACCACAATTTGTTTGTTCATTGATAGAAACACACCAGAGACTAAGCAGCATGTGTGTGTGTGTGCGCGTGCGTGCATGTGTGAAGCAAGCCATTGAACCCTTTTTGGAACCCTTTCTTCAGTATACCTAACACAAGTGTAACCATCTAGTTCCCTGGGTCCCTAGCCTCCGGCGCTAGCCCGTAGCCTGCTCCTGTCCCCAGTCCTCACCCCAGGCCTCCCTCTCCCCTCCTCTCATCTCTATCTGATCTCATCTCAGCCACTTAAGTGCTGCAATTAGTCAATTTTCTGTCGCTAATCACCAGCGTTCAATAGGCATTCCTTTTTATCCACTGTAGGAACCTACAACTAACTTGCACTCGTTCAAAGACTTGTTCTGGCCTTCAGAAGGCCATTTGGGGCTATCCATTACGCTAGAGCGCAGTGACAGGAAGTCTATTGGAATTGGAAGTTGAGAAGTTTAAACAGCACTGGTGTAAAGTACTTAAGCAAAAAAATTTAAGTACTACTTAAGTTGTTTTTCTTTGTATCTGTACTTTACTATTTATATTTTTGACAACTTTAACTTTTACTTCACTACCTTCCTAAAGAAAATAATGTACTTTTTAATCCATACATTTCCCTGACACCCAAAAGTACTTGTTACATTTGTAATGCTTACCAGGACAGAAAAATTGTCCAATTAGCCAGTTATCAACCGAACATGCCTGTCTTTCCGTACATTTAAAAAACAAGAAAATGGTGCCCTCTGGTTTGAATAATATAAGGTATTTAAAATTATTTATACTTTAATTTTACTTTTCATACTTAGTATATTTTAAACCAAATACTTGTACTTAAGTAGTTGGTGACTTTAACTTTTACTTGAGTCATTTTCTATTAAGGTTTCTTTACTTTTACTCAGGTAGGACAGTTTGGTACTTTTTCCACCACTGTTAAAGAGGGAGACTTTATCTTGATAAGTCAGTGGGGTTTTAATACCTAAGGGAGGAGGGCTTGGAGGGCTGGACAGGGAGGCCTGTGTGTGTGTGTGTGTGTTTTCAGCTTCAGGCCAGCTAAGCAGCAATCGGTCCACTGGGCCTCCCTCTGCCTGTGCATCCTGTCTGTTATAGATACATGTAGTTCTGTCCTTGAGCTGTTCTTGTCTATTCATGTTCTGTACATATGGCCAGCCATTACAATGAGCCTGTCCTTCTTGTCACAACCTCAGCTCTAAAGCCATGACAAAGAGGGAGTCATTCATTGACTTAAAGAGAAAATACAATTGTTTTATTATAATCGCAACACAGCCTTCATGGAGGCTAACAGAACAGGTATTGCCCAGGTAGAGAGAGCATGGCCAGGAACCTTTATCCCTTTCCACAGGTGTTTCCAATCAGGCCCAATTTGGCTCCACCCCTCACCAACCTGCAGGATTGAAAGAAAAATACAAAGCAAGCAGCAACCAATGCAGAGGGCCGTGACACCCCCCACCCCCCCCCCCCCCGATAAAACGGGGCCATCAAAGGACACAATAAAAATTAATGGCAAAATGTAAATCACACATTTAAACAAAACAGAAATAAACCAATCAAGTATTCACAATACCAAATTTAGATGTGAATCCACCCAGTTTCTCCAACCCAGTACCCCATCTACCTTCCGGCTCTCACTTTCCCAGCAACCATGGTGCCTGGAAGCAATTTTAAGAGAGGGGACAGCGTTGAGGTAGCAAGACAGCAGGAACCGGAGCAACCTGGAAAAACATCATCAACTTCACAGGACCTGGCTAATCCATTTAGCGTTGTGACTTCTGCTTGGGATAGGAGTCATGATGTTGACAAGAGTGGCGACACATTATCCACACCCCTAATATGGCGTACATCCAGGTGGAAAGCTTGCAGAAACAAACACCAACGCATAATACGCTGGTTAGGACATACCATGGTGCGGAGGAAGGTAAGGGGATTATAATCTGTATAGACCACAATAGGGACCACCCCAGAGCCTACATACACTTCAAAGTGTTGCAGTGCCCAGATCAAAGCAAGAGCTTCCTTTTCCCCTACAGAATAGTTTAGCTGATAACTATTAAACTTCCGGGAGAAATAACAGGATGGTCAACTCCTTGGTCATCTGCCTGGCACAACACAGCACCGGCCCCGACGTTACTGGCATCTACATATAGGACAAACGGTTTTCAGAAACATGGGGCAGCCAACACAGGTGCAGAGGTGAGCAGGAGCTTCACATTTGTAAATGCTTCCTGACAACAGGCAGACCAGATGAAATTAGCTCCCTTTTTCAGCAGGTTGGTCAACGGTGCTACAACCGTAGAAAAGTCTGCAAAACCCCCGATAGCCAACCATTCCCAAGAAACGTTGCAGCTCTTGTTTAGTTGTTGGGGTTGGAAACAGGTCAATAGCAGCAACCTTAGCACGCACTGGACGAACGCAACCTTGCCCGACTACTTTTCCGAGATATGTCACTGTCGCCTTGGCAAACTCACACTTAGCCAAGTTGACAGTAAGGCATGCATCAGCCAACCGCTTAAACAGGGCCCGAATCCTTGTTAGATGCAGCACCCACGTGTCACTAAAGACAACCACATCGTCCAGATAGACTGCGCATCCATCAAGACCAGCGACCACCGTATTCATTAAGCGCTGAAATGTAGCAGGCGCTTTTCTTAACCAAAACTCATGACATTGTAAGAGAAAAGACCAGAGGGTGTGATGAAGGCAGAGATCTCACGAGCCCTAGTTGACAAGGGCACCTGCCAATACCCCTTTAACAAGTCAAATTTACTGACGAATTTAGCAGCTCTGACCTGGTCTACACAATCATCCATTCGAGGAAGAGGGTAGGAGTCTGGTTTAGTCACGCTGTTTACTTTTCGGTAATCAGTGCAAAACCTGAATGAACCATCTGGCTTGGATACCAAAAGACACGGAGAGGCCCAACTGGAGGCCGACGGAACAGCGATATTGTTGTCAAGCATATACCTAATTTCCGAATCCAAGTGATTTCGTTTCTCTAATGAAACACAATAGAAACGCTGTCTAATGGGGGATGCATCACCTACATCGATGTCGTGTACTGCCAAAGGAGTACGCGACGGGGTATCAGAAAACAACCCTGGAAAATCATGGATCACCTCAATTAAAGCAGTGCGACGATCATCCGAGAGATGATCCAATAAGGTCTCCAAATTTTCCAGAGACTGAGTTTTTTAACCTACCCTGTAGAATACAACCATCAGGGGTAGGTACTCCCTCCCCACAATTGGTCGCTGTATAGTGTGGTGGGTCGGCTAAGTCCGGACGCACCCCATCCATCAACAGAACAGTTTTCACCTTTTCTTTGTCACCAGTTAGGTTAGCTTTACCCAACTCAAGGCCAGACGAACGAGCATAGTAGGGCTTCAATAGATTTACATGACAGAGTTGGTTTGCTTTCCTTCGCTCAGGTGTAGAGATCAAGTAGTTAAGATCCGATAACTTGCTAACCACAGTATACGGGCCTGCGTACTTAGCTTCGAAGGGAGAACCAACAATGGGCAACAAAGCAAGTACTTGGTCCCCAGGACTGAACTGACGGTTTTCAGTACGCCGATCAAACAGTTTTTTCATCCTCACCTGAGAGGACGCTAGCTTCTCCTTAGCCATCTCACAAGCTGCATATAGCCTGCACTTAAAGCCACTAACATACAATAATAAGTTTGGAGGAGGCTCAGCCATCTTCCAATCGTCCTGCAACACAGCAAGAGGTCCCCGTACTGTGTGCCCAAATACCAGGTCATTTGGACTAAACCCTGTACTCTCTTGGGACACCTCTTTTGCTGCGAGTAGTAACCACGGTAACCCTTCTTCCCAGTCACGGTCCATCTCTGTGCAGTATGCACGCAACAGGGATTTCAATGTTTGATGGAAACGTTGCAGGGCCCCTTGACTTTGAGCATGATAGGCACTAGACTGGTTGTGTTTGATGTGAAGGTGTCGCAACACCTGTGCGAATATGTGCGACGTAAAGTTTGATCCCTGGTCACTTTGGATTACCTTAGGAATCCCAAAGATTGACATAAATTGGGACAAAGCCTTCACTACTGACTTAGTGGTTATGTTTCGAAGTGGATACGCTGCTGGATACCTGGTGGCCTGACACATAACAGTGAACAGGTAGATACTACCAGCGGTCCCACACAGTCAATTATCAAGTGTTCAAACGGCCGGCCTATAACAGGAATCGGATGCAGTGGAACCGGCTTTAGCGGTTGGTTTGGTTTCCCGGTTAACTGGCAGGTATGGCACGTTTTAATATAGGTTGCTATGTCCTTCTTTAAACGAGGCCAATAAAAATGTCTTAAAACGCGGTCATAAGTTTTACCAACACCTAGGTGTCCAGCCAGGTCATGAGAGATGTTTATTACTTGTTCTCTGAGCTTAGTGGGTACAACAATTTGCACTATAACGTCACCCACAAAACCATTTGGCATCCATTTTCTCACCAGCAATTGGCCAAGTAGTACATACCCTTGGGCCGCACTCTTCACCTCCTCAGGCGGAAGGGCCTGGGCAAACAAATATTTTAATGTAGGATCACTACACTGCTCTAGGACGAGATCACTACACGACACAGGTAAAGGCACTTTGGGTAAGGATATGCCTAGTTCCTTACTCGCTAGCGAAGGTTTAGTTTTTTCCTCTACCACCCGGCTCATAGCCCGGGTTACTGCACATGCAGGAAATGCCTCTGGAAAATGTTGCACATTCTCATCACGGTCACCTTTTTGGGAAGGTACCTGAGAAACTATCAGAGGGGAAGAGACATCGGGCCAGACACGACCCCCAGCTAAGTTGTTACCCAAGATCACCTGGACACCCTCAACTGGCAGCAAGGGTCGCACCCCAAGAATGACATCACCCTGTACCAGGTCAGATATGAGGTTAACCTGGTGCAAAGGTACAGACAATGTATTTAACCCTATCCCCCTAATCAGGACACTAGTTCCAGTGTCTGAGTGTGGAGAGAATGGCAGCACCGAATCCAGAACAAAGGACTCAGAAGCACCAGTATCACTTAAGATTTTCAATGGCACCTTAACATTATCTCCAACAAGTGCTATTTAACCCTCCATGATGAAATAATCAGCACCGCTGAACGGGTTGGACAGTTTCTCTGGCGAATGTACAGCAGGAGTAAGACACGGGACAGGCCCTGCTAGCGCCGCCGATTTAATGTTAGTGCTGGCAGACCTGCCTGCCTTCCTGCTGAGGACTGGGCACTCATTCTTCCAATGACCTCTACCCTGACAGTAATTACAGATCCTGTCATGGGGTCGTGAAGCACGATCGGGCCTAGGTGGTAATGTGTCAGAACCAACTCCCCTGAGTGGCCGAAAACCATCAAAAGTGGACTTCTGCCCACCATCCCGAAGACGGGCCTCTCGAAAGCTTTTGTGGGTAAGGGCATATTCATCTGCCAAAACGGCAGCTTCAGATGCTGTCTGCACTTTATGTTCATTAATGTATGTAGCAAGACGATCTGGGACCGACTCTTTGAATTTCTCAAGAACAACCAGGTTGCACAGGTCTACGTAACTGGTCACACCTGAGACAGTACACCAACGGTTGAATTGAGTAGACAAATCACGGGAGAATTCAACGTGAGACTGTTTCTCACCTCTTTTCAATGTTCTAAAGCGCTGTCGGTATGCTTCAGGAACTAGTTCATAAGCATGTAGGACAGCATTTTTAACTTTAACACAATCTTCGCTATCTGTAGCGCTAAGGGATGAATATGCCTCTTGGGCCTTTCCAGTCAAAACACATTGTAGCATCAAGGTCCGGTCTGCATCCGGCCAGGCCCGGGAGTCTGCTACGCGCTCAAAAAGTGTAAAAAATAAATCAGGGTCCTTCTCACTAAACTTAGGCAACAAGCAGAGGTTACCAGCAACATCAAAAGGTGTGCTGTGACCAAGACAAGAACGTCCAGTTGGGGAACTGGAGTGGTCCTCGTCAAAAGGAGAGTCGGCTGAAAGCTTACCAGCTCTAACAAGGTCTAACCGCTGACTCTGTAACTGCAGCTTACCAAGTTCTACCTCCATCCTCATCTTTTCTTTTTCCCTATCATGGGATAATTGCAATAACAGCAACTCCTTTTGCTGATCAAAAGTTAATGCAACAAGTGGTGCCACAGGTGTAGGCAACACAGGCGGTACCAGCTCTCCTAACCTCTCTTTCAAAATACCGGCGTCAATCAGATTCGCCAACAATATAGACCTCACTGTTTCTTTGAGGCGTTTATCGCTTATCTCAACATGATAAAACTCACCCAACTGCAAAAGCTGATCCTTAGTGAGTTTCATGAGCAGCTCTTCAGAAGGAGAGCTAACAAAGTCATCAACTGACGCCATTTTGTTACCAAGTAGTCCACTATGAGCTCCCCAAGGAGTCCACCAACCAAAAACAAAAGTAACAAAACTGGTTTAACGGTACAGAACAAGTGAGAGTTTAAACCTGAGTTTCCCCAAACGCTAAAGCTAACTCAGCCCTAGTCTTCAGTGGCTTTGCGGCGGGTATTTATGCACTAGAGCCCGCTGGAATGGAGGACTACCCCCAAACCACGGATGTGCTCCCGAGACAACCGCTCTAACACCACACAAAACAACAAACAAAGCCCAATGTGCCCCCCGAAGGAAACACGTCGCTATACCTAACCGGGGAGGAACAATAGCTCAGGGCAAAGGTTTATATTCCCACAACCCTCTCACTGACACACACCACAAAACCACCTTGTCACAAAAAGGTTAGCCAATAGACCAGGGTCAACCAACAAACCCCCAAAGCGAGACTACCAAATGACCAAAGTCAATATATAACCCCCAAAGTACAACAGCGCCAACAAACTCAGCCCACCAGCCACACATATCTCTGGTACACAGCCAGAACAAAAATGCACTGCAAGACCCACCAGAGAGTCTAACAAGCACCCAAGTGCCAACAAACCAATAGTAGAAAAGCACTAGAATTACAAACATACATACCAGGGATTACTGTAGAAAAGTAGATCCCGGACGAGCCCCCATTTTGTCACAACCTCGGCTCTAAAGCCATGACAAAGAGGGAGTCATTCATTGACTTAAAGAGAAAATACAATTGTTTTATTATAATCGCAACACAGCCTTCAGGGAGGCTAACAGAACAGGTAGTGCCCAGGTAGAGAGAGAGCATGGCCAGGAACCAGGAAGCTTTATCCCTTTCCACAGGTGTTTCCAATCAGGCCCAATTTGGCTCCACCCCTCACCAACCTGCAGGATTGAAAGAAAAATACAAGGCAAGCAGCAACCAATGCAGAGGGCCGTGACATTCTATAGCTGTCACGGTGCTGATTAATGGGACGATACACGGAGCGCTGGTGGAGTGTCATTCCCTTTTTTATTTCGGAGATGTTCTCACGAAGCACAAAACAAGAAAAGGAGAAATGACTAAACTGAAACATTATTAAACAAAAGCAAAGTGACTGACTTTCTGAAACCCAAAGCAGACAAGCACAAACAATGATCCACACACAAGTGGATGTGTATGGAGCTTAACTACTATCCCCAATCAGAGACAATACTAGAGAGCTGTCTCTGATTGGGGATCATTAACTACCCCTAACTGATGTGAGGACTGGATTGTGGCTCTTCTACTCCCCCTGGTGGGAGTCAGCGGCCTAACCACAACCCAGCCCTTACAGTACCCCCCCTCCAAGGTGCGGGCTCCCGACCACACATGATCCCCCCTCACAAAAAAAAAAACACAAAACCAGGGGGGAAATGGCGGGGTACTGAGGTGGTTGATGGTGGGGGCTCCGGTTCCGGCTTCGGGCGTGACGCAGGCAGTGAAAGCTCCTCTCTTCCTGCCTCCCCGTTGCATGCCCGGTCCGGTCCGGACCCCGGCGCGATGATTCCCCCCTCAGTACTCCCGAGATGCACCAAGTCCTGTCTGGACCCTGGTGTGGGAGCCCTCGACCCTGGAGAGGGGCTGACGTCTGGTCCCGGCCTGGACCCCGGTGGAGCGGACTGCTCCGACACTGGAGTGGAGTAGCTGACCGGTGGAGCAGACTGCTCTGGCATGGGGGAGGAGTAGATCTCCGGTCCCGGACTAGGCACCGGTGGAGCGGACTGCTCCCTCACTGGGTCGGAGCAGATGACTGGAACTGGACTGGGCATCGGTGGAGCAGACTGCTCCATCTCTGGAGCGGAGCAGACGGCCGGACCCATACCAGGCACCAATGAAGCGGACTGCACTTGCACTGGAGCGGAGCAGACTTCCGGACCCTTCCCCATCCCCCTCCCTGGGGCAGGACTGAACGTCGTGCCCAGCCTGGGCACCGACGCAGAGGAGGGTTGGGCACCGACACGCTAAGGAGCTCCTGCTCCAAAGTGTGTCTGGACGTCGTGCCCACCCTGGGTACCGACGCAGAGATGGTTTCCAGCCCTGTAGTTGGGCTGGCTGTCGGCCCCAGACTGGGCACCGACACGCTAGGGGCCATCCCGGGCTGGGGGAACGCACCACTGGGCTGGTGCGAGGAGCAGGCACGGACCGTACCGGAATGGGGAAACGCACCACTGGGCTGGTGCGTTGAGCTGGCACGGGTCGCACCGGGCTGGGGACACGCACCATTGGGCTGGTGCGCGTAGCAGGCATGGGCCGTACCGGGTTGTTGGTGCGCACCGATGGTGTGGTGCGCTGAGTCGGTCTCCTCCGTCTCCGACTCTGGACCGGCGCTGGAGGCACCGGACTGGGAACTGACGCTGGAGTACGACTGTACCTGTCGTCCCTTCTCCACCACCAATCCCCAACCTGTGAGGGTTCCTCCGGGACGATACACGGAGCGCTGGTGGAGTGTCATTCCCTTTTTTATTTCGGAGATGTTCTCATGAAGCACAAAACAAGAAAAGGAGAAATGACTAAACTGAAACACTATTAAACAAAAGCAAAGTGACTGACTTTCTGAAACCCAAAGCAGACAAGTACAAACAATGATCCACACACAGGTGGATGTGTATGGAGCTTAAATACTATCCCCAATCAGAGACAACACTAGACAGCTGTCTCTGATTGGGGATCATTAACTACCCCTAACTGATGTGAGGACTGGATTGTGGCTCTTCTACTCCCCCTGGTGGGAGTCAGCGGCCTAACCACAACCCAGTCCTTACAATAGTTCCTCCCACCAGCTTCCACTGGTTCCAATATTCCCACACTATCCACTATTACTTATCCTACTTAGAATGAAGTCAAATCAAATTATATTTGTGACATGCTTCGTAAACAACAGGTGTAGACTAACAATGCAGAGAGAGAAAAATATAGAAATAATAACACAAGGAATAAATACACGATGAGTATCGATAACTTGGCTATATACACAGGGTGCCAGTACCGAGTCGATGTGCAGGGGTACGAGGTAATCGAGGTAGATATATACATATACAGTGGGGAGAACAAGTATTTGATACACTGCCGATTTTGCAGGTTTTCCTACTTACAAAGCATGTAGAGGTCTGTAATTTTTATCATAGGTACTCTTCAACTGTGAGTGACGGAATCTAAAACAAAAATCCAGAAAATCACATTGTATGATTTTTAAGTAATTAATTTGCATTTTATTGCATGACATAAGTATTTGATCACCTACCAACCAGTAAGAATTCCGGCTCTCACAGACCTGTTAGTTTTTCTTTAAGAAGCCCTCCTGTTCTCCACTCATTACCTGTATTAACTGCACCTGTTTGAACTCGTTACCTGTATAAAAGACACCTGTCCACACACTCAATCAAACAGACTCCAACCTCTCCACAATGGCCAAGACCAGAGAGCTGTGTAAGGACATCAGGGATAAAATTGTAGACCTGCACAAGGCTGGGATGGGCTACAGGACAATAGGCAAGCAGCTTGGTGAGAAGGCAACAACTGTTGGCGCAATTATTAGTAAATGGAAGAAGTTCAAGATGACGGTCAATCTCCCTCGGTCTGGGGCACCATGCAAGATCTCACCTTGTGGGGCATCAATGATCATGAGGAAGGTGAGGGATCAGCCCAGAACTACACGGCAGGACCTGGTCAATGACCTGAAGAGAGCTGGGACCACAGTCTCAAAGAATACCATTAGTAACACACTACGCCGTCATGGATTAAAATCCTGCAGCGCACGCAAGGCCCCCCTGCTCAAGCCAGCGCATGTCCAGGCCCGTCTGAAGTTTGCCAATGACCATCTGGATGATCCAGAGGAGGAATGGGAGAAGGTCATGTGGTCTGATGAGACAAAAATAGAGCTTTTTGGTTTAAACTCCACTTGCCGTGTTTGGAGGAAGAAGAAGGATGAGTACAATCCCAAGAACACCATCCCAACCGTGAAGCATGGAGGTGGAAACATCATTCTTTGGGGATGCTTTTCTGCAAAGGGGACAGGACGACTGCACCGTATTGAGGGGAGGATGGATGGGGCCATGTATCGCGAGATCTTGGCCAACAACCTCATTCCCTCAGTAAGAGCATTGAAGATGGGTCGTGGCTGGGTCTTACAGCATGACAACGACCCGAAACACACAGCCAGGGCAACTAAGGAGTGGCTCCGTAAGAAGCATCTCAAGGTCCTGGAGTGGCCTAGCCAGTCTCCAGACCTGAACCCAATAGAAAATCTTTGGAGGGAGCTGAAAGTCCGTATTGCCCAGCGACAGCCCCGAAACCTGAAGGATCTGGATGGAGGAGTGGGCCAAAATCCCTGCTGCAGTGTGTGCAAACCTGGTCAAGAACTACAGGAAACGTATGATCTCTGTAATTGCAAACAAAGGTTTCTGTACCAAATATTAAGTTCTGCTTTTCTGATGTATCAAATACCTATGTCATGTAATAAATGCAAATTAATTATTTAAAAATCATACAATGTGATTTTCTGGATTTTTTCACAGTTGAAGTGTACCTATGATAAAAATTACAGACCTCTACATGCTTTGTAAGTAGGAAAACCTGCAAAATCGGCAGTGTATCAAATACTTGTTCTCCCCACTGTATATCCACAGTAAAACGAGTCCTATATCGTCATAACCTGAAAGGCCGCTCAGCAAGGAAGAAGCCACTGCTCTAAAACCGCCATAAAAAAGCCAGACTACGTTTTGTAACTGCACATGTGGACAAAGATCGTACTTTTTGGAGAAATGTTCTCAGGTCTGATGAAACAAAAATAGAACTGTTTGGCCGTAATGACCATCGTTGTGTTTGGAGGAAAAGGGGGGAGGCTTGCAAGCCGAAGAACACCATCCCAACCGTGAAGCAGCGGGGTAGCAGCATCATGTTGTGGGGGTGCTTTGCTGCAGGAGGGACTGGTGCACTTCACAAAATAGATGGCATCCTGAGGAAGGAAAATTATGTGGATATATTGAAGCAACATCTCAAGACATATCAGTCAGGAAGTTAAAGCTTGGTTGCAAATGGGTCTTCCAAATGGACAATGACCCCAAGCATACTTCCAAAGTTCTGGCAAAATGGCTTAAGGACAACAAAGTCAAGGTATTGGAGTCCTATAGAAAATGTGTGGGCAGAACTGAAAAAGCGTGTGCGAGCAAGGATTCCTCAAACCTGACTCAGTTACACCAGTTCTGTCTTATTGTGGGAAGCTTGTGGAAGGCTACCCGAAACGTTTGAAACAAGTTAAATAATTTAAAGGCAATGCTACCAAATACTAATTGAGTGTATGTAAACTTCTGACCCACTGGGAATGTGATGAAATAAATAAAAGCTGAAAGAATTAATTCTCTCTACTATTATTCTGACATTTCACATTCTTAAAGTAAAGATGTGATCCTAACTGACCTAAGACAGGGAATTTTTACTAGGATTAAATGTCAGTTTAAATGTATTTGGCTAAGGTGTATGTAAACTTCCGACTACGTACATGCGCACACGCACAAAACACACTGACTCTCTCTCTCTCAATCTCTATCTGTCACACACACGCACACACACACACACACACACACACACACACACACACACACTATGAACTTTCTACAGCTCGCAGTTTAATGCACTTTCTATGGGATCGGTGTTTGGTTCCTAAGGGCCGTACAGTAAGAGCTTTTATCAGATTAGAGTATTTTCTAATAAAGTGGATTACTTGCATGTTAAAAGGTGTTTTAGTCCCTGTATTCAATTTAATGTTCTAGTAGGTTCTAAGACATATTCAGTTTCTCCATTTCTCTCTGTTATCCCTCTCTGTATCCCTCTCTCTGCGTCTGTCTGTCTCTCTCTTTCTCTCTGTATCCCTCTCTCTGCGTCTGTGTCTGTCTCTCTCTTTCTCTCTGTCGCTGTATCACTCGCTGTAACACTCTCTCACTCTGTACACATCTCTTCCTTTCTCTTTCGCTCTCTCACTCCCTGTCTGTCGCTCTCTCTCTATTTGATCTCTCTCTCTCTCTCTCTCTCTCTCTCTCTCTCTCTCTCTCTCTCTCTCTCTCTCTCTCTCTCTCTGTGTCCCTCTGACTGGCTCTCTGTGGGTGGTTTGCACACAGTAAACAATGGCTTCCTTATGTTAGGAAATGTCCAAACTAATTGTTTATTCCCGTCAATGCTAATCAAACCACATCCATGAGGAAATCTCTCCTTCTCTCTCAACCTCTCTAGTTCTCTCACTCATTCTCCAAGTCGATCATTCATTCACTCATTCTCTCTTTGATTCTATCTCTCTCTCCCCATCTCTCTCTATATCTAACTTTTGCTTTCACCATTCAGTCTCTGTGAAGGACAGTTGCCATCATGGACCCTGTGAATGACGAGAGCTTGTTTTGTTGCAAATGTGACTTCTGTTTAATTTCATGTTCATACCACTAACGGTTAATTAGCACAGTACAATAACGGATCAACACTGGCTGAGGGGGTATACCTGCCGTCTCAGCCATTGTTGGCCAGCACTGTTGGGTCCAAAGCTAATCTTACAGTAGCGGTTGATTGTGGAGCACCAAGAGGAAGTGAGTCTGGCCAGGCCTAGGCTGTGTCCGAAATAGCACCCTATTCCCAACGTAGTGCACTACTTTTGACCAGAAAAAGTTGTTCACTATGTAGGGAATAGGGTGCATTTTGGGATACAGCCCTAGTGTGACGTTAGCGCGTTGCCTTTGATGGTCTATTATGAAAATAAAGAAAAGCGGGGGAACAAAGCTCCATGCCAGCGGATGGCGGGATAAAGGCTTTGATCGCTTTATCTATCAACAGACGACTTGGTAAACATGGCAGGTCTGGAACACAGAGAGAGGGGAAGGGAGTATGTGTGTGTGCGTCCAACTTATCCACCTGCCCACCAATCTTATCTTATCTCCACCATGTCTCCGCCATCATGTGCTTATCCTGTCTCTCTTACCTCGCCAATCATAGAGGTCAGAGGGCATGGTCGCGGTTGCTATGGGACACAGTAAGGGGGACTTTAAAAAAGACAACGTTCGACCTTGATTCAATAGGCACACTGTTTACATTTGTGTGCAGGGCCTCTACCTCTTGTTTCCACAGGGCCCATCGGAAGTTCATTTTAAAGACAGGCTACGCCGGTGGCCCTGGTTCTAGTCAAAGACCCATGTGTTATGTGTTCCATCCCCCTGTCACAGTTCCAGCTCCCTCTCACAATGGCCAAATACGTGTTGGGTATTTTTCCAGTGAGGGGAGAGCTCTCATTGCTCTGCTAAGCCACTGTGTTGTCCTCATAAGCTTTAGAAATAAGACAAAAGGAACACACACCCCCGTGCACACACACATACACACACACAAGGCACTATGGTTTTTCACCTCAGTTTTTTTCCCATATGTGTTTCCCTTTGGTGTCTTTGTTAGTCTAACACACTGAAATGATCCTTGCGATGCGCTAAGGAAGTTTTCTAATTTTTGTTAGAAAGTTTGTAGTTACATTCTGTTTCTACATTCTTCCCAGCTACCTGAGTGTGACGAGTGACGTGTTGTGTTGAGACACTAATGATTTCCAGTCAATAGCTGGTTTTGGTTTTCTTTCTGTGGTTGAGGAACGGAGAGAGTAAGCTGAATGAAATTCTCTGGTCATTTCATGTCTCTGCATGCTGACTTTCCCCTCCCTCTCTCTCTCTCTCTTACTTCTGCTCTCACAGTGATGTGGTGTGTAGCAGTGGATGCTGCTGAGGGGAGGACGGCTCCCAATAATGGCTGAAACTGAGCGAAAACCATGTGTTTGGCGCATTTGATACCATTCCGCTCCAGCCATTACCATGAGCCTGTTCGCCCCAATTAATGTGCCACCAACCTCCTGTGGTGTGTAGGTGGACACCACATGCCTCACGTTCCCTCTCTGTCTCCTCTCTCTCTCTCCCGCTGTCACATTCCAGTGCTCAGAAGCCCGGGGTTTAACTTTTGCTACCCACGACAGGAGGAAGGAAGAGTTCCACCTACTCTAGCCTTCCGTGGTATACTCTTTCTCTGTCTCTCTCTCTTTCTCTCCCTCGTTCTCTTTCTTCCCGGATCCAAAGTGTTTTTTGTTTTTTTTTGTCTAAAGGGGGGAGTAGTCACATTGCAAAGGAGTGTACCTTCTTAAAGGGGCGACACATTATTTGTTTCTCCATCTCTCCTTTTTTGGGCTGCACACTCCTTTTCTTGTGGGACCCTCTGTGGAGTAATGCTCACGTGAGCGCTTGTTTTTATGGTGCCTCTGGCAGACCCTAGCCAAGCTCTCCGGGAGGGAAGGGGGAAGGACGAACACTCACGGACACACGCTCGGACAAGGGGAGAAACTTACTGCCTGGGCTCCGGAGGATTTTCCCCTCAGTCATGTGTGATGTAAGTGCCATTCTGTTTCTTCTCTTTCAACGTGCACTTCTCTCTAGTTTGTCGACTTTTAAAATGTATTTATATCTCCCCTGTTCCTAGAATAGTGAAGCGTGTTACTTTGTCCTTGTTTGAAGAATGTCCCTAACTTTTACTTGCTGTTGAGTTTTGGGGTACTCTCTGTTGAATATGGCACACTTGTTGTAGGCTACGGTGCGATGGTACTTATCAAATTAAAACAAATTCCAGTAGTATTGGTCACATACACATTTTTAGCAGATGTTATTGCGGGTGTAGCGAAATGCTTGTGCTTATAGGAGTCTCTTATGTGTCTGTATGTACAGTAGGAGTTCACATCGCTCACATTTTGGTCTCAGGTCTTTCTCACAAGAGGAGCTCTGTATTCTCTCATCTGTTACTTCTTGTTGAAGAATCTCTCATATTATTGCTTACTGAGAGCTCAGTGTTGAATCTGTTATTATTGTGATTGCTCATTGAGAGTTCATTTGAAACTCGTGTTATTGTTCACGGAAGGTGCATTATCAAATACTGATTGTTATTGCTTACTGAAGGCTCAGTATCCAGTAATGCTTGTTAGTATATGAATATATGTATAAGCTGGAAGTAGAAGCCTAAGTATCACTCCAATTAGGGGAGGTATGGTAGGGTTAGGGGAAAAAATAAAACAAAAGGAAAATACTGTATATTAAAAATAGATATTTGCCAAAAATAATAATATGGAGGATTGGAAATTTTTAAAAAATTATGCTTGTTATTGCTCTCTGAAAGCTCACTATTGTCTCACTTGTTACTTCTTACTAAAGGTTCAGTATCAAATATGCTTGTTGTTCACTGAGGGCTCAAAATCAAATCTCCCATGTTATTGCTTGCTTAGAGCTCATTATGGCTCACTGAGACCTCACTGATGGTGAAGCTGTGCTGGTGTGAAGCCATCTGTCACCACGCATTTTTGGGAGGATTTGTATGAGACACGAAGGGACAAGTGTTCAGTGGCAGAGTGAGAGATTTACAGGCTGCGAACCAGGGGCGAGACATGGTGTGGACAGATGAGCGAGTTACCAACAACTGTGGGAGACAGCTACCGTCCTAAAATACTACGTATAGCATTTGTTGGCGGTGCCTATTTGCAGGACCGGCCAGACTTAACTTCAATTGTTTGGGTATGAGAGAGAGAGAGAGAGAGAGAGAGAGAGAGAGAGAGAGAGAGAGAGAGAGAGAGAGAGAGAGAGAGAGAGAGAGAGAGAGAGAGAGAGAGAGAGAGAGAGAGAGAGAGAGAGAGAGAGAGAGAGAGAGAGAGAGAGAGAGAGAGAGAGAGAGATTTTTTTTTGATTTTCAAAACCCATTTATTACAATTTTTATAAATAACAATATTACGGACTGCCAGACAACACCATTAAATTATGACCAAAAAAAAATCTTAAAAAGAGAACAGCAACTCTTCTTCAACAATCTCACAAAGGACCTTATTTAAACACCATATTACCTCAAATGATAAAAGATCATGCATTAATCTATAATAATGATAATCAATAAAAATTCTGGATTTTACTAATTTTTCAAAAATTGCTGTCAAACTGTTGCAAACATTTTGCTCAATTTTTTCTTTTCTT
The DNA here is from genome assembly GCA_023634145.1 of Thymallus thymallus. Taxonomy (NCBI): domain Eukaryota; kingdom Metazoa; phylum Chordata; class Actinopteri; order Salmoniformes; family Salmonidae; genus Thymallus; species Thymallus thymallus. Next base: position 17,038,165 of record CM042412.1, on the reverse strand, counting down.
GTGGTATAAATCGCCATTTTTGCCTGACCTAACAAGAAATTTAACAATTGACACATATGGCGAAGCTTTTTCACATATTTAACCCCACAAATAAACACTTTCATTGAGAAAACCACATCAAAAGAGTCAAAAAATGTTTCCAAGGTATCAAATAGAGGTTTCAACCTCACACAGTGCATAAATGCATGAAAAATTGTCTCCTTTTCCAAACAAAAAGGGCAACCTTCAGTCACTTCAGAATTTATCAATGACACAAAAGCGTTTACTGCAATGGCACCATGTAACACTCTCCACTGCAAATCCCCAGTTTTTTTGACCAATGGTGACTTATACAAGGCTCTCCATTCTGGTTTTTCATCAACAGCAAGATTAAGTGTATTTCGCCATGGTGTATCACACTTGTTGTCTAAAAATTTCTTATTAAATGCTTTTACACAAACCTTGTACAATTCTTTTCCAAGTGCAACATTTGAACCCACAATCATTACTTCTTTACACTCTAAAAACATACTGTTGTATTCTCCCAAAATGGGAGAGACACCCAAACTCGGAAAGGGGTCTTTACAATCAGGATTTATTGACCCCTTTGAGTATTTATCCAACAGTTCTGTCTCTTCTTCAGTGAGAGCCGATCTCCATTTTACAAGTGCTTTTGCTACTATACGGCATGATTTGAGTCCTAAATGCTCAGCAATTGCAGTCGCATTCTTAAAAGCAGGTCCTGCTATTTGAAGTAAATGATCAATCACCGTTAACTTGGCGTTGCACAAAGTCTTTTCTGGTATGGCAAAAGAAAACTCACGTGATAAGTCCAAACGTGAGCCACCGACCAAAGGTTCCTGCAGTAGCCAAAACAGAGAAGTGACATTGCTTTCCCTATTTTTCTTAAATAGGGACCAGACTTTGAATAAATTACGATAAAAAACTGGAGAATTAGATAGTCTTAATCTTTGAGAGTCCATCCAGAATAAAGTTTTGTCCAATCCTAGGCCTTCAATTTTCTGAAGAATTGCACAGGCAGCTCCCATCCAACTTGACTCCGAAGAGCACTTTAAAAGTCTTTGTACATACTGCAAACGAAATGCAGCCGTTCTCCTCTGCAAGTGTGTCAAACCAAAACCTCCTTCGTCTTTTGGTAAATACAAAACACTTTTTGATACCCAGTGCATTCTGTCCCAGAAGAAATCTATTAACATTGACTGGATTTTCCCCAGTACATCCACCGGGGGATCTATGCAGGCTAGGCGGTGCAAAAGTGCAGAGGCAACCAGATTGTTTATAATCAAAATTCTTCCTTTATAAGAAATGTTAGGGAGTAAAAACCTCCACTTATCCAGTCGCCCTTTGACCTTTTCAACAGTGCCTTCAAAATTATTTTTTATAACATTTTCATTTCCTAAAAAAACTCCTAGATATTTAAAACCATCTCTTGTCCATTTTAAACCATCAGGAACTCTTGGTTCACCTTTTGGCCATTTTCCAACTAATATGGCTTCGCTTTTTTTCCAGTTAACCTTTGCTGAAGAAAGAGTTTTAAAATCATCTAAAATCTTCAACATCACATTGACATCATTTGGTTCACTGATTATGACAATGACGTCATCAGCGTACGCTGATAACTTAAAAACATTAGCACAATTTGGTAAACACAGACCACATACATCAGTTCTTAATTTATTTAACAATGGTTCTATGGCTAAGGTGTATAACATGCCTGACAGTGCACAGCCTTGTCTGACACCCCTGTACACACTAAACGGAGAGCATAAGTCACCATTAATCTTTAATATACTCTCAACGCCACAATACATCATTTTTATCATTGCAATAAAATCTGAACTAAAACCAAAGGCTTTTAAAACACTCCATAAATAAATATGCTCAACTCTGTCGAAAGCCTTCTCTTGATCAATTGATATCATACCAAAATCTACGCCAAAAAATTTTCCACAGTCCAAAATGTCTCTAATAAAAGAAACATTATCAAAAATTCTTCTTCCTGGTACGCAATATGACTGATCTGGATGAACAATGGATTCAATAACTTCACCCAATCTAATTGCTAAAGCTTTAGACAATATTTTATAGTCATTACATAATAAACTTACTGGTCTCCAATTTATAATGTCATTTAAATCTCCTTTTTTTGGCAATAAGGTAATAATTGCTCTCCGGCAGCTACGCGGTAGTTGTCCATGTACCAGACTCTCATTAAAAACTGTTACTAATTCTGGACCCATTTCTACCCAAAAAGATTTATAAAATTCAGTTGTAATGCCATCAATACCTGGTGCTTTTCCATTTTCCATTTTTTTAAGGGCATTTTCAAGCTCCACTAAACTCAAATTTTTACTAATTTCCTCATTTCCTCATCTGTGGTAGATTTTCTAAAAAATCCAAATTACCATCTTGTTCTTCGGAAATTTCACTTTTGTACAAATCTTTATAAAAATGTACAGCTCTTTTCCTAATATCTGAGGGATTTGTCAACAAAATTCCTTTTTCAGACCGCAAGGCATGAATAAATTTTTTCTGACCATTCTTTTTTTCTAAACTAAAAAAGAATTTTGAAGGAGCATCCATTAATTCCGCATTTTGGAAACGAGATCTAATGATAGCACCTTGTGTTGTACAACCTAGCATATCAGCTAACAAATTATTTTTCTTTTTTATGTGCTCTATATAGGTGGCATCATTTATGGACCCTGCAAGCTCTTGTAGCTTCAACAACTCTTCTTCTAACACACTCATTGAGCTATTTATTTCTCTTGTGGCGTTGCGAGTATATTGTTGACACAATTGTTTGATTTGTATCTTCACAAAATCCCACCACTGTTGTAATGTCAAGAAAGAAGATTTCATAGCTTTAGCATTTTTCCAAAACTCTTTAAAAACTTCTCTAAAAAAAATGTCGCCTAATAAATTATTGTTAAAATGCCAATAAGCACTTTCTGATTTCACAAAACTTTTTGTTACAACACATTTTATCAAGCTGTGATCAGAAAAACAAACAGGACTGATTGAACATTCTCTAAACATACTTAATTGGTGCTTAAAACCATAGAATCTATCAAGCCTTGCCAGCGATAACTGATTTTCATGAGCATAAGCCCAAGTGTACTGTCTCTGTGTACCATGGAAATTTCTCCATATATCAATTATGCTATGAGACTTTTTTAATTGAATTAGCCTCTTTCTTGATTGCATGTGTGGTTCAACATGATTCCGATCTATAACATCTTCAGTACAATTAAAATCCCCTCCCAACATTAAAAAATCATAATTTTTACACTCATTTAAAACATCATCCAAAGTGTTCAAAAAAATCATTCTTTCCAAAGCCAAAGTTGGAGCATACACACAGACAAAAACAAAAGAACTATTTTCAAATACAGCTTTAATCTTCAGCAACCTTCCTTTAATTTTTTCCTCTACAACATAAGAATATGGAGTAAAGTTTTTAGAAAATAACACCGCAACTCCGCTACTCAAAGAGGTATAATGGCTTAAAATCACTAATCCATCAAATTCTTTAACCCATTCTACAGCATTTGACACATCACTGTGGGTCTCTTGTACAAACAACACATCAATTTTTTTATGTTTCATTAATTCAAATACTTGAGCTCTCTTCTTAAAATCCCTTGCTCCATTAACATTTAAGGAAGCAAAATGTATTTCCCCCATAAAGGATAAAAAAAGAGAGCAAAATAAATAATAAAGCCATAAAAGATGCATCAAATTATCCATTCTGGCTGTTTTCACTGGCCCCGCCTGACGGATTACTTAACTTCGTAAGAATTTTTCTAAGACGGTAAACCTCTTTATTAGTGAAACAACTTTCACTTCTAAAAAACGTTACTTTCTCAATGAACTGTATTATGTCTGGAAAATACTCCTCTAATTTGACCTTTTTCGCATTTTTTGTCATTTTTAAAAAGGACTTAATATCATCAACAGTATATGTTCGGCTAGAAAAACCACCTTGGGGCAGACTAGCAGTGACACTACATTCAGAAATGTCACTCTCACTCTCAGTGTCAGTCTGGCTCATGTGCTGAATGCCATCTGTTCTTTTTGCTTTTTTATCAGCAGAGTATTCTAACAACTTCCTTTTTTGGGGGGTTTTAAAAAAACATTCCCCATCTCCCAACACAGAACCCCTATCTTCTGGATTTATCATAGCCTCGTCTTCACTGTTACTGCCATCATCTGAATCACAAACTACTTGTTCTATCCTCTGTGAGACTATGACCTCTTCTTCCCCATCTACAGCTACACTTACTTTTCCAACAATTTCTTTTTCTTTTTCCAAAATCTCGGAAACCTTTTCCGCCTTTTTTGGAGCAACCGACGCCGTACTTGGTCCCGGCATCTCCTCGACAACCGCGGCGATTTCCTCCTGTACCGTTACTTCAACTACATTTCCTGACGCAACAGTTGTTTTATTTACGTTTTCCTCTCTTTTTGGACAACCACGAACAAGGTGTCCATTTTCACCGCAACCAAAACACCTCATTGTATTAGTTGTAGCATATATCACGTAATTAAACTCTTCATGTCGAAAATTAAGCGCAAGATCAAGTTCCTCGACATTATCTTTCAGTACCATATAAACATAACGCCTGAAAGACACCACATGTTTCAACAACGATGACTTACTTCCGATTGGAATCATTTTTATTTGAGAGACCAGTTTCCCATACCTCGAGAGCATTCCAACTAGAACTTCGTTTTTGATGAACGGTGGCACATTAGATAAAGTTACTCTCTTTGACGGCGTTGAAAGAGGTAACACTGAGGTAAAAATACCACCAATCTCTACACCACTCTCCACTAACAAGTTCGCCAATTCGATCGTCTTAACGAACACAACAATCGCGTTGTTCATTCGCGACGCCGATAAAACATTCTCATGACCAACTACTGTACTCACCGCTAAACTACACTCCTCTATACTTGCAGTAACATCGATTTTCACCCCATGACGCCTCGTGAGGAACTCCAAACTTTCCGCACCTGGAGCTGCCATTCTCCCAGTACACCGACTGGGAGTAAAAACAAACTCCCCCAAATAACCACCTCCCGCACCAATATTTACCAACCCTCAATATAAATACCAAAAACCTAAACTAAGGATAGAAAAGGGTAGAAAAAAGTTTACAAACACTCGTACCTTACACCGCCGTCACTCACTCTCCATCCACGCACCTCACTCGCTCAACGCATGCGCACACACAGAGAGAGAGAGAGAGAGAGAGAGAGAGAGAGAGAGAGAGAGAGAGAGAGAGAGAGAGAGAGAGAGAGAGAGAGAGAGAGAGAGAGAGAGAGAGACTTAACTTCAGTTGTTTGGGTATGAGAGAGAGTAAGAGAGAGAGAGAGGTCTAGGGGTAGACTAGAGGGAGGTGAGGGCATGGGATCGGTCTCTCTCCTTGGCCATAGATGGTCAGTGTGGTCACTAATGAGGTGCTGGTCATACTGAGCAGGCTTCACTGGCTCCATTATTGGACCAGGCTTTCTATTCTACTCCTACAGAGCGGGCATGGGATGTGGTGGTGGCCTGATACTGTTTGGCTGGCTGGATGGATGGATGGATGGATGGGTGGGTGGATGGGTGGGTGGATGGATGGATGGATGGATGGATGGATGGATGGATGGATGGATGGATGGATGGATGGATGATTATCTGTCTGTCTGGCTGTCTTTCTCTGTCTCTCTCTCTCTCTCTCTCATCACTGCAAACATTGGAGAGGCACTTTTGCCTTGATGTACTTCTATCTTGATACATTTACATGATGCGCTTGTATCAAACTTAATTAAACACGGCTTGATAATGCTTGCTGCTCTTTGAATGGTTAGTGTTCACCTCTTACGTTCAGACACTTAGACCAGACAAATAGGCGTGTTGCTTCTGGATTGGTCCCCTGGGGTGTGTGTGTGTGTGTGTGTGTGCCTGCCTGCGTGCATGCATGTGTTCGTGCATGTATATCTGTGCTTGTGTGTGTTTGTGTGTCTCCCCGTCTGTGTGTACCACAGCCTCTCCCCTTTTCCTGTCAGCCAGGTTTCCCTTGAAATGATGCCTATCCGTGCCCCGCAGCACCGGTTTGCAGGGGCAGCCCATGTTCCTCCCTTAACTACAAGGGAGTCTTTGTTTGTAATTTATGAATTAGTGTGTGTGGCTGGGTTAGCTTGGGTTAGGAGAAATATGGTCCGGCCCTGTGTGACAGCACAGGAACTACCTAGTCCACTGTGTGTGTGTACTGTGTTTGTTTTTGTAGATTAGTGTTCTGGACATCCTTTTTTAAATCTATACAACTTCCTTTATCAGATAGCCAGACAGACACATTCAATCCCCCCCCCCCCGACACACGCACCCACATACACACACACACTGGGTCTGGTTATCTACAGGGATCTGTGTGTCTGGCCATCTGATAAAGTTGAATAGATCCAAAGTACTAGCTCACTACCTCTCTGTCAACACTTGATAATGTGTAAATTACAGGAAATGTCCTCTGCTTATCTTTCTTTCTCTCTTTTCTCTCCTTTTATCCCTTCGTCCACATAGCCCTTTATTACTCCAACCCCCGGTCTGGAACGGTCTTTCTCTTTCTGTCAATCCCTCTCTTTCTAGACTGTGGAACCTGGCTTCTTGCTTTGACCTCTCTTCCTCTTTCTTCCGCCATCCTTTTTCTCCCTCCTACCATCTGTGATTTTATCGTTTGCTTTTGAAACTTGGCATGGTGCATTCTTCTCCTCTCACTCCTGTTTTCCCAAGGTGTGCTTATTCACTCTCTCCACCTCTTTTCTCTCTCTCTCTCTCTCTCTCTCTCTCTCTCTCTCTCTCTCTCTCTCTCTCTCTCTCTCTCTCTCTCTCTCTCTCTCTCTCTCTCTCTCTCACCTCTCCCTCTCTTTCTCCCCCCCACCCCTCTCCAGCCCTTTCCATCCCTTTCTCTCCCTCTCTCTCTCTCTCTCTCTCTCATATGCAGCAGTGTTTAGCAGTATTCAGTAGAGTAGCAGTATTTCGGGGTTCTCCTGATAGGGAAAGCAGATGTGGCCAGTGCAAGGGGGAACTTCCTGGCATTCTTTAGGGCCAACAAGCAGCTGCTTCATGTTGGGGGACTGGTCGTCTCCCCACCCCCTACCTCCACACCACTCTTTCATATCAAAGGCCATACTCTGACCCCTACTTCCTAGCCCTGCTCCCACCCTCACTGTGTGTCTTAGCCATACCACACATGTACTATAGCCATAACGTACTCCGTTATAGTGTGTTCCCACCTCTTGCCTACCCCCAGAATACCCTACATTTATGGTCACCTTTAAACTCAGAACAGCCTCTTTCCAAAGATCCACTGTTCACCTAGAACTACATAAACTCGCCAGTTTTATTTAAGCAAAAAGGCTAGAGGTGGTGTGGTATATGGCTAATATACCACGGGTAAGGGTTGCTCTTGTGCACAGCGCAACGTGGAGTGCCTGTATACAGCCCTTAGCTGTGGTATACAGGCCATATTCCACAAACCCCTGAAGTGCCTTACTTTAATAAATACATTTATAATAATGTCAGGCTCTGGCCATAGAGAAGCCTATTTTCTTCTCTATGTAGCCATGGTCAGAGTCTGACAGTTCTTTTCTTTCTGGTTCTGGTGGTGGTTTGCGTTGGATCCCTAATTAGAGGCAGCTGAGTCTGACAGTTTCTATTCTTTCTGTTTCTGTGTGGGTTTTGGGTTGGATCCCTAATTAGAGGCAGCTGCACCGCATTGTCTCTAATTAGGGATCCTATATATGTTTGTATGTCCCACACTTTTGTGTGGGTCATTATTCCTCCAGTCACAAGTGAGTTGCCACATTACGTTTAGAATATCGTTTGCCATTGTGAGGTTACGTTTATTAATTTATCGTGTTTCATTTGGACGTTACGTTTGTGGATTATGTTTGTTTGTGTTGTATAGTTCGTTCTCCATTAATTGAATACATAGTAAATTAAAAAGGAATGTCGAACTACTATCCCTGCGTTGCGTCTTGGTCTCTCCACACACACAATCGTGACAAATAAATACGTTCATTAAATGTATGCAAAAGAAAACGAGCATTAGAGCCACTTCTAACACATGGCAATTATTTATTAATGTTGATCTGAATGTTGCCATTTATTGTACACATCGGTGAAAAGGCGCAATGATATCAAGGTGTAAACGCTAAACGTCATAGTCATGGTATATGGTCTCACATACACAGGGCTAAATGCTGTTTTAGCCAATCAGCATCCATTATCCAAACTACCCGGTTTATAAATTACCGTAAGGCACATTCTTCATACTACTTCCTGTTTTTTCTCTTCTCTGCTCCTTTTAATGTGTGTGTTATTGTCCAGAGTGGGTTCTAGAATGCAGATTTGAGGATCTGCAGCTTTTATGGTGGAGGTTTTGTAGAGGTCGTATATCTCCTAGCGAGGTGCTCTCATTAAGCCCACACTATCTGCCTAGCTTTAGAGGTCACCTGGGTGTGTGTGTACTGTGTGGGAATGCCGTAAGCTCTACTATACACCGGCGACACACAGGGACACACATGCATATGCACACACACATTTGTGTAGATACACACATACACAGGTGTGTACATATAAACACACACTATGTCTTACTATACTTGTGAGGACCAACAATTGATTCCCATTCAAAATCCTATTTTACCGAAACCTTACCCTAACCCTAACCTTAACCCCAACTCCTAACCCTAATTCTAACCCTAACCCTAAAATAGCTGTTTTACAAGTGAGGACCTGCAAAATGTCCTCACTTCTCTGAATTTTCCTTGGTTTACTATTCCTGTGAGGACTTTTGGTACTCACAAGCATAGTAAGACAGGTACACACACAGGTACACACACACACACATGCACCAGCTACGAACACACACACACCAGTTACGGACACACACACACACACACACATGCACACACTGAAGTGCAGTGTGCTTCCGAGGGGCCTGTTTGGGAGGAACCTGGGGTCGCGAGAGAGAAAATTTATGTTGCTGGGCGGCAAGGAGGGTTTTTAAGGGTTTATTAAAAGGCTGAGAGCCTGGTGTATAAAGCCATTTAAGTGTTTCTTTGGCAGTCTTCTCACATCTCCCAGTCCTGGGATCTAGTGTGCAGGGTGGGGGTATACTGTAGCTGTGTGTGTGCGTGTGCGTGCGTGCGCATGCGTGCTTGTGCATGTGTGTGGGTGACTGTAAGCGCCTGTGTGTTTGCGTGCGTGCCTCCCTTCTTGAGTGCCTGTGGTGTTTGTGTGTGAAGCTGGCCCTTTGACGCACCCCTTCTTTTGGTTTACCTCACTGATCTAGGTTCTAATTGGACCAGAACACTGCACCACAGGGAAAGGAGAGAAAGACCCTGTATTCTAGTAGAGACTGCTTGTGTGTGTTTGCATGTGTGTTTATGTTTGTTTTTCAGTATATGTGCGTGTGGGAACGCATGTGATGATGTCACGCATAGGTTTTTCTATCTGAGTTTGTTTGTGTGTGCATCTGTGTTAGCATGCCACCGTGCAGCAGTACATGTCTTCGTGTGCACATTGAGGTAAAACCCAGTGTCTATAGGGCTCAGCCTGCTGTATGTCAGATTGGCCCTGGCACAAAGCACATGGTGTGTTTTTACTGGCCCTCCTCTCCTCCCCTTCCCTCCCTCCCTCCCTCCTCACCCTCATTTTTTCTGAGTAGCAAGGGATCGCTGTGTGCCCAGAAACATGTGGAACAGGATGAAGAGAGAGAGAGAGAGAGCGCGAGAGAGAGAGATGTTACTTGAGCTGTGACTTGCATTGTAACTCAATGATTTTAAAGCCATTTTTAATTACTTGCATTCTAATCATAGTGTATTGCTTTGGAGACATTACATTGTCTCTTTTATGTCAATAAAGTTATGTTGGATTTGATTGTGAGAGACGGCTGACCTGGCTTTAGGTCCAGACTGATTGCTGCTTTTATGAATCAGCTAGTGACTCGTTATTATGGAACTAGAGACTAACAAAAGCTTCCGCACATCTCGTAACAGTCTAATACAACTTATTATTGTGTGCGTGTGCGTGTGGGGTGTTTATCGTTTAATCAAGTAATTAAGAATAGGCTACAGTCAGAGTGTGTGTTGTTGATTTGACTGTGTTTTTCGTAGTTGTGAGATGAAGTTTCGATGTAAACATGTTTTGGGTTGTGTCGCAAATGGACACACAAACACACTGCACATACAGTAAATATGTGTTTTGCATTGTGTCGCTATAGCCGGTTTATCACTCCCATATTTCATGATGCCGGCACAGTTTACAACCCAGGGTGTACTGAATGGAGCATTAAATCGCTGCAGCCGCAGGACTGCTTGTTTTCGTGTTCTATTGGAAAAACGTTGTTATAATGAATACACCCCTGGATAGCCGTCAATGCATACTTTACATAGGCCGAACCATAGAAATAGAACGACTAGAAGGGACAACTCCCCTCCATAGACACTGCAATTTGACTGGTCCACTCATGGGTGCACTCAATATGGCTGCCAGTCCACCATCTATTCCTATGGGTTCAACATACTAAGTAAGTGTTGTTTTATTTATTTTTTCTTTTATTTAACCTTTATTTAACTAGGCAAGTCAGTGACAAACAAATTCTTATTTACAATGACGGCCTACATCGGCCAAACTCGGACGACGCTGGGACAATTGTGCGCCGCCCTATGGGACTCCCAATCGCGGCCGGTTGTGATAGACTGGATTGGAACCAGGTTGTCTGTAGTGACGCCTCTAGCACTGAGATGCAGTGTCTAAGACCACTGCGCCACTTGGGAGCCCTGGGATGTACAACACCACTCTATGAGGGATGCAGTGTCTTTTGTTTTAATGTCCCATCCCCTATAATGCTCAATGTAATAACTGAAACAACAAAACAAGCAAAAACATGAACAACACACACTAGCATCTGCTTATCATTGCTGACACAAAGAAGCGTTGAGGAGAAGTAGATCCCAACAGATACTATTGTAGTCTGACTAGAGTTCTCGTGAGATACAGCAGCTGGCCCTACTGTACAAGTAGCACCGCACACTACTGGTGTGGATAGTATTAACCCTGATTAGGATTTAGAGGTTCAAAACACGGTCAGAGAGAGAGTGAGAAGAGGAGAGAGAGTCGCACATCATGACAATCAGCTTGGGTCTCGAGCTTTTCTCTCTCTATCTCGCTCTCTGTGTCTCTCTGTGTCTGTCTTTCTCTCTCCACCTCTCTCTTCATCTCTCTCTGTGTCTGTCTCTGTCTCTCTTTCTCTCTCTCAATGCAGCTCTCTCTTTGGTCAGAGAGAGAGAGAGAAGAGGAGAGAGAGTCATGACAATCAGCTTGGGTCTCAAGGACAATTAGGACTGGCTCGAGTCGGTGTTCCAATTCATCCCAAAGGTGTTCGATGGGGTTGAGGTCTGGGCTTTGTGTAGGCCAGTCAAGTTCTTCTACACCAATCTCAACAAACCATTTCTGTATGGACCTCGCTTTGTGCACGGGGACATTATAATGCTGAAACAGGAAAGGGCCTTCCCCAAACTGTTGCCACAAAGTTGGATGCACAGAATCGTCTAGAATGTCATTGTATTCTGTAGCGTTAGGATTTCCCTTCACTGGATCTAAGGGGCCTAATCCGAACCATGAAAAACATCCCCAGACCATTATTCCTCCTCCACCAAACTTTACAGTTGGCACTTGCATTGGAGCAGCATTCTCCTGGCAGCCGCCAAACCCAGATTAGTCCGTCAGACTGCCAAATGGTGAAGCGTGATTCATCACTCCAGAGAATGGTCTTTAAGCGCTACGCGTTTCAGCACTCGGCGGTCCCATTTTGTGAGCTTGTCTGGCCTACCACTTCGCGGCTGAGCTCCTAGGCGTTTCCACTTTACAATAACAGCACATACAGTTGGCCGGGGCAACTCTAGGAGGGTAGAAATTTGACAAACTGAATTGTTGGAAAGTTGGCATGCTATGACAGTGCCACGTTGAAAGTTACTGAGCTCTTCAGTAAGGCCATTCTACTGCCAATGTTTGTCTATGGAGATTGCATGGCTGTGTGCTCGATTTTATATACCTGTCAGCAGTGGGTGTGGCTGAAATAACCGAATCCACTAATTTGAAAGGGATTCCACATACTTTTATATACTATAATAGCTATGTTTGTACTTATAGTTAACCAGACCTTGACTACAACTAAGTTACTAAGTCTTTGACCACACTGTGTTGTTACTTTGGTGTGTAAAAACTCATGCTTCCTACCCTGTAATGCATTCCCAGCTGTGCTCTTGGAGGACTCCGAGGCCTTGATTCCTAATGCGTTGTGATATGTCCATGTCCATGTCACAGTGGTAATTGTGACATAAGAAGAGGAACAAGCATTACAATGTTCTGGGTTAGCTCTATTTCATTATCTCATCACCACTGTAGGAACTACTCTCAGATCAGCTTTTCACTGATCTGTGTTCGTGAGGGAAACTGGGTTAGCGCTATTTCATTATCTCATCATAGCCATAGGAACTGCTCTAAGATTAGTTGTTGGTTGGGGGGGACTGGCAGCATGGTAGCAGGTGTTTATTTTAAAGACACTCGTAAAAGTGTATGTGTCGGAAGTGTGTGTGTGTCTCTCTCTCTCTCCTTGTCTCGCTCTCTCCCTCTATCAATTCAATTAAATTCAAGGGGCTTTATTGGCATGGGAAACATATGTTAACATTGCCAAAGCAATTGAAGTAGATAATAAACAAAAGTGAAATAAACAATATAAATGAACAGTAAACATTTCAAGTTCCAAAATAAAAAATACATTTCAAATGTCATATTATGTATTTATATACAGTGTTGTAACAATGTGCAAATGGTTAAAGTACAAAAGGAAAATACATGAACATAAATATGAGTTGTATTTTACAATGGTGTTTGTTCTTCACTGGGAATATAGGAATTTATCAAAATTGTGTTTGTTTTTTGAATTCTTTGTGGATCTGTGTAATCTGAGGGAAATTTGTGTCCCTG